>CM053514.1:6424180-6482073 GCA_028627145.1 Eidolon dupreanum
TCTAGTCAAAAAGCGTAGATCTAAGAAGAGAGGAGCAGAGAAGGGGGCCTGGCCCCGACAGAAGAAGAAATACCAACATCAGAAGAGGAGCTGGCAAAGAAGACCGAGGAGGGGTGGCTAGAAGCACAAGGAAGCCCAGGAAAGATCAGCAATGCAGTCGCCGGAACACACTTCAAGGGGCAGACGGTCAAGTGCATCAGACACTGTGGAGAGGCTGGAAAAGTTCCCCTCCGCTTCCTCCCCCCGCAGAGGAGGTCGGGGACTTCTGGGAGAACTCTCCGCTTAGACATCTCCAAAGCCTCCCTATTCATCTCTCATGTTGTACCCCAATTTACACTCCAAGTCCTGTGCCCCCTGGCTCAGCCTGTCCCACTGAAAGCCACTGTGGAACATGGTCACAGGAGTTCAGGCGTGGGGGGATTCCTGTGTGGAGGGAGAATGCTGTGCCCACTCTCCGAGGCTGCTCCCACTAAGACAGCCAAGGACAGGCAGCACCTGGCGGCAACGGGAGGGAGAAAGACCACCGGGCAGGCCGGACAGAAGGGAGGATGAAAGAGCCGTTAGCCTCGACTGGAACAAAATAGGGACCTAATCTCAGGTTGTCATGGTGATGATTTTGTCCAGTTCCACACAGTGTTCAAAATCCACGAGACCAGGGGCACTACAGGGACTCAAACAAAGGCGTAGTTTCCCTTTGAGAAGCCACCCAAGGGTGCGTGGGTGTTGTTAGAACGGGCCCCTCATTTTAGCATGCAAGTCAAGGGTAAAAAATGGTTCGATTTACTGAAATGGTTCGATTTACTGAAATTTACTTTACAGCTAATGTTTCTGATCTGTGACATGAGAATAGCTGTGAGGTCAATGTGGCGGGGGCGGGGTGGGGCGTGGACTACAGAGGCAGCCCTCCCCTCGGAGGTCAGCGGTTCTCCAGTGCGGACCCCAGACCAGGTATACACGCCACTGGGAACTTGCCAGAAACGCAGAAGGCCAGGGCCCACCCAGACCCAGAGAGTCAGAAACTCAGGGGCTGGGCCCAGCGGTCTGTGTTAACAGCCTTTCTGGGAGGGTCGGATGCAGGCTCAGGTCAGAGGTGAGGAGGAGAGCCACAGAGTGAGGGTGCCTGCACACCCCTCCCCTTCCCCACGCTGGGTGCTGCTTCAGGCTCAGAGCAGCTGGGAGGCACAGACCAGAAGCCGGTCTTGCTCCAAGGATGGGGAGTGGAGCCCAGCCCTGGAGAGCTTCCCCTCTTCCCGGCCTCTCCGCTCCTGCAGCGGGGCAGGGCTGGACGACACACTGTGCACCCTGGACAGGCCCCAGGGGCTGGGTCAAGCCTGCTTCCGCCAAGGCCACTGCGGGCCTCCCTCTCCCATCTTCTCCAGAGTCTGGGGGACCCCCAAAGAGGACCACACCCGACCAGCCCTGCTTAAATGCGGGGAAGGCCTCCAGGCTGACGGAAGCCTGCAGCCCTGCAAAGAGGAGGTGCCGGCTGGCCTGGCCCTGGGGGGCAGGCTGCCTGGGCTGCGCAGACAGAGCAAAACAGCCAGCTCAGCAGGCGGAGCCTGTGACCTGCGTGGGTTTGGGGACCTCAGGAGCGGAGGCTCAGCTTCCCACGCACAGAAGTCCTTTTCCCTCCTGTCTGGCACCGGAGCCTGCAGCACACAGGGCACCCCGGGCCGGGGCGGCAGACCTGGGCCCTGTCCCAGAGCTGGCTCGGCCCTCTGTGTGACTTGGCCAGTGACTGCAGCCTCCCTGTGTGTCACATGACTGAGCTGGACTCAGTGCTGTCTCCAGTCCCATTTAGCATTCAAGGGTTTGGAATGAGGGACAAAACCACGAAATACGTCTCTTCAACAATGTTCCGAAGAAACATCTTTAGAACATCCCAAGGATGCTGCAGACAAGTCTACCTGGTCAGGAGGCGTGCTTCCACTCCCCATGACCTCCCCATGACCTCATCCGTACTCCCTGCCCCCGTCAGCTGCCTGCTTAGCTCCTGTGCCTCTCGGTCCCTTGGCTTCCACTCTGAAGGCCACTAAACACATTACCGTGTGACGTTCTCTGGGGGGGCGGCGGCCCCAGGACCAGTGAGGGACAAGGGTTTGACGGGTGCAGGTGCCCTCCTTGGAGCCCCCACTGTTCCTCCGACCATGCGCACAGTGCCAGGGGCGCAGCTCACCTCTAACAGCTCAGCGGTGTTGGGTTTAAAGGATCATGGAGAGATATACAAAATACGTAGAAATACGTTAAAAATACACAAAGGCAATGCTGAGAATTCAAACTCACAGTCGCAGGCACAGGTTTTCTTTTTTTGTTTGCAACTGTGTTTCAGGGACATTGGCTCACCTATGGTTAGCTTTCTGAGCACAGTGCATGTGCCTGGGGACAGAAAGAGCACAGGGGTGCAGAGGAGGGGTACAGCGGGAGGGCTGGCCTCTCTCAAGTCACCCCAAGCCCAGATTAATCACCCAACACACAGCTGTTGATTCTTTGCTATACTCACTTTGACTCTGGGCCCCCCGCCTGGCTTACCTGCACCCCATGGGCCACCCTCTGGCCTGAGATGGCATGAACACCTCGGGGGAGGCTCTCTTCTGGACGAATCAGTGGTTCTCAAACGTGGACACGCTTTAGAATCATCCAGAGGCTTTTAACACAGGCCCTCAACAAGCCCCCCGCCCCAGCGCTGATCATGTGGGTCTGCGGAGGGCACCTTAAATGCTCCCCGAGTTCTCGTGTGCCACACAGCACAGTGACAGGGACTGCAGTCCATATGGCACGAGTGGGTTTAATCTGAGCTCAAGGATGCTCCAGGACCAGGCCTAAGGCTTCTCTCAGGCCCTAGCAAACCCTCCCCTGGCAGCTGACAGCACGGTCAACGTCCTCCCAGAACTTCAGCACCTGAAAGGTGCCCGGAGGCCACCTGTTCTGAAGTCCCCTGGAGAAGGTGCTCCTCCGACCTCAGCTTGCCGGCAAAGCCCCTGCAAGACCACAGGCCTGAAGCAAGCGGAGCTGGACACTCCTTGGCTTCCGCTTGTCTTCTCCTCCTCTCCCAGCCCAGGGCTCCACAAAGCGCTGTGCAATTCACCCCACCTCCCAGCTCTACTCCTCCCTCCTGGATGCTTCTTCTTGCTCAACCCCAAATGCAGCTGAGACCTGTGATGCAGGAGCAATGGCCCTGGGCTGGGAGGCAGGACACCTCGAGGCTCCACCTTCCCATCCCCTAGATGAGCTCCTTGGACCAGATATTCTTTTGGACTCCTGCAACTGGGTGCCTATCTAGCAGCCTGACTTGGTTTCCCCAGCTGGTGGGGCCTAGAATCCCCTTTCAGCCTCAGTCAGGGCTGAGCCGGAGCTCGTCTGGAGGGAAAGGCCAGCATGGCTGGGAGCGGCTCCATTACCAGTTAATGTTTGCCGACCGGCCAGGGAGCTCAGCCCGGAGGGACCGTTACACATAACTGGGCTGCAGATTAATCACGTATTTAAACAGATGGTGCTCAGGAAGAGCTCCCTGTAACCGAGGAGGGAAAGCGGATCCCCCTGGTCTGGGCAGAGAGCCCCGCTCGGCCACTCCGAGGCACAAGTGAGGCTGGAGAGGCCTCCAGTGATGCCCCCACCCCCAAATCCCATCTCCCCATGTACACCCTCTCCCTGGCCCCGCTGGGAGTCTGGGAGCCAAGGGTGCCCTTCCTGTGGGCCTCCGGTCCCGTCTGTACAGCGGGAGAGTTGGGAGAAGGGCTCTCAGCTGGAGCCCATATCACTCCCTTGGGACCTTCAAAAATGTCGTGAGACATTCTGGGTTGTCACGAGCATCTAACAAGAAGACTTAGGCTGCTCAATGTCTTGCGGGGTGTGGCCCACTCCGGCACGAGAAGGCAGCACCCCTCTCCGTGCCGACAGGGGTCCTCGGAGAAGCACTGCAGCAGACAGGCTAGGACGGGGGTTCCGCTGCCGCCTCGTTCTCTGGCTTCTGACGAGTGAGCAGACAGACGAGGTGGGAAAGGACCCACACCTCCCGCCTTGGGTTGACCAGGTGCTCGCCAGCTCGTGCACCTGCAGCAGCTGTGTCCCTGCTGCCACCAGGCCTAGGCCGCCTGCTAAGGAGCTCTCTGGCAGCTGCAGCCCAGCCCTGTCACCAGCCCCCGTGGGATCGAAGGCGGCCACCTCCATCCACCCAGAACAGCCCCTTCCAGAGAGAGCAGGCCATCCCCAAGGAGGGCAACCCCAGCACCACTGCCCAGGGCAGATCCGGAATGCCATGGCCCCAAAGGCTTTCTGAAGCGTCCAGGGACTGGTGCCCTCCGCCATTCTCTGTGAGGTAGCTGGAGGTTGGGACAGCAGTTCTGAAGCCTGGCCCGGATGTGCTAGAGACACCTCATCCGCCCCGCCAAGCTGCTCACCTGGGGAGGAGTCGTTCAAGCCCATCAGGTCGTTCGCCCTCTGGATCTTCTCCAGACACAAGGCTTCCTCCTTCCTGAAGATGCAGTCTGAGTGCATGGCGGTGGTCTGTGGGGACACATGGGATGGATGAGGGAGAGAGCGGGGAGGTTCCCGTACAAGCGCTGCTCCCTAGGCCCCAGGGGAAGTTGGCGAACGGGGTCAGAAGCAGGAAGTGGGTAGTGACAGAGACTTCAGGGCCAGCAGGGGCCCTCCCATCCACTTTGTCTTATACCATGTCTTCTCCACCAACTCGGTGTGCGGCCTTTGGGAGGTCCACCCCCTCCCCGGGTCTCAGTTTCTATGTCTTGTCATAATAGCAGCAAACACATCTAGAGCACTTAACTAATAACTAATAATGTGCGTGCATTATTGTTATAAATACGTATATACGTGTACACATATATGTATTTCAATAGTATTGCGAAGTACATACTACTTTTACTACCATTCCTCATTTTACAAATGTGAAACTTAAGCACAGAGATGTTAAGTGACTTGCTCAAAGTCACACAGCTTCGTAGATTGTACGGCCGGGATTCGAACCCAGGCAGTCTGGCTCCAGAGACCACGAGGCTGCTACTGCACGTTAGGGGAGCTGGCAGAGGGTGGGAGAGCGGAGGGGCAGAGGGAGTGCAATCTCTCTCTCCCCTGGGGGCTCCGGGAGGAGGCGCGCCGCCGGGAGCTGTGGGCGAAGGCGCAGCGGGGGCATTCGGTGGGCCCGCCAGCCACTCTCATTTCCTCTCGCCCCACTCTACGAAGGCAGAAGCTGAGGCTCAGAGAAGGTAAGAAGCGCTCGCTCAAGCTCCCACAGCTCGTCGGCGGATTCAAGCACAGGACCAAGGGACTTCAAAGCCCACAAACTGCTGACGTGACAGTTGTGTCCCTGCTGTCACTAACTCAAAACTCCAGGTCAGGAATGGTTCCGTGAGGGAATGTCAGCGAGTGGAGGCAGGTACGGGGCATCTGAGCTGCCAAGCGCGGTGTTCAGGGGCCCAGTCTAGCCCCGACCGCTCACAGATGTGCAGGCGGCTTCCAGGGACGGACCTCTCTGTGGTCACACAGTGAGGCGGGGCAGAGGCAGGACTCCCATCCGGGGCTCTGAAGACAGCTGTGTCCACTGCCGGGCTGTATCCCCAGCCTGAGGGGCCGGGGCCAACCTGGGGAACCCGCCCTACCCCATTGCTCTAGGAGAGACATGAGCAGAGAGCAGGCTTCTGAGCTCGAATCTGGCAGAGACTTGTGGGCTAGGACTGGGGTCCCGAGAGCCTCTGCAGCCCTGACCAGGGGCCCTACATCCAGTTGAGCAGGTTGTGTACTGCACAGCTCTAAAGACTGTCATGCATGTCCCCATCACGATAGATTTGTGAACTGTGTAGCAATTCTGGTCAAATCAGCAGATGGTTTGGGAAGGAGCATCCTTTCTAATTCAACGGTGCTGGATGGTCCGATGGGGGTACTGGCTTGGCTGAGGGCACCCAGAAGACACTGGCTCTTTGGAGTGGGGACTCAGGTGAGCCTGGGGCTCCAGCTGGTCATGAAGCGGAGGCTCCTGGGTCCTTACCATAGGCAGCAGGAGGAGAGCAGCCAGGGAGGCCCGCACGATGCTGGCCATGATGCTTCCCGCCCAGAAGGAGGCTCAAGCCAGCACTTCTTGTCTCCGACTCGGAGCAGCCGCTGGTCAGCCCCACGGTGTCTAGGGGCTAGAAAGAAAGGAAAGGCATGAATCCTGTGGGTAGTGTCAGAGGTGGGGCAGGGACACCCTGCCCTTCCTCCTGACCCCTCCCCTACCTGCAGCAAGGCTCTCGACCTCCAAGAGGAACCCCTCTGAGCCTTCATTGACGCCATTCTTGATTTTCCTGTCCCACGAACATCCGCTCAGCACCCCCTCAGTGCTAGGCACAGGGTATATGGCGGGAAGCACGCTGGCTCGGGCCGCCGTGGACTGCTGGCACAGCCCGGAGGGCTTTTCTCTGCAGCAGATGACTCACTGTCCCCACATCTCCCTCCACAATGACAGAGTTTTAGCAGTCACACGTATGTCTACCTGGAGAGGGCATTTCATCTCCCTCCACAGTGACAGAGTTTTAGCAGTCACACGTATGTCTACCTGGAGAGGGCATTTCCCAGTCCCTCTTTGCTCTCAGGTGAGGGCATGTGATGAAAGTTCCCACCTATGGCATGAGGGTGATGGAAACACGTCACCCTCACCATTTGCCCATAAAGCCTCGCATGCTCTCCACTTCTGTACCTCCTGCCTTCCCAAACACCTGACCCGACCCGGCTTTGACGGTGCAGCCAGAAGAACACCTGAGAGGTGGGAAGCAACACTCCGAAAGAAACCAGAGTGACCAAGTGAGCTCGCGGAGCTGGGCCACTCCACCAGCTCCAGAACCCTACGTGAGAAAGAACCACGCTGCCAACCTGCACACTCACAGAGGGACGCCTTGTTCCAGCCACCGAGGCTGGTGCCCTAACAAACGCAGCCTTCCTCCACCCGGCCTCAGCCCGCTCGGCCTCCAGGATAAAGCCTTTACCTCTGCCACAGACAGAGTGACTGCTGAAGAGTGTGCTCGGGCTCAGAGCTGCAGGAGCCCCAAGCCGGGCAGTCCATGAGGACTGCAGCCACTATGGGGGATGACAAGGTTCGGGGAGTCAAGTGAGGGGGACGTGGTAGCACATGACCAGGGGAAGAATCTGGTCTGCTTCTAAAACTGATCGTTAACGAGTATTTCCTTCCTTCACTCCCGCAATTCCACATCTGGGTCTCTATCCTAGAGAAACATTTGCACTTGTACAAAAAGAAGCATACGTAAGGATATTCACTGCAGCATCATTTAAAATGGCAGCAACAGCAAAAAATGGGGCAAGAAAGCCCGCGTCAAGCAGGCACTGTTAACAGGCCCTGCCTAGCCATGCAACGGAATCCTACAGAGTAACTTAAAATTTATTTTTATTACTGTTAAGTTAGTAAAAAGATTGAGTAGACTCATGTCAGGGCCACCTCGAACCCACAGATGCCTGGGTCAGGAAGCCCAGGGGGGCTGCAGCCTGATCATCGGTCCTTACACACCCCCCACTAGTGGGCACAGCTGCCGTCACCCCAGGGCCTTTGCGCCCTGGCTCTCTACCCACCCACGCGTCCCTCCACGCGCCTCTCTCTCCTTACCTCTCCAAGCTGCCCTCTCTAAGCTCAACTGGGTGATAATCGAGCACCCAAAAAGGCGACAGAAAACCGGCCACAGGAAAGCTCTACGAAAGGTGCCCTGGCTTACGCACCGCTGCCCTGTCTGCTCAGGGCCTGCTCAGAGATGCGGACGGAGGCCTCGGGCAGCCCTGAGACGGGCTCGTGAAGCCCCGGAGGCCACGCGGATGCTGGCCCTGCCTCTCCCCGGCAGTTCGGGAAGGACCGTGCAGGATGGGGAAGCGCTGGCCCCAGCACCCAACTTTAGTCTCTGCACACACCCCCAGGGCCCTCTACACCCCCGGTGGTCATGGGCTGCCTCTGGCACGACCGAGCACTGATGGTCCCCAGGGGGCTCAGTCACCTCCACTATCCCTGGGGAGCCCAAGGTCCTGTCTGACCTGTCTGGCTGGGACAGAGGGGTGCCTGGCCCACCCGTCAGAGGCTAGAGGCCGTCTCTCTCAGAGGGCTGAGAGAAGCCACCACAAAGCAGAAGGCCTCTGAGATCTGGAGCCGACTCTCCCACACCTGGGAGGCAGCTGAGGTGTGAAGTTGGGAAGGCCCCCGCCCCGGGCAGTGCTGAGGGCCTCCAGCCCTCTCATCGGCCCCTCCGGCAAAGGTGCCAGCAGCCTCGGCCAGCAGTCTGGGCCCGCGTTCTGGTCCACAATCCAGACCCTCTGCTTCCGCGGGTCGGCTTTCTCAGCAGAGGAAGGTGGCTCCTCGGACTGCCTCATGGCTAGCAGGGCCCAGACAAGAGCCAGGGCAGGGAAATGGCCTATGTCACCAAGTGGACACACAGCACCCCTTCTTAAAGACCGTCTCGTTTGTGCTCCCAGCAAGGTGCCACCAGAAACATCAGCCGGCCGCTGTTTCTGTCTCTTGAGGGTCACCTCCGCCCTGGGGCACAGGGAAAGCTTCCAGGGGGAGAAGGAGGAGGAACACTCGGATGAAATCAGAGCTCCTTGCTCTCAGCGACACCCTGAGACAGCAACAGCACTACACCCTCCTTCGGGACTGGGCCCCCAGAAACGGAGACTCACTGCCTCGTCCCCCTGCCCTGCTGGCCCAGCGCTCAATGTGGGGGGCTCATGAGACCACTGAGGAGCACCTAAAATCACCCCTGCCCGACTGAGTTGGCTCTCTGGGGCTGGTGCCTGGACATCAGTGTCGTTTAAAGCTCTCCAGGTAACTCTCATGTAATGCAGGATCATAACCTTTGTGGGAACCGAGAGAGCTGGCCGCAAGAGCTAGTGGCCGCCACGGCTGGGGTTGCTGTAGAGGTCAAGTGGGTGGCAGTGGGCAAGCGGAGAAAGAGTTTGTGTTTTGAGGGCTGATTTCTGATCCTCTGTCTGTCTGTCTGTCTGCCTGCCTGCCTGCCTGTCTCTCCCTCTCTCTCTCTCTCTCTCTCTCTCTTTCTCTCTCTCTCTCTTTCTCTCTCTCTCTCTCTTTCTCTCTCTCTCTCTCACACACACACACACTCACTCTCTCTCTCTCTCGCTCTCTCTCTCTCTCACACACACACGCACACACACACACACACACTCACTCTTTCCCTCTCTCTCTCTCTCTCTCCCCCCTCCCTCCCTCCCTCTCCCTTCCTCTCTCTCTCTCTCTCCCCCATCTCCCCTTCCCAGCATCACAGAAGCATGCTCACAGAACAGAGAACAAAGATGTGTGCAGACGCAGTCACACCGCAATGTAGATATTCAGGGACATTTATCAGATTATTGATACATATAAAAATACACAGTTGCACACACTCATTGTGCAAAGGCACTCAGATATATAGGGATGATTAAAGGTATCTGGATTCGGATGCAGGCGCAGGTGCACACACAGACATACACACATGCAAACGTGTGTGCACATGCACACACACACGCACACACACTCTCACACGGGGAGGCCAGACTGGCAGAATGCTTGCCCCTGCTCTCAGCTGCAGCTGCCCTGGAAGGAGCAGCAGCCCCGGCCCAGCCATCCCCCAGCTCTCTGCTTTGTCACCAGGCTGCTTAGACGATGAGGTGAGCCAGGAGAGAGGTGTGGCCCCAGCTCAGGGACCCAGGGTGGAGGCGTTGGGGTACCGTCAACACAAGCCTCCTCCAGAGCTAGACCCGGAGTTCTCGATGCCACTTTGCCTCCCACCCCCTCTCTCCCTCTCTCCCTCTCTCCCTCTCTCCCTCTCTCCCTCTCTCCCTCTCTCTCTTTTTGAGATATAATTGATGTACAACATTATATTAGTTGCAAGCATATAACGTAATGATTCAACATTTGTTCAAATTGCAAAATGATCACCACCATAAGTCTGGTTAACATCCATCACCACATATAGCTACAATTTTTTTCTTGTGATGAGAACTTTTAAGACCCATTCTCTTTGCCCACTGTTGTCCCCACTTACTCACCCTTTGGCCACTACAGCCCATCTGGACACAGACACCGGTGAGAGAGAACCTAGGAGCTCCCAGGCCCTGACCTTCCCACCCCCCGACCTCAGCAGGGGACCTTGGGGACCACCTCCTGCAGCCTCTCCAGGATGGCGAGTCCTCGGCCCCTCCCAGCACCCTTGCTGGACAGTGCTCAGAATTTAGTCTTAGGCCACCTGCTTCAAACTTGGTACGCCTCTGGGCCACACGCATGGTGCCTCTGCCTTCTGAGGTGTGTCCCCTGGATCTGCCACCCAGAGCCGTGTCAGCTGCTACTCCTCCTCCTTGTCCTGGCTGCCTCCCTCCTCTGGACTCCCCCAAGCTGCCAGTGACCCTCTCACAGGACAGGGCCTGGCCCTGCAACCTGGGGTTAGTCTATCCCCTTTCTGAGGATGGACACTGGGCTCAGGTGGCTCAGGATAACACGGCCACCGATACTCCCAGGCTCTCTCTCTCTCGGATCCAGGCTCTGCTGGGGCAAATGGCTTTTGCAACTGCTCTGAGGACAATTAAACTCGATTTTCTATGTTTATTGTGGTGGACTTGGGACCATTTTGCTAGAAGTTTTAGCCTTAGGGCCCCAAGCAAGTCATTTGGCTCTTCTGTGCTTCAATTTGATTACCTGTAAAGTGGGAATTATAGTAATACCTATTCCATAGATGTTACTGAGGCATCAACAAATTTATATAGCTGAACTATTGAACATATTATATAGCCTGGCTCCCAGGAACGGCTATACATGTGTTAACTATTATTATTACCTTACCACTTGTGTTCAGGTGTTTACACTGTCTTGTTGTCACCTCTGCCCCTATAGGCCTGTGTCACATTCAGAATGGGAACAGCAGGCCAGCTGCACCTTTCTTTGCTAATGACTAACATTCATTAAACACTCAGTATGTGTCAGGCGCTCTTCCAAGCAATAAATACACATTAACTCATCTCGCCTGCCCAAACCTGTGAAGTAGTTACTAGCATTATCCACGTTCTATAGCCGAGGTGACTGGGACACAGAGAGGTTCAGCAACTTCCCCAAGATCACACAGCAAATACGTGGCGAAGCTGGGAAGTGAGCCCCGACCGCCTGGCGCCAAAGCTCGCACACTCCATCCAAGTGCCTCTGTTACTGATGAAAGGAAGATCAGCCCAGAATGCACTGGTGCCCCCTTAGCGACCCCTCTCATGCCCTCGGGGACTGGTCATGCTTTCTGCTACCCCCTGCCCATATGTCCATATCTGAAGTACCCTCCTTAGGAAGAGTTCATTAGAAACACAGCGTTTCAGACCCGAAACGGACTTTAAAGACTGCCTCCCTGTGGCACTGAGTTACCTGTGGAGAAACTGAGACTAGAGAGGGGGCGACGCTTCCCAAGGTTGGCACAGTGGAAAGTCCTGGACCCCTGCCTTTTCAGGAATGGATGTGTGGCAGATACCTGGGCTGCAGGGGAGTCCGCTCCCCGTGCCAGACTCAGGATGGCCTGCCCTCCCCAGGCCCCATCAGCCCAGTGACTGACTGGGAGCAGAAACTGACAAGAGCAGCCTCATCCTCTAATGAGCCACTGCACCAGGCACACAGGAAGCTGGCGTCATCAGTCAGCACACCGGAGCCAGTGGTGACTCACTGGGCTCCCGACTTTCTGCATGGAGTGGGAGGGGACCGAGTGACCCTCCAGCCATCGCTCACTGCCTACACTCTGCGGGATCCTTTCTGCTACTCTCTGGCTGAGGATGGCTAGGCCCCTGGAATGGGGCACTCACCCCTCTCCAGAGACTGGTCCAGGCCCCCGGGGGGAAGCTCTGAGTCTTTCCACCACATACTTCCAAGCCATCGGCTGCCCTGGAGAAGCCCCCACAGTAGGAGGGCAGCTCCTCACCCTCCCTTCCCACGGAGCCACACAGCTGGGTCCCTCTCCTGCCCTCATGAGGCTGTGGCCATCTGGGCCATCTCCTACTGGACTCTTTTGCCTGCTCAGCATCCCTCCCTATCACCAAGCAGTGCCACACCTGGACACCAGATAGAAGATGACCCAGGAGAACTGGACCACTGGCCTCCCTTGCTCTCCCCATGCTCCCTTTATTGATAAAATCGGAGCAGCCCCTCACCCCCGATTCCTCCTCTCCCTCCCACTGCAGCGAGCCAGAGAGCGAAGGCTGGAAGATGAAACACTGCCCCCCAGCCCCCAGCTCACCTCTCAAAGGGAGGAAACTGCGCTTCTGTCTGAGAAAGAAGGGGGTATCATCAGAACCCCTTACTCCTCAACACAGTGGGTGGAGCTGATAAAGGGCAGGGGCCTGACACCAGGGGCATCCTGACAAGTGCAGATTTAATCATTAATGCTGGTGCTCCCCGTGGGTGTCCAGACCTTCCCCTTTCAGAGCATGGCTCCCAAGGCTGAGCGCACAGCAGGTGACAGAAGCCAGGTCCCCAGAAGGGCCCTAGCCAGGATCTCACCCAAGCCCTGAATTTCCCACGTGGGGCCCTCAGGCTCAGGGCAGGAAGGGCCGCGTAGAGCCCACATGTGCACGCTGGTGGTGACACCCCAGTTCGCCAGTGAGGGTGGGAGGCCCCAGGACACCAGGAGACTTTCACACACTCATGCTGCAAAGCGCCTCCACACCGGGTTGTCCAGGCACATCTCGTGTCCTGGAGGGGTTCCAGGCGTTCTCTGGCAGGGAGAGCCCCCTGGACCAGGGAAGAGGATGAGGGGAAAGAGGGGGAAGGAAGAAACAGAAGATAAAAGAAGCGGGGGAAAGAGCAGGGTGGGGAGGGAAGTGATGGAAGGCGGTGGGAGGGATGGAGGGAGAAGGCAGAGCGGGAGGGAACAGGAAGCCAGGAGCAGGCAGTTGGCTGATGTTTCCTGAGCAGCTCCGAGGCAGGGGGTGTGGCTCGCGGAGAGGTGGCCTGAGAGCGCCATTCCTTCTGCACTGACCTTTATTAACCAGCAGTCCCTCTGAAGAATGGGTGGGAGTCCCTGGAAGGGAGGGCCAGCTCTGAGGCCCCTGGCACGTGACACAGGCAGGGCCCACGGTGAGGGCCCAGAAAACTCTGATGAGTGCCTGGCGGAGGTGGGTACAGACCCAGGTGCAGAGGGAGCATGGGAGAGGAGGCTCAGGGCTTGTTGGGTGGGCTCAAGTGCTGTGATGTCTTTTTTTTTTTTTTTTTTTTTTTTTTGCAATCGTGAATGTGGTTTTCAGGTGTCCTTAGCGTGGGAGATTTACCGCAGGGACGTGATGGGGGCCTGTCTGCGGTGGGGTGCTGGTGCAGGCAGGGAGCCTCTGCTGGCACTGACCCATTAAACAGAGGGCCTCTGTGAGCTCCAGGCAGAGCGGAGGGCAGCACCCAGGGCGCCCGGAGCAGCTTGGGCTCTTAGCCCTCAGCCCCTGCCTTCTTCCATCTCTTGAATCGCTTCTCTTCTCTTACCTTCCAGCCCAGCAAGGAGTTGGCAGACCCTTCCTGCAAATCACATCCAGCCCATCGCCCGTATTTTTTATAGCCAGTGAGCCAAGCAAGAATGATGTTTACATTTTTAAATGGTTGGGAAAAAAATTAAAAGACTCATTTCATGACACATGAAATCTGTATGAAATTCAAATCCCAGTGTCCATAAATAAAGTTGATCGGAACACAGCCATGCCCGTGTTTCCGTATCATCTGTGGTTGCTTCTACGCTACAATAGCAGGATTCAGCAGCTGCGACAGTGTGTAGCTGGCAAAGCCTAAAATATTGACAATCTGGCCCTTTACAGAAACTTCGCCAACCCTTGTTCTATTCTCATGCGATACGTGCACTTTCTCCATTCAGCTCGACGTGCACCTGGTCTTTCATTAAGCAGGACTCTTGTGACCTTCCTTGAGCAAACGTCTGAGTCCCCAGGTGTGTCTAGATCTATGGGAGGGTATGTGTCCCAATGTCCGTTTGTCTTTCTGCTGCTGTTGCACGTCTTGCCCCAGCTTTCTGGCAGGTGTCATGGGAAGCCTATATGCCTCCCCAGCTATGTGTCACTCATACTTTATGTGTCACTGTGGGGGTGGCTGTCACCATGTGCCTCTGACGGCATCCAGGGCTCAGTACAAACATGTCGCAGCTGATGGTGCCAGCCTGCGTGTTGCCAGGCAGCTGGACCACTAGGCCCAGTCATTCAGACTCTGGACTCTGATTCCTCTGATCTGAGGTGGCCGAGGCTTCCTGGGCCCGTAGCCCTCCCAGTGTGGAAAGCCCTCCATGCAGCCCCGGCCTGGGGCACGGGACCTCTGCTCACATACCTCCGTGACAAGCAATCCACGGTCACCCAGGCGTTGGCCCCCTGCTGGGTGGCCACAGGGAAGCAAGGCCTTCGGGCACTGAGCAGAGCTCATGCTCCACACCTGGTACACCTGAGTTCTGCCCTCTGGCAGACAGCACAAGGTGTCAGCTACTTAACCACTGCCAGCCCTAGGTCAATGAAATCTTCCTCCCTGGGAGGCCAGAGACTGGGACACTCAACCTGAGGCCATGTCCCCAGGAAGAAAGCCACCTTGTGGCCTTAGCTCCTGCCTATCTTAGTCTCTTAGCTGCATATACTGATTTGTAAACACCCATTTTGTGTGTTTGTTTATTCAACTCAAATTGAGGGAGCATCCCTAAGTAAGAGCATGGCAGAGAGGGCGGCCACATGAGAAAGGATGACTTCTGAATCTTTCTCCAAATCAACCGCTGCCCGCCTGAACCTTAGACAGAACAGGACCTTCATGGAGCCTTTAGCCCGATTAATCCTTGGAATTCAGGAAAAGGTCCTTTGAGAGGTTTTCCACAGACACCTGCCCTCACAAGACACGGGGACAAACAGACTCCAGGTCTTGTCCCAGACACAGCCCCAAGGATGAACTGCCCTTGGCGGGGGAGTGAAGGGACTGGCCAGCTCCCTGGTCACCCCGCACACACTTGTTGATGGATTGGCTGGAAGATCCAGCCCAGGGCCTGTCCAGTGTGTTCTGTCTAATTTGTACGTTCTAATTTCGGCCCGCATCCAGTCTGGCGCCTCTGCTTGCCCTCCCCAAGGTCAGTGGGGAACAGGAGCCCCAGATTCAGCTTGGAACTGTGGGCTCTGCCCACCCAATCCCACCTGTACCCAGCAGCAAACTCAGACTGAGGCATCCTGGAAGAATTTGGATGCTGCTGCTACCCACCCCACCCCACAAGTCTGAAATATAGTTTTCCACCCTCTTCTGAATCCTACAGCCGCTCTGAAAACTCCAGCTTGACCTCCAGGATGCCTGTCTGCCTCTGCCCAACAGCAGTCCCAAGGTGAGTTGCCCTCCACCGACTGTGTGTAGCCCCCTCCCCATGCCCGGCTGCCCTCCTCCCCTGCCACACACACAGGGCTGCTCACCAGAAAAGCCAGATGTTTGTCTGTGTTTTGGGGGGTAGGCAGTTGGAGGGGGTGGCTTCGCGGACACTGTGAGGCTGGGGAAGGTAAAGAAAGGGAACTGACGCACTTATGCTAAAAGCACAGAACCGGCCTGGAGGTGATCAGGGAATTACCACCTCCCCCAGCATTTACAAAGGGGGCCTGAGCTCCGACCAAGGATGAGGCTCCACACCCCAGCTCCACGTGAAATACAGTCGGTGGCTTCTGGCCGGGCTCCCTCCTGAGCGTCCAGGTCTATCCACTGGCGCCCAGGGCCCCTTCTGACTCCCCAACCCGCCAAGGTCCCGCCAGGATGTGGCCCCCTCCCGCACCTGCCGCAGGAACCTGTGCCTTTAAGGCAGTCAGCAGTCTCTGAGGGGGTCCACGACAGTCCCCGAGGCAGATGCCCTCTCCCACAGGCCCCCGGAGAACGTTTCCTCGTGGGATCACCAGAGCTGTTCCGACCCCAGCCCCTCCACGTCCCGAGAAACCGAGAGAAGAGGTTCCTTAGAACGATCCCGAATGTGTCACCATAAGGGGGCGTTTATGCTGCCCCCAAACCACCCCCTACCGAGTACATCGCTTGCTCACCCTGCTAACCCCCTGAGGACTGCGGTGTCCAGCCCCCGGGGGCCCTGGAGTGTTTCTTGCCAAATCGCGTAGGTGCGTCGGTCTGCCCTGGGAGTAGGGAGACAGACAGGTCCCTCCGGGTCGCTAAGGGTCTCTCCGCCGCAGCGCCCTCCCAGCCCTGGTCCTCCCCTCTGGCACCGGAAGGGGCGCGAGGTAGCTAGGCCGACCCCACCCCCTGGGGGCTGCAGGGATCGGTCGCCTCCGACATCTGCGGGGGAGGGATGTCAGCGTGTCGTGCAGGAAGGGAGCAGCGGCGAAGGGGGTTTCATGTCAGATCCGCAGGGCTGGCCCCGCGCTGCCCTGGCCCCCTGGCCCGCTCTCCGTCGGTGGATGGCGCGGCGGGTGGCGACCGCCGAGCCGGAGGAGGGGGTCCGCCGTCGCCAAGCGGCGAAGGTTCTGGAGTCTGGAGACAGGGGACCGAGCGTGGAGGGACAGGGGCGGCGGGGCGGCCCTTACCTGCTCCCGGCGGGGCCTCGTCGCGGGCTGCAGGCTGCGGGGCGGCCCGGCGCAGACAGCGCGCGGAGGGCGCGCGGCGGCGAGTGCGCTGCCCGCGCCGCCCGCGGCTGCGGAGCGTGTGCGCCCGGGGGCGCGCGCCCAGCTCGGGTCTCGCGTCCGTGTGTCCGCCGGCGGCCGCTGCCGTGGGTCCCTGCGCGGCGGCGTGTGCGTGTGCGCACACAGGGACCGCGTTCGCCTAGAGCCGCCGCCGCCAGTCACCACCGGAGGCCGAAGCGCGGCGTCCCCCGCCGGCCCTCACCCGCCCCGCGTCCCGCTCGCGCCCGGCGGGGCTGCCCTGCGGGAGAGGCGCCGCCTCCACCGCGAAGCCAGGCCCGGGCGGGAGGGAGGCGGCGGACCACCACCTCCCCCCGCGCGCTTCGCGGGCTCGGGGGTGGGGTGCAGGCCAATGGGCGTCCGGGGGAGGGGTCAGGCCGGGGGTGGAGGTTGGGGGGGGCGCGGTGGTAGTGGGGAGCCGGACCCCACCCGCTGGCTTCGCTCCGCGGGGAGGCAGACTCCAGCAGAAGCCGCGGCAGGGACCAGGGGGGTGAGGATGCGGGGGCGAGAACCCCCGCTCGGTCTCACTCACGGCTTCTGAGGCTCAGACGGGCCTTCCCCGGGGCTCACCACCCTCTTTTCCATCATCCCCAGGTTACCCAGAGCGAGAAAGCCCTGTTCTTTCTCCCTCCCACATCCTTGCGTTTCTGTCAGAGCCTTTCCTCCTCCTCCAGGAAGCCTTCCTTACTTACTCTCCTTAAGTCTTCTTCACCTCCACATCCTGGCCTGGGAAGACCAGTTAGCTTGGGGGTGCCAGCCTGGATGTCTTCAAGTGTGATCTGTTAGAGAACACCTGTATGCCAAGAAAAGGGGTGGGGGCCATACAGAGGAGCCTACAGCAATTTAAAATGACACCGCTCCAGAGTCAGACTGCCCGGGCTCCAGTCTCCACTGTGCCAGGGCTAGCTCTGTGAGCTTGGGCAGGTGACCTGACCTCTCTGAGCCTCCGCTTCTTCACCAGTCTTGACAGCAGCATTAAAGAAGAATGGTACACACAATCTATAGTAGATTTTCACCAATTTTATTTCTTCAGTGATGAATAAATTTCTATTGTTAAAGTTCTTATGGTCCTGCTGAACCTCCTTCTAGTATAGATGGGTAAACTGAGGCTTAATGAGCGGAATCAACTAGGTCCAGGTCAGTAACCAGTCAGTGGTGGAACCAAGCCTGAGAACTCACCCCAGGCAAAGCACTTCCCTCTGCCCCCCACCCTCACTCACCCATCCCACTGTGGCCACCTGCCCCTGCTCTGTTTCTGGTCACTACCCCAGGCAGCAGCATCCCAAGAGCTCCCTCCACACCCTCATCTATCTTTTTGCAACCAGGCTCTGTCCTCCCCACCTCAGGTCAGTTACTGTCCAGCCTCCCGGTGGGCCGAAGTCTTGGCTGTGGGTGCCTTATTGAGGAAGCCTCTAGGAAGAGGAGGGATGAGAAGCAGACTTGAGCCTTTCCTTGGAGATTTCGGTTTAACTGAGGAGAAGAGGACTGGAAGGTAGAGCAGGAGTCCATAGTGAAAAGTTAAAGGACGTGTCTGAGGCCCCAGAAAGGTATGAGCAGTTTCCTAGGCCCACGTGGCAAGTTGATGGTTTCTTTCCACTGCACAGTGGACGCTGGCCCCGCTGGGACACCGCACTGCTGAGCTGCATGATTCACATTCCTTTCAGTCCAGGAAAACTTCCTGGAGGAGGAGAACATCAGTCCTTCTCTGTATCAAAAAAGCAGTGAGACCCCTCTGGAGAGAAGAGGGCCAGGTGTCATGCCACAGTCAGAGAGACAGACAAGACTTCCCTCTGGACCTGGCTACACCCCTTTCTAGCTTGTTGCCCTAGCTCCTAGGAGCCTGCTTTCTTCATCTGCCTTCAGCCAGGGTTGTGAAGATCAAATGAGATGCTGTGTGTGAAAGTGTTCTGTAAACTGTGAAATGTCATTAGAGGGGAGGAAAGGTTGTCAGGAGCCTCGCCTCAGCGACAGGAGGGGAGCGTGGAGTGAGGGATGTGGGGAACCCAGGAGTGTAAGGACGGGTGGAGATCAGAGTCACCAACTGCAGGCCAGTTCATTCTGGAAATGTCTGTGATCAGACCCGTCCCCTGGGCTCTGGGGGTCTACATTCAGTTCCAGGTTTACTCCATACTCTGAATTCTCCAGGGCGCACTCTGGGTACTGGATCCCCTGCTCTCCGTTCTGCGTCCCCAGATGTCTGTCGGGGTGTGGGCAGTGAGCAGGCTGGCACGGTGCACGACTTGGGTACACCTTCCTCTCTGCCTGGGCAACAGCCAGCCAGGGGAGAAGTTCAGCCATGCTCTGCTCCCACTCCCTTCACCTCTTCCTGGGCCCTGGTGGGAGGGTGAGCTCCTAGCTGGCCACAGCTCAGGAACAGTCAGGGCTCCAGGTGCCACTGTGTAATTCGTGCCCCACACAGAGGGACTTGGCCAAGGGGCGAGTGGGGTTAGAAGTCCAGCTCCTGCTCTGTCCGCTGCCAGGCATGCAGTCCACCCCAAAGGAGCACTGTTTCTAGTCAGTCCTGGGAGGGGGTGCCTCTCTAATCTTCCCCAGGTGTTACCTGGGCTAGAGGTCCTTGTGGATCCATCTAATCTGAGCCCATCTCGTAGCGTCGGCCTGGGGACGGCAGGGAAGTGAACATCAGAGCTGGGCTTCAGGGCCTTATCTAGCCTCTCTCTCTGTGGAAAAAAAAAAAAACCTGAGCCCAGAGGGGCCACAGGGCTAGACCGAGGACATATGGGTAACTTTCCTATCATATTGGGGACTGAGGCCTGTGTCTAGGGGCCCAGCTTAGCATGTTCCACCTGGTCAGCCACCTCATCGTGCGGGAGGCCCACGCTGAGCTTTCGTGCCCTGGACTGTTTGTTCTCTGGACTGTCCTCTGCCCGTTCAGGAAACAATCTTGGTTCTCCTTCAGCAGGAGCTACGCCAAGTCTGTTCCGCCAGACTGGGCCTCCCCAAGGACAGGGCCAGAACCTCCCTCATCCTCCAAGCCAGCCCATCCATTCTCGCCCTAGCCACCTGGCTTCAGGAAGACAGGAGGCCAAAGGAACCACCTTTGGGAATGGTCTTCTCCCAGAAGACCCATTGCATTGCCTTCTGTCCCCTAGGGAGAGAGGCTGGGGGTTTTCTCAACAGCTTTTTCCTTCCCTGAGGTGCTCACTGCCTCAGATCCCTTCCACAAGCCAGCCAGCCAGGCGGGCAGCAGCTAAAAAAATATGAGTTTTAATTCAATTTTCCGAGACGTGGCTGAGGGAGATGGATGCCAGGCCACCCTACCCAGCATTCATCTCTCCTGAGCAGCAGTTCCCTCTGCAAGTCCCGGTCCCCGACCCTACCCCACCCAGCCCTTACAGGGGTCCGGCAAGGAGAACAGCACGTTCCAGGACACCTGAGGGCTTTTACTGTAAATAGGTGGCATTTGCAGGACACTCCCCTTGTCCTGGCCCATTGCTTCTCAAACCTGCTGGTGCTACAGAACCCTTGGGGAGCTTTAAAAATATAGTCATGCCTGGACCTCCCCACTCAAGATCATGAGACAATGGGTCTGTGGTGATGCCTGAGCCAAAGTATTTTCTAAAGATCCCCTGAGGATAGAAACGTACAGCCAAGGGTCAGAACCACTGTCGCAGGCCTTCTGCTAAATGCTTTGCGTGTGAGTATCCCAAGGTGGCATGCTCAAATGTCCACAACCCATTTAAGGAGTGCTGAGATCCTGTCCCTCAGCCCCCTAGGTAGCCATAAGCAACTTGCTCCATTTTCCCCAGGAACTGTGTTAATGCTTGCATCTAACTTTCTCCAGGGCATGAAAAAGGATGGGGAGTAACTGCCTTGTGTGCATTAGCCCAAGTAATTCACATCTGGGGAATGTCATGGCTTTGAATGCCGGGCTGTGCAGTACGCGTTTCTTCCTATGGAGGAGCAGAATGCCGATCCTTGGTTACTTCTCACTCAAGCCAGCGGGAGCCAGAGGCCTAGACTGCGCAGCTCTGGGGAAAGTTTGATCACCTCCTGCCTCCGTGCCGGAGTCATATGGCCAAGGAGACTTCAAGGGGCCCCAGGGGCCTCGGGGAGTGACCACCGGAGACCTGGAGACACAACAGGGCACTAGTTAGGACGTTTAAAACACTGAGCCCCCCCCAAAGCTGTGCGAGCCATGCCCGTTGCCCCATATTGCCCCATAAAGGTCCTCTTTGCCCGATCCTCAGACGGCAGGGACATTCCAGGGGGCAGAGCCTGGGCTCCCCCGGAAGAGCACCCGTTCCAGAAGCAGCTACGGCAGGTCAGATACACTGTCATCCAGGAGGCAGCGTCCTCGTCAGATGAACTGCGCCATCTCAAGCCTTGTCAGTTACCCCGTGGACCCTGGGCCTCCAGACCCCAGGATTTCTCTGAGAAAGCAAGGCAAGGAATGTGAGACTGCTCAGATCTGGGGTTTTCAAGCTGTGTCCAGAAGATCTAGAAATCCTTGCAGCTGCCTCGCCAGAAGCCTGGAGTACAGGAGGAAGGGAGACCCAGGGAGCTCCAGGGAGATCCACAGAGCTGAGGAGTCTGTAGAGCTTCTGCCCCGCCCCCGCCCTCCCTCAGTACCCGACAGTGGATAAGGGTGAGCAAGGCGAAGATTGTCCAGAGTGAGGGAGATGGGATCGAGGGACCAGGGATTTAGAACCCTAAATTCTAAGTGCCCACATGCCCCATTTCACAGATGAAGTAAATGAGGCTCAGAGAACAGAAATGGTTGGCTCAAAGTGACCAGGCTAACTGTGCAAGAGCTGCGGATACATACCAGGTCTCTGGACTTTGTGTCCTGTGCTCTCTGCCCTGAACCAGGATCACTCTTAGAAGGGCAGACACTTCCAGGGAGCTGGACAGTATGGGTGTATTGGGAATGGGGTGGCGAAAGAAGTAATCCCTTGAAGGCTGGAGTAAACGTGAGAGAAGAGCCAAGTGCCCCAATCTCCTTACCTATGTGCATAAATGCTGCCTTGTGTCCAGATCAACACACGCCCAAATGTGCATACTTATTGCTGCACATGAGTATATGCTGCATACACAAACGTGCATTTCCGTCAATACACGTGCCTGGAGGTGCATTCCCATAGGGTCCAAGCACGCACACGTGCACACACAAGGGCGCCATCCACAGCTGTGTAGTATGAAACTACATCTCTAGGAAGACAGATGGTTTCTCTCCTGCAGAATTGCATGGAGGCAGGGGCCTTTTCTGCAGAGGCGAAGCTTCATGGCTGTCAGGCAGTTCTCATCAGACAGTGACACTTATTCACCTTGCACAGTCTCCTCCCCAGGGACTCAGCTGTTTACCCGTGGGAGCTGGATACCCTTCAGGGGACCCTGGTTGAAGGGGAATGTGCTATTTTTTTCTCATCTTGAACTTGGCTCTATCCACAGGGCTCTTCTCTCTCCCCGCTCTCCTCCGTCTTCGGCACACCGTGGACCTAGTGTGCAGTGTTCTGCTGTGGAGAAGACCTCTCCTGGGCATCCTGCAAATGGGCCACATCGTGTGTGTTCAAGAGCCACGTTGCACGTGCCTTGCTCTCTGACTATTAGGGGCTTGTTCACTGCCTCCGATCTGGCTCCAGCTCCCGTTGGGGGTGGGTGCCTGCGCCTCCTCGGCCTGCCTTCCCCTCCTCCTTGTGGGTCCCACAGTCGAAGCCAGGTCTCACTTGCTGATGCTCCAGTTTCCTCAGAGCCTGACTTATCTGCCTTGAAAAATAACAGTGTGCCTGGCTCTAAGTCCTGATTTTAACACAGGGCCACAGCCAACACGGAGGTGTGGAAATTACAGATAATTCGTGTGGGAGGAGGCAGAAACCAAGAGGCAAGGGTACAGCCAGCCGTTCCCAGTAAAGCATCTCAGGATAATGAGGGGCCCGTGACAAGCTGAGCCTTGACTCGGTGTCGTGCAAACGATGCTGATAATTATAGTAAAAGTAGGGCAAATAGACTGTTCTTTGACGACCAACTTTGGGAGTAGGTTGGCAGCTGATGAAACAATCCTTTGCCATGGCTGATAGGATCATGCCTGCAAAGAATTCATCGGGGTACAGCACGGTGGGGTGGGGGACTCTAGGCCCTGAGCGGGGGCTGGAAAGGTAGTTGGAGCCAGTGGGATGGGGTGGACCCGAGGCCTTGCGCACACCAAGGGGCAGGGTTTGTATATCAGTATCTATCGCTGTCTGACAAGTTACCACAAACTTAGCAGCTTAAAACACACGTATTGACTAACTCACACTTTCCCTGAAGCAGGAGTACAGGTCGGGGTCCCCTGCTCAGACTATCACAAGACTGCAATCATTGGTGTCAGCGGAGACTGGGGGCTTATCCCAGGCTCGGGGTCTTTGCCCAACATTGTTGCAGAGCCTGTTCCTCGTGGTCATGGGGCTGGGGCCCTCAGCTCTCCACAACATGGACTTCTTCAAGTCCAACAGAAGGGAGGCTGCTGCCTCTCCCTTTGACCTCCAGCCCCTCTTTTAAAAGGCTCCCCTGATTAGCTCAAGCCCTCTCAGGACAAATTTAAACTTGACAATTTTAAAGTCAACTCATTAGGGATTTTAACACCTACAAGACCCCTTCCCCTTTGCCACATAACTGGCCTAACCAGAAAAGTAAAATCCCACTCCATTTATAGGTCCCTTCCACATTCAGGAGGAGGGGTTTGTCTGGGCTTGTACACTGAGGGACGGGAATCAGAGGGCCTTGCAATTCTGTCACAGTTCCTATCACCTAGAGACTAGAAGATGAGGGATGGAGTGGGGACAACCCGTTGACCACAGCTTCCTGAGCTCAGAGCCTGTGCTGGTCTTGTTCGTCCCCAGTGCTTGGCATAAAACTCAGGAAATACTGATTGATTGATTGATTGATTGATTGATTGAATAAGTGAGTCACCAGCCCCCACCTCCATTGTATAGGTGGGAAAGTACAGTTTTAAGTCATTCAAGGCAACGGATGACACAGCTGAAACAATGATAACACTACCATCTACTGAACACTGACTATGTGCCCGGCACCACTGACTATGTGCCCGGACTAGCTCCTCGAATCATCAAAAAGCCGCATGATTAGAGATTATGGTTACCCAAAGTTTACAGATGAAGAGACCAAGTTCCAGGCAGGTGAAGTACCTTGTTTCCAGGAGCGTTGCCAGCACTGTCACAATGCCAGGACTCACAAGCTCACTCGGCTTCATCCCGTTGTCCTTGATGCTTTCTTTCCTACACTGTGCTGCCTGCGCCTGCAGGCAGAACAGACTGAGAGCAGCATCGGGAGGCCAGGTGTGCGGGACGGTCAAGGATGCTTGGCCATCTTCCCTTGTGCCTCTGCCCACCACTCTCCATCCCATCCCAGGGGGATTAAGTCATCACTCTGTTTCACACTGGGCCTGACAAGGGGGAGCTGTCTCTAATTACTCATAATTAGCCAGCCTGATTAATCCCGTCACAAGGGGACTGTTTCTTCTAGTTCTTTCCTTTGTGTTCTGAAGACACTTCTGTGCGAAGAAGGGGAGCTATCTGTGTGACCAGGGAGGAGAGGACACAGGAGAATCTGACCAGGGCGGGCCAAGGGGTCTTTGATGACTGCAGAGACAAGCATCTCTCCGAGCCTGACCCCTCCCACCAGATTCGCTGGGGAAGGCTTTTTCAAGCCACAGAGAACACAGGTACTCCATGACGGAAGCCGGAAGCCGGACCTGCCTGCTCTGCAGGGGATATGTATATGTATCGCCCCCTCACCTCTGTAAGTCTCTGGTCAAATGTCCCTGCGCTCCCTGTGTGACAGCCCCCTCCATCACTCTCCACCTCCTCCCTCTACAGTCTAGCGCAGGAGTTAAGGGTAGATTTCGGAGCCAGACTGCTGGGTTCAAATCCTGTCTCTGCCACCATTTAACCTTCTGTGCCTCAGTTCTCTCGTCTATAAAGTGAGACTAAACAGTAGCATCTGATTTTTAATATTATAAAATTTCAATCAGTCAATACATGTTAAAGCCTTACAGCAGTGTTTAGCACAGAGGAAGCACAATAAAGTATGAATCATTCCTTTGTTCGTTGTTTTTCTTTACAGCACGCATCGCTATCTGACCTGCTGCATACTTTTTGTCCATTTCTTTAGTATTTGTCTCCCCTAAGAGAATGGATGCTGCTTGAGGTCAGGGTCTGTCTTTACTCACTGCTCTATTTCGAGCACCTTGAGGGGTTGGACAGTGTTGAATCAATCAGCGAATCCCACTTTCCCTTTTGCAAAGAGGCAGTTTCCTTTCGCTCTGCACTTTTCAGAAGTTCTAATTTAAGAAAACAAAAATGCGACTTCTGTGCCCTCATCATTTTCTAACCTCTGTCACCCTGATCCGTGACAACAGACTTCATTTCTGGAACCACAGACCCTTCTGTGATAGAATGACCAAATTCCAGAATACAATTAAATGGTCTGAGACCTGTATCATAACATCCTGGAATTTTAGAATTCATAAATTCCTCAAATGGACTCCAGGACTTGTAGAATTCCAAAAGGGAATTCTGGAATTCCCTTACATTCTGGAATCTCAGAACGTAACCTGAGAATTGCTGATAAGACCTAGGAATCTTGGAAAGGAGGCCCGAATTTCAGAAGAGTTTTGGAACCGGGTCATTGGGAGAATCTGGTGAGACCAGCTGGCTCTGCTTCCTTGGCTTCCTTGCAGCGGTAAGACACAAGTGCCAGTGCTCACAGCTGAAGGACGGGGAGAGCAGCTAGGACAGCGGTGGGAAAGGGCTCCCAGTGAGGGTTGCTAGGCACTGGACTGGCTGAGACAATGAGGTTGGCTGGGTAAGTAGAGCTGAGAGCTGCATCCTAATCAGGTTGCAGGGAGAGGTAGGGAGGGAGGGCTACGGGGTGGCATGTAAGGGGGCGGGCATGGCCAGCCCTAATCCCATTACAGCTAGCCATCCAGCTGCCAGGGCTGGCTGAGCACCAGGCCTGGCAGCGGCCTCTCCTCCAACTGCAAGCTCAGGCTGCAGAGGGCTTTGAATTTAGAAGGTCATCCATCTATCGTGTTCTGAGCAAGAATATGGCTGTATCTTGAGCCCCGGGGCACTAAGGGCTAAAAGGACGATGGTGGCAAAGGGGCTAGAGGGTGCAGGAATCCATCAGGAAAATGGATTGGCCCAGGGTAAAATAGTGGTACTTAGCAAGAAATTTTGGATAGAAAATGTAGGTTCAGTTAATGGACACCTGACACGACTTCTATCCCGAGAACTGATTCAACCCGGGTCTGCGCTTTGACCCAGGCTGGACTCCGAGCCCTGACCTTGTCTCAAATTAGCCTCTAATCTCAGTGTCAGAGGAAGACCCTGTCCTGGCCACACACTGACCTCTAACCTCTAGCCTTAACCCGAGACCGAGCCCTGATCTCACCAACAGATTCCTCCAAATGATGCTCAATAAACCCATCCATCTCTGAAAATAGGACTCATCTCAAAGAATCCAAATCCAAAACACCAGTAGGATTCCTTACAATGGTAGAATAGAGTCCCCTGAGACATGCTGGCTTTTTGGAAGCTCACAGCTACAGACCTAGCCGAACTCTGCCCCCGAGCCCAGGGCAAGCTGGCTCTCCTTCTCACTGGCATGAGGAAGGTCTTCTGTCCAGCAGCAGCCCTGCTCCACCCTGAGCTCTTTCAAATATGAGAAGGAGGTCAGGGGTTAACCTGACCCAGAGTCAAGATACTGTTGGAGGTGGAGATGCCGACTCTGGTGAGACAGTCAGGTGAGCGACTGCGGAAGTGGCCTTAGTGGTGTTGGAGCTGGAGACAGCCGTAGGGATGTTGACCTTGATGATTTTGACAAATGAAGATGTCGATACCGATGAATACCCGTCAGCCTGGCAGTGGCCACATACCCCATGACATATCCCAACTTCTTTTCTCTTCTCTCAACTTTACTCTTTTCTCCTTTGTTTCTGCCACCCACTGTCTTGGTTTCACCTTGGCTGATTTTAGTGTCTTGGAATAGGTCATTATTTTTCCTTAACAAGCCTGGAGCTTTCTGAGGAAGAACTCTGTAATGATCCAAATAACAAATAAGTCTGAGTCTTTATGTGTTCCCTACTTCTCCCTTTAGCATCTCTAAGGTAGAGGGACAGCTGCCTCCTCCCTACCACCATGGCTACACAGCAGAACTGGAAGAGCCCCCCTTAGTCATTTAACATGTCTGGCACACATTGCTCCTGCTCACCCCTACAAAGGTCAAGGGAATCCTGTCTGGAAAGGATGGATGGACCCACAGATCTTTCAGAGCTGTAGTCACCTAGGTGGAGAAGGGAGAAACCATAGCTCATATTCTGGGTGCCGTGCCAACTACACTACAGAGGGCAGTGTGGCCCATATGACCCCAGGATATGAGGGTCACAGGGAAAGATGCTCCACTCCCTTAGCAGTCCCCCTTGTTCCGTGCCTCACCAAAATCTCTCCACCATGACTCATTCTCTTTGGGTAAAAAGTGGGAATACGCAGTACAGAGAGCTCTCGTGTGACGGTGAGAGATCTGCATTCCACCTGCATAATATTGCTCCTAACTGATGTATCTGCCACAGAGCCCTGCACTCATTTTTCAAGGTGGGAGTTTTGGTTAGGTTATTTCTTCTTTATTGCCAGGCTGTCCTTTGCGATACAAACCATTTAGCATCCTTAGCTCAGTCTACAGTACTAAATGCCAGTGGCATTACCCAGATGTTGTGACATTAAAAACACTCCCATTCATTTGCAACACGGCCCGTGCTCTACCCACTTGAGAACTATTTGGAGAGATTGTCCATGCAAGACTTGCAAAAGGAATGGCTTCTTTATCCAACATCATCCCCCCTCCCACCTCTAAGCTACATGAAAGAAGATATGAGTTTCAATGAAAACAACTCGGGCTACATTTTTGGGGGGGCTCCCAAGGAAAGGCAGGTAGGAAAGGGTGAAGGGATATAGTTGGAGAGCTTGGCAATTGTCCCTGAAACTGGGTGACACAGAGACTGATAGTTGACTGCACGGGATGTAGAAAGCATGAGATGTAGGAAGAACTACACCAAAGAGATGGTTTATTCATGGAGGGTGCAGAGCCAGGGAAGCATTTAAAGCAAGGGATGTTAAACGGAATCTTTTAGGCAGAAGGACAGACTACGTTTCAGAGGTAGAAAGACCAGTTAGAAATCCACAGTTCGGAAAACAGATGAGGCAGTGGCAACAGACAGAAAAGGGTGAGGCTGGGGCTGACAAGAAAATAAGATAAATGAGTCTGAGAGCAATGCCCATAAGAGGAATTTTGTATTGTTATTGTTCAAATTAAAACTATGCAAAACTCTCTTGAGAGGGAATGTACTGAGAGCCATTATCAGTCATTAACACTTTAGCATGAATTAGCTGATTCACACATGGAACAGTTGAAAATTAGTAAAAGCAGGGTTCTAAAGAAACTGGTGGAGAAAGGAAAAAAAAAAGGAAAAAATGCCACCAGGGAAATGAAAACCTAGGTGGGAACTAATCTAAACACTTGCCAGGAAGAAAGGATGCAGACAGAATGGATATCAGACAGACTGGAAGTCTGGAGATTTGAGTTTGAGTCTCTGTCCTGTCCATAACCTACCAGCCCCAGCTAAAATACAGCCAGCTCATTGGCTTTCTGTCTTCTTCAAGTTACTTTTCTCTCTTCACAGGGGAACTTTATTGGTCATAACAGGTAAAAAAGGGGAAGCACAAGAGACAGGTAGGGAGAATTAGTGCAGCTAAGAAGTGTTATCGTCACCAAAATCCCATTCATGGACCTCAATTTCCCCATCTGTCCAATGGAATGACAATAGTTGCCATACTTCGGAGTGTTTTTAAGCAAAGGGGTTAAGCGAAGTCTTGTTTTCTTTTTGCCACCCAGTAGCTGTAATCTTGTTTTTAACTTTTTGGTGCCTTGGTTTTCCCAGCTCTAAAATGTGAAGACTAATACCACACACAGTTGATGCAGAGATTAAATGTGTTTAAATATATAGCGCCTAGAATGAGGTCTGGTATGAGAGCGTACTCTATAAACAGTAGCTTTCTCACTCTGCTGCTACCACCGCCACCATCATAGATCCGCACGGGTCCTGGGGCTCAGCAGACAGTCCACATGTGTTGCTGAACTAGACCGCTCGTGAGCGTGGCACGTGGTGAGATGTACACGCGGTCACACAGGTGTGCTAGCTCAGACTCCGGGCCTCCTGCGCTCACTGTGCTGGCTACTCAGAACTTCGGCTTCCCCGACGATCCAAAAGGCTCTGAAGAGGCCCTTTCAGGAACAGAACTCAGTAAGGAGAACTGGGGAGTTCTTCTGGTACCTCCTTCCCAACTCCTCCCCCTCTAAAGTCAGACGCACTGCCAGGATGCCCCTCTCCAGCAACAACTGCCATTCTAGTGGACTTGACCCATGATAACCTTGGGTCGGATCAAGAATCCAATGTCAGTTGATTCAAGCAGGACATCTCGCCAGAGATCCAGATCCATCCATCTCACGCCCAGTCCAGCATTTCCAACACTGAATGCAGGATCCTGCTTCAATCTACAGGCCCCTCCCAGCACCCTGTCTCCACAAATGGTACCACATTCGTCTCCTTGGTGAACCAGAAACCTGAGAGTTATTCTTTGCATTTCTACATCCCTCACGATTCGCCAGGGCAACCACCATTTATTGAGGACCCCCTGTGGCCAGGCACCATGCCAGGCATTGGGGTGGCAATGGTCCCTGCCCTCCTGGGGCTCACAGTCAGATGAGGTACACAGAAGTTAAGCAATGATCACACAAATGACATAATCCAACTTGTGATACTGAAATAAAAGATTAGGGTGCCATACGCCTGTGTAACAACTGGCCTGATCTCATCCAAGTAAAACAGTTTATCTTAGACCTGAAGGACAGGCAAGGGGGGGCTGGATATGGTATGGGTGGGGTGGGGTAGGGGTGGGGCATACTGCAGCAGCCAAAGTAACAAGAGCAAAGCCCATGAACAGAGATGGAGCTACCTGGACTCAACCCACCAGACCAATATGGCTGGAGAACAGGCAGCAAGGGACAGAAGCTTGATTTGAGGCCAGAGGGCCAGGTCAGATGGGATGGTGAGCACCTTGGGGTCCCATCAAGGCCCTGGAGCTTTATCCTAAAGGCAGTGGGAAGCTGCTAAACAGATGATCAGGTCTCATTTGCATGTAAATAATATCACCCAAGATGCAAAGGGAAAACTATCTGGCCTGGAGCAGGTGGGGAGACCAACTAGGAGGCTGTTGCAAGAGATGAGGTAGGAGATTATGGTTGGGGGAAAGGGAATGGTGCAAGTAGAGGGAAGTGGGCACACTGGAGCCCACCTGAGGAGAGGAAATCAGTTGGACTACATTTCCCATCTTCCCTTGCAGCCGGATCAATGGGACATGAGCAGAAGCGATGTGAACATCTAGCTCATGCCACTAGGGAAGGGCACGACCTCTTTGTCCCCTCTCTGGAAGAGAACTGGCTGGACCGGGGACAAGATGATGGGAACTGGAACAACCATCACAGATGAAGAAGGAAAGCTGCTTACGCAGGAGAGCAAAGGCACACACTTGAGAAGGAGCCTGGCCCTGTGGTTATGGAGCCGCCATACCAGCCCCGAGTTGCCTACGTGAACTTTCAGGCGAGAAAGCGGTAAACTTCTCTTTTATCTGGTAACTGTTATTTTGAGTTTCCGTGACAGCTGCTTAATCAGATCTTGATAGACTGAAGAGAATTAGGTATGGAGAACAGGGGCTAGAGAGGCAGGCTGCCCTCAGGCCTCTGGTTTACACCACTGGATGGTGGTGGTCAAGTTCCCTCAGACAGAGAGCCCTAGGGGGAGACTCCGCCTTCAAGGTAGAGTGAGGTGGGGGTGGCTCAGACCATGAACTTGACTTGGGCAAGCTGAGTTTGAGGTGCCTTACGAGGAAACAAGAAGAGATGTCCAGGGAGCAGGTGCAGAGCTTAGAAGAGGGATCAGTGTCGGACGAAAGCGTCATCAGAGGATGAGTCGGTTCTTGATCCTGACTGCACAAGAGCATTTAAAACACTCCAATACCTGGGCCCAAGCCCAGAGATTCTGATCTGTCAGGTCTGGGACGGGGCCTGGCGTCGGCATTCCTCGTAGCTCCCGGGGGATTCTCACTCTCACGTGCAGCCGGGGATGAGAACCGCTGGTGTGGATGGCGGTGACTGAAACCGCAGGGGTGGACGGCGGCCAAGGGAAGGAGTATGGAGTGAGAAAAGAATCGATCGGCAGGTCACATCGACCGGGTCCCTCTCACACTTCCTGGGCCCTGCTGGGAAATGAGAATGAGCAGATAACATGTAGCAACTGCCCCGCCATCCCCGTCACAGTGCTCACAGGGAATGCGGGGAACCAAACTGGAAGCAGAGTCGTCCTCTCAGACGTACCGGGGCTTTGGAGTGACGAAACTGGTTCTTCTCCCTCCCACCCCCGTCCTTTGCTCCCTCCTTCCTGACCACCTGTCTGCCTCTCAGGGAGCTGCTCTGGCCTTCACAGCTGGGAGGGGGCTTCATCTGGCCTCCTAGGAGGGAGCCCTGCCCAAGACGACTCCACGAGGGTGTCACTGTAGCCTGTGGCCCTGCCCGCCAGGCCAGGCTGCGCTGTGAGCACACGCCCATGCGAGTCTTCAGGGTGCCCACCACCTTCCTTCTCTCCAGCCATTTTGTTTTTCTGGGCCTCAGCTTGCCCATCTGTTAAACAGAATGGCTATATTCCAGCGGTCCCCAACCTTTTTGGCACCAGGGACCGGGGCTCCTATGAGAATCGAACGCCTGAGGATCTGAGGCGGAGCTGAGGCGGTGATGCCGGCGCTGGGGAGCGGCTGCAGATACAGATGAAGCTTCACCGCCCGCCTGCCACTCACCTCCTGCTGTGCAGCCCGGTTCCTGACAGGCCACAGACCAGTACCGGTCCGCATCCGAAAGTTGGGGACCCCTGCTATATTCAACCCTACCAAGACAGCACACTCTGAGTGAGCCTCAAAGTGCTCAGCGAAAAGTATGTACGGAGCACTTTTCTCTGCCCTCCCTCTGCTGTTCTTCATTCACTTCAGGTGAGAGGAAGGGCCAGGGAGGGAGGCAGAGAGATGCGGGGCACTCAGAAATCCCTTCTGCTCTTGGACGCTTACAGAGGGACATGCTGGACACGAGTGAAAGCCCAAAAGGAAAAAGCCCATGGCATTGGAGTCGGGAGGCTCCCACGGCTTACGAGGGCAGAGGCCAGTGGGAATGGACGGCATACAGACGGTCCCACCGGAAGGTCGCCCCAGCCCCAGCATTTCTTAACAGCAAACATTTTCATCCATCAGCCAGATCCCCACAGCACTTAGCCAGTGTCTGCTCTGGGAGACCGAGGTGGCAGGCACTAAGGGTCAGCCAGACCCGGGGTACAAGTCAACACTGCCACACTCTACATGACACCGGGCAAGTTACCGAGGGCTTTCAGTTCTGAGCCTGTGTCTTCATCTACAAATCACCTAGTATAAAGCCTAGAACGCAGCAGTAGGCGATAGTAAATGTTAGCTACCTTGGCTGTAAACAGGTTATAACAAATTCAGAAGGTTACAAGTTAATACGGAAAAGGCCTGACCAAGGCGCTGAGTGCATTATTGATTCCCTTTCTTCCACTATGTTCAAGCAAGTACACCTTCAGTGCCAGACAGGTGCGGAGAAAGCCTGTTGGTTCTTTGTAACGGTGAGGTTTCTAGCGGTGTTGTAGGCTGTCAGGGGAGAGGGCTTTGAGAACCAGCTCCTGTGGTGACTGTCTACAAGGTGAGGAGCCTGTTACTCCACCTGGGGTGCCAGGAGCAGATGTGAAAGGTCCTACATGGGACCAAGAAGAATTGCCTGACACAGGGCTAGTCCACGGCCTGTGGGTGCAGGAGGAGCCCCTAGGGCATGAGGTCAGTGAGAACGGGGGGGGCGGGGTAGAGGGTAAAGGGCAGGCCACCAGAAAGTGTTTCCTAGCTGTGTGGGTAGATGAATGAATGGCATCTTGGAGCCCACATGCTCCTGGCTGAGCCTAGAAACCTGGCCAACTTGGATAATTGGGTGCTAACAGGTTCTCCAGCCCCCATGACTGTTGCCATTCCCTTGAGGCCAGGATGGCCTGTCTTGCCTGTGGCAGTTGCTCTCCCAGGGCCTGACCTGTGGCCACCTCCCAGAGCCCTGAGGTGGAGGGTTTTTCCAGGGCCAGCTGCAACCTCCGCCCACAGTGCCATGCCAGCAGGGCCCGAGAACTCGACGGCGTCCTCCAGGCACCCTGCGCTTCCTCGTCTTTCTGACCTTGTCCCCCTAGATAATAAGATAGAGTCCCAAACTGAGGCCACATCTCCTTGTACTCTGCCACCTCCCTGCAAGGCGTCCCTTGCCTCCCATCCCCCAGTACCTGGCCTGCCTTCTCAGTGCCCAGTGTGCAGAGCCCAGCCACGATGTGAAATGCCCTCAGTGGATGGAATCTCGGGGTTCTCAGAGAAGATGCCTGCCTGAGCCCAGGGTCCCTGAGGCCCCCGGAAGCATGGGGGCCTCCAAAGCTCTAGGCCAGTGAGCTTGTCTGCCAGGCTGCAGGCTGAGTCTGGTCTGGGCAGTGGCCAGCCTCAGGGGTCGAGGGGAGGCAGCTGCTGCCTGGTTGATTCAGAGCCCCGGGAACTATTATTTGAGGCTCCTGAAAGTTCTGTCACGTAGATGAATCTCTGCTAACATTTGTTGCACAAATTATACCCGGAAGGTACCCTAAGCCCCACCAACCCAGCCCCCTCATTATACAGACTGAGACTGAGGGTAGTAAAGCCGCTGAAGGCAGCACTAACCCGCTGGGTGTAGAAGGTGTGGCCGCGGCTCCCTCGTGGTCCTGCAGGAGGCCCCTCCATCCACACGTGGCACTCAGTCACAAAGCCCGCGGCCTTGCCAGCTTCCCCTGCAGCAGGGCACACTCCTTCTCAGCTGGCCATCGACAATCCCCACCAGGTATGTTAGCCTCTGACAATGGCCTCAATACTCCCTTTTGCTAAGGACACCTGGCGGCCCAGCGGCCAGCCTCGCGGGCCCAAAGGCATGGACTGCGGGCAGCGGAATCCCAGTCAGAGGCTGCCCTTGTTAACAACCCCACCCCCGCCACTGAACAGCCCCCCAAGGGTGTGAGCAAAGACCAGCAGGTCCAGACAGCCAGGAGAAGTCAAAGCAATTGGATTGCAGAAACCCATGAAAAAGCATGGATTTTTCTTACTGCACTCAGAGTCTTTAATTTCCTGTGTTTGCCCCCAAAGGGCTTTTTCATCGACAAAGCACTTGGTTCTGTGGGCAGCGCGGTTGAAGAGAAGCTGCTGATGGAGAGATTAGTGATCGGGGACAGGCAGGGCCTGGTACACCGAGGTGATGGCTCTGAGGAAACGTAGGAGGGCCAAGCCAGACGTGCGCCAGGGGTGGGGGTGGGGATGGGGCACGAAACAGCCAAGAGTGGGTAGACTGAGGGCGGAAGCCGGGTGGGCCACGGTCAGGAGCCAGGTGGCAGCAAGCAAGCTGCCAAACCGGAAACAAGTACTCCTCACAAGAGATTCCTGGAGGCAGAGACCTTTCAAATCAGCTAGAAACGATAGGGAATTAGGAATGGGGGCCAGCTGGAAGCTTCTGGAGTCAGAGGCAGGACCCGGGAAGCTCAGATCAGAGTCTCTACGTATCCTTCCCTGTGTGTCCTGAGCTCCAAACTCTGTCAGAGCCCTGAGCTGAATCTGTGGCTGTTGCATGAAGGAGCAACGTCTGTCCTGGGTGAAGAAAGCAAGAGTAGCTTGGGAAAGACAGAGCTGATGGGTTTATGAGAGGGGAGGGGGTAAAAAGAAGCATTTTCTGTTTTCAACAATATGTATGAGGGGGTCTGTTCAGCTTAGCTACGAAGAAGAACTGCAGGCTCACTTTGAAGCAGTAAGGATTGCAGTCAGGGTCACAGGACTTCCTGACTACCAAAATGAAAGGAGCTGCCGGGGTCACCCTTCCCGCACCCCCACCTTCCTCTCACCTTAGCTGGGGCCACTCGACGCGCCCCTCGCTGCTCTTTACGGGAACCCAAGGTGCCTAGCTCTGGGGTCTCGGCCTGCAGGGCTCCAGCCCAGACTGAGCCCAGACGCCCTACCTCGGGCCAGCGAGTTCTCCCGCTCTGTTGATCCAAGTGGCTAGAGGCTCGCCGGCTCTAGGGTGAGCCCGAACACCGACCCGCCTCCCTTCGATTCCTCCTCCTCCTGCCTAGTTTTCCTCTCACCTCACTGGCTTCTCTCTCTCAGCCTCCCATTGGGTTCCTTCTCCACGGTGTCAACGTGCTCCAGGCTCCGTCCAAAGCAACCTTCTCTCCAACGTCCGCACTTTCTCTACCTTCTACTGACTCCCAAATGTCTGTCTCCACCCGAAACACCTTGCTGCCAGCCCAGCTGCCTCTGCATCTCCAGATGGTGTATCCCGTCATCTCACCCTTAGCAGGAACCACCCAGAGCCCGGAGCTCCTTCTTCCCAACCTGCTTCCTCTTCCGGCTTCACCATCTCCATGAACGCCAACGGCATCGCCCTCCACCTGCTGTTCAAAGCAACTCCTTGATGAAGGGGTTGTGAAAATTCAGTCAAATGACCTATTTAAAAAAGAACAGTACTTGGCACATAGGAAGCCGTTTAATCAAGGTTATCACTATCCAACTCGATACCATCCAATGGAAATACGATACGAGCTACAAAGGGAAGCCGTGTGTGTGATCCCAAATTTTTAATAGTTCCATCTAAAAAATTAAAAAGAACCAAGTGGGATTAACTTTAACGACATCTTTTACTTAATGCAATATAGCTAAAATGTGATTTTAACGTGCGATCGATATAAAATATATTTTATATTATTTCTATTGTACCAAATCTATAATATAAAATATGAAATATATTTTATATTATTTCTATTGTACCAAAGGGCTGTGTTTTGCACTCACAGCCCTTCTCAGCTGACACCGGTCACACTTCACCCTGGGAGGCCCCGTGTGGTCAGGGGCTGCAGCATCGGCCAGTGTGGGTCTCGTGGTCCTGACGCTTCCATTCTTCTACAGCTGTCCCTCTGTGCCAGGGACATTCTGGGCAAGTGGCGGAACCGGAATTTGAAGCCAGAGTATATGCAGAGAGAGCCCAATGTGAGCGCAGTGCGCCTGGGTTATTCGAAGGGCGAGCAGCCGCCCTGGAGAGCACCTGCACTTAGGTGAGGGTCGGCAACCTCGGCACTGTGGCGTGCTGGGCCAGGTCGCGGGGGCTGTCCCGCGTACCGCAGGATGTTTGGCCGCATCCCCGGCCTCTACCCACTAGACGCCAGCAACAGCCCCATGCCTCCCCTCAGTCCCACGCCGCCCACGTCCTGGGGGTGGGGTGAGGAGCCACTCCTGGTTGAGAATCACTGTTCTTGAGTCTCTTACGTTTAAATTCCTCTAATGATGTCTCACTGCACTGAGGACAAAGTCCAAACGCCTCACTGAGGGGGCAGAGTCCTGACACCTGGCCCCTGCCTGCTGGGCACGTCTCCCCGCACCCCGGGCCCCCAGCGTGCTCCAGGCCTCCCAGCCTCCTCGCGGCTCCTGAACTGGGCAAGTCTGTTCCCTCCATGGGGCCTTCGCCCGGCTGTTCCCTCTACTTGCCACACTTTCCCCTTGACCTTCGCTCTGCTGATTCAGGTGTCGGCTTAAGGCTCAATGAGCACTGCCCCCCTCAACCTGTCTCTACCTGCCCCCACCCTATCGCCACCCCTGTAGTATAGGTCTCTGCACGCCCCCCGAGATCCCTCTAGGCTGCTACTGTCTGTCTCTTCCCTCTGAAACACATGCTCCAGGACCGCTGGGACCCCATCTGTCTTGACTAGCACTGTCCTCCCAGCACCAGAGAGCGCCAGGCAAAGACGGGGTGCCCCCGGTCAGCATCTGCTGAAGGAACCGGTGCCTGTTCTGCGCTGGCCTCCAGGCCTCAGCTAGAAGTCACCAAAGCGTCCCCATGCAGCCGTGCCAGGAATCTCTCTCGACTCAGAGTCACAGCATCTCCGGTTTTGGCTCGGTCGGCTGCTAGGATGGCAATTCGGGTTCTGGGCCATGTTTCGGCAGCCTGCGGTGGAGGGGAGGAGCAGAAATCCACCCACCGCAGGGCCGCGTCTGCCGAGAGCGGGCTTCTTTTTCTAGTTCATGCAGAGGGGCCCTTGCCCATCTGGCGGCCTGACACTGCCCGGTGCCCAGTCCCAATGGACACCCCGTTGCGGCCATGGTCCCTTCTGGTGCTCTAGGCCTGGCCAGGCCCCGTGGGACCCGGCCTGGATGGGAAATGCCTGGATCTCGGCTCTGGACCTGAGACAGCACCTCCTTCCCCTGCCCTTGTCTGTGGGTGCTGAGAAGTGGCCCCCAGCAGCAGTCTCCAGGATGCCCTCCTCTCCGGACATCCCCCAGGGCCAGCCTCAGCTTCCACATCACTCAGGTCAGGGAGGGAATGGTGGCCTTAACGCAGGAGCGACTATAATCTGAGAAAGAACTGCCCAGCCGCCAGGCCCTGCAGATCCTGGAAGTGGCAGAGGGACAGGCTAACAGAGCAAAGCCAGCCGGGAGAAGGGTCCTCGCCAGGGGCCCAGACTCAGGAGCGGAGAGTGGTTTCTGGATCTTGGAGCAAATGGTTCTGGAGACCGTGGCTAATAAACGCCCGAGAGCAAGACACCTCCAGGGTCGTGCCGGGGCAGCTGGGGCCGCTCTCTGCAGACCGCTCAGGGCCCACCCCACAGACCTCGGACATCCTGGCTCTTGTCTCAGGCCATTAGTCTAGAGGTCTAGAGATCGACCCACCCCCACCACCTCTTTGATATGTGGGGAAACCGAGGCCCGGAGCTGGGAGATTCCAAATGGAGTGTTCTGGAAAGCAGGGTCATTGTGAGGGCACTGTTCGGAGGATGAGGTAGGCGGAGGGCAGCCGGGAACTGGGAGCTACTTTCCCAGGCCCCCTCCCGACCTCACTCGGCCTTTGTCTGATTTGCTCCCTGCGACAGCTGGGGAGGCTGAGCCTCATCCTGGCTCCTGCCATCAGCCATCTCTGTGTGACACTAAAGATGTGTGTGGAGCCAGGCCTGGGCAGCGAGCTTGGCAGGCAGCTCGGCGTTGCCTGGGAGACTACGGAGGAGAAAAGCTGCTCCTCACGGCTACTGGCTACTGAGGGACAGATGGCTGGTGGTCCCACAGGTGCCTCTCCCCAGGGCCACAGCCTCCTGTGCACTTCGCTGGGGTCTCCCAGACAGCCGTGAGGGTGGAGTTCCTCACTCATTGACACACCGAGGGTCTGTGGGGAGGGGCAGAGGACACAGCCAGAGCCCTGCCTCTCCACCCTGGGCTCTGCCCGCCTCCTGGAGCTGCAAACTCAGAACACGCAGCAGCCGGAGCACACGGCCAGCCCAGGCCTCCCGCCCTGACCCTCAGGCTCCATTCAAGGGCGCCTACTAAACCTTGCTCTCTGGAGCAGCCAGAACATGTGGCTGCAGAGTGGGGGGAGCAAACACAGGAAGGAAATCGGTGTGTGTTGGGTGCGGGGAGAGGACCAGGACTTCAGAAGGGCTCTCTGGCCGGATTCCCCTCCTTGGAGCTGGAGAAGCAGGAGATCTCCAGAGACCCACGGTGCAGGGGCGGGGGCGAGAGGGAGGCACCCACTGTCCCCCAGGTGGATGTGGCTGTTTCACTGAAGGCGATTCTCAAACAGACATTCCTCAGCCCTGCTGTGCTTAGTGCAAAAGGCTTCCAGCCAAGCGCTTAAACACGCTGAGCAGGCCAGGGTCCTGGGCGCTGATCCTGGAGCAGGAGAGGGGCGCCCCTGCCCACGGAGCCCCCAGAGGCTGGTGGGTGCTTCCCCCATCCCACCCTCCAGTTTGTGAGCTGGTGATGAGCAAACACCCAGCCCGGGCTGGAGTCTGAGGCTGGGCCTCTCAGGCTGCGGCCACCAGCAAGGCAGGGAAAGCCATGGAAGTCGTCTTGAGAAGGGGAGGGAGAGGGGACAGCCCCCTCCTGTGCGAGGTCTGGAACACGCAGAGAAGCTCCAGAGCAGATCACAGATCGTGAGAAGTCTCAGGGGGACGGCATGAATTAATGGGGAGGCAGCCAGGCAGCCTCTCGAGTTCAGTAACTGAGCAAAATCGCCCCACAGCCTTCTCCATGTGGCAGATGGAAATCCCCACCTGCTGGAGGTTGTCACCCAGTGCTGCTCCTTAGAGCTGCCTGCAGCCCCGGGGCCTCCCACCGCCACCCCCGCCTGCTGCCTGAGCTGTCAGCCCGACTCCCAAACAAGCTGATTATCCCCATCTGGGGAAAACAAAGCATGTCAAGCAGCTCGCTGAGAAGAGGCCTGTCTTCTTAGCGAGAAGGAACCTGAGGAAAACTCCCAGCTCTGATCTGCAGTGGGAAGTGAATGAACGGACCCGGGGGCTGTCTTAGCCTGGCTTTCTCCTGACCCAGGGGCGGGCCTCTGCCAACATCACCTCCTCCGAGAAGCCTTCCGGGCCTAGGCTGACCCTGCCTAGGCTCACCATATGTTTCACTGAGCCCTCCCAGGGCCCGCAGGGGGGAGGTTTTCAATCATTTTTCTCCTGTGCAGCCCGAGAGCTTTGGTCTGTATTTCAAGAGTGGACTATCAAGTGTACGGTTTGTTGCTTTGTAGGAATTTTGGGAATGGCTCTGGGCTAGTAGGCTTGCAGACGCCTCCAGAAAACTGTGGCTCCTAGTTGAATGGGGTGACCTAGGCAAGGGATGCGCCAGAGTTTCAGATCCAGCTTGCCTCGGTTTGGGGAGAAAAATTCACAACTTAGACCCTCCCACAATTTACTGGACCCCTGCCCCCCCATGATTGCCTAGCCCGCGTTCCCTCCACCTGGGGTGCCCGTCAACCTATCTGGCATGCCTAAATGTCTTCTGTGGTGGCTGGCCTTCAAAACGCAGCCAAACCAAACCGAACCAAACTCTAACCCTCCCAGGTTAGATGGCCCTCAGCCCCCAGGCAACTTTGTAGCTCCACCTGGCACGGTGTTCATCTGAGGGGACGTCTTCACCCTGCTCTGTCCAGCCCGGAGACTCTGCAGGTATAATGTCACCATGTCCGTCTGCTCAGGAACTTCAGGGAAATGAGAAACAGTGACAGTTTCCTCGGTCCCAGCCCGCTTCCATCTGTGTCAGCTGCTGCCATCTTCCCCCCAAACTCTCAGGAGGACCCTTGTGTGACCCGTAACCCAGAGCCCTCCCGCCCAGCCTCTCTGGGAGGGGAGCTAAGATCCTCTGAACACCTCCTCCGACGTGCCAGGTAAGTGATAGCATTTTACACATCGATCTGCTCTAACATGTGCCTGCTGTCGTACTTCCCACTTTACAGAGGTGAAAACCGAGGTTCGGAGAGGGTACAGGTCCTCGGCGGCAGAGCAAGGACCTGAGCTCCAAGCCTCTGGCTTCCCACGCCAGGGCTCTTCCCTTCCCTCTCCAATGACCAAGCCTCAGGCAAGAAGCACCGCCCCTCCCGGGGTGGACACTCACATGAGCTCACTACAACCCAGCTGAGTCGTCATCATCACTGGCTAATTGTTAAGGGGCGCATGCTCTGGGCCAGGGGCCGTGCTAAGTGTTTTGCAAGACTTGACACATGAGCAATCTCACAACTCGTTGAGATTTGCGCTTTCGTAATCTTCACGTTGCAGATGAGGAAACTAAGGCACAGAGAGGTCAGCAAACTCGACTAAGGTTGCAGCTAGTAAGTGGCAGAGTTTATATTCTTGACAGCATTCAGGCCAGGGACTTAGGAACTGCAGCTAGCCAACGATGCCCTGGGGGCACCTACAGACCGCCCCCCCAGACTGCACAGTACGGGGTGCCACTCTCCTTCCAGGCCTGCCTACGGCTCCTGAGGGTGAGTCCAGAGTCTGCCACTGTGTCTCCCCGACTGACTCCCCACTCTGACTGAGAACTCGGCAAGGGCAAGGCCAGATTTATCCACCTTTATTTCCTCCCACAGGGGAGCAGAGGTCAGAGCCCAACAAAAAGGGGGCATAATGACTTTACACACGCATTTACATTTACTCTGCCAGCTCCCAAGCAGATGTAAGGTGGCTCAGAATATTGAGATGCATAATTAGGTCGATATGATTATTCTTTAAAACAGAGCTGTCAGAATCCAATCGGCCACGAGGAAGATGGAGTTCTTGCAGGCAGCTGGCAGGACCCGGGCTGGGATGCAGGAACTTGGGTTCACGTCCGCGGCTTTGCCACAAACAACCTCATGTAAGTCGCTGCTCCTTCTTAAGTCTTAGTGTATCTATCTGTAAGGCAGGTAAGCCAAATACATCATGCAGAGACCGAAGCTGATTAAGTTTTTCTAACGACTGGAGTCCTAGGGGTTAATCAAGTGGCTGCTGCGATGTGGGCACTTCACCCCTGCAGCAATCAGAATGACCACTTCCATATGTTTTAGTTGTTGCGCTTCTACTAAAAATGTTTGAAAAACTACACCAGACAAGACCTGCTCTAAAAGTCTTCTGTGTTTAAAGCCGTCTGTCTCCCTCCATGCTGCAGGCCCGCCTACCCACACCACACCTCTGTCCCAGGCATAGCAAGGTGTTCCCAGAAGGTGTTTGAGCCCAGAGGATACGATACTGGCGCCCCTTAGGGAGGGGCCTACAGACCAGGGGCACCTGGCAGGGATTGCGTAAACAGCAGCTGGGGTCCCCTTTCTCTCTGGACAAGAGCTCACGCTGTATCTCTGAGACCCAAGACTTGTGCATCGGTCAGGGAGTCAACAATTTCAGGGACCCGCCCTCACCATTCCTCAGCCGAGCTCCACGGGGCCTTTGTGCTGCAGCAAGTACCAAGGACACTGTCTCCCTAAGGAGGTCGCGTCAGACAGGAGGGCAGGCGGGCAGCCCAGATAAGCCGCTGTCCACCAGCAGGGACTGGATGTTCCGGCCACAGCAGCTCTGGGGATGACTCAGCCGCCGCCCAGACCACCGGGTGCCCCCTGTAGGGAGCTTGGAGGCTGTGCTCTCCGCTCCCCACACCCGGGTGCTGGCTGCCTCCCTTAGCCATCGGCCTGGCTGTGGGCACTGATCTTTGATCACTGTGGCAGGGTGGGTGACACAGAGCCATCCACTCTCCCAGCCAGGGTTCCCGTGGCCAACTTGGTGGTACACTTTTTCACCTCAAAGTCTGGTCCCCGTCTGAGCCTCCCCCAAAAGCCTAGCCTTCCTAAGCTCAGCCGCGGGTTATTCACGCAAGAGACCTGAACTGAGGCGCACAATTCAGGTTCGGTCTGCATCGTACTGCTGCACCTGTGGAAAGAGAGTCGGGGTCCCGGGAATGGGGTGCGGGAACTGGTAGCACACTCCAGCTTGTGGCGGTCGAGTGGGGGAAACAGGGCAGGACGGCCAAGGGGACAGATGGCCGAGACCCAGGACAAATGAGCTGGGAGAGGGTAGACATGCTGGGTAGTTAGCTTCTTCATTCCAGGAGCACAAGATCGAGGGCCTCCCTGGGCTTTGGGGGCCCAGAGTAGTGCACCCCCATTCCTTCCCAGACAGCTTGCAAACCCCAGCTTACCCAAGGGGTAGGTGCTCTCAGCAGCAGACCAGACTTAGTTCTGGGATCGGGACTCTTCCGTCGGCTGACCCCAGGCCTTGGGGGCCCCATGACCTCCTGCCAGCCTCAGCCCTCGCCACACTCCCGATCTGCATCCCTGGACACCTATCACCATGCCCTTGGCTTCCTTGGCCCCACCCATGACCACTCCTCCTTTGCCTCCCCTTAAATGACAGTGCACTTGGGGCTTGACCCTCTCTCACTCTGAGCAGAAACTCTTTGGCAGCACTTAGACTGGGATCGCAATCTCCGTGGAAGGGGACAGAGATGTCACCCATGGGCTCTGTTACTCCTGCCAGCCCCCCAACACCCAGCCACCTGAGTGCCGTTCTCTATCCACCGTCTATTTGCCAGTTGGACCAAATCCCTCATTTGAGCCCCAGCCTATCGCCCAACCATCTCCTGGACTTTTCCACATGGATGCCTGACAGATACTTTGCACTCACACAGTCCAAAGTCAAGTCCATCCCTGTGTGATGGCACCGCCATTGCCCCCACCCCAGCTGCCAAAACCAGAAGCGAGGTAGGAGGATCACTCTGCATAGATCACTCCCATCCAGCCACAGAGGGCCCCAGCCCGGGCCTCATCTACGTTAGGAAGGTTCATGTCCCTCCTTTCAACCACAGGAAGTACCCAAGCCAGGGGACTTTTACCAGTTGCAACTGGTCACCAGACCTCTACTCCCACCCACTCTTTAGCCAGGATTAGCAAGAGTGTGCCACCTGCTAATTTGACCAAGCCATGCTCTTGTTCTAAAATCCTCAATGGCTCCCTGTTTCCCATTGCATCATGTCTAACACCCTCAGCCTAACTTTCTCCACGATTAGAGGGTCTCCACTCCAGCCTTCCCTGACCCAACCAGGCGGAGGTCTCCTGCCCCTCCCCATTCCTGTCTCAGTTCGTTTTTAACTCTGCGTCAACCAGCACAAGACAATACCTCCGCCTGGGGGCTCCTCTGCCTCAGCCCCCATGTTCTGGTCGGTCCTGAGGGACCAGCTCTATCACCCTCTTACAGGAGCCCCCCGACTGCCTGGGCCCCCACCAACCTCCCTTTTCTGAGCTCCCCAGACCCAGCCAGTGGAGCCGCACCCTCCAGCCCGGCTGTCACCTCAGCCCAGGCTCTTTCCCAGCTGACCTGTGAGGGAGGCTGGACTCCCCACCAGCCCGGGGCTTCCTGAGGGCACGACCAGGCCTCCTATCCCAGTCCTTCCAATAGGCTGAGCAGGTGAAGACCAGGATGCAGCAGGGGGAGTCAGAGCAGGGCCCCCTTCCATGTCTGGAGGGATCTCTCATGCCCTCCACTCCTATTTGGCCTGAACTTTTTATATTTTTGCAGGGGCGAGGGGGAAAACTCTGGGACCCCAGTGGCCCTGGGTGGGTTTTGCACTATTTCTTCTTGCGGGGAGGGATCTAGGATCCTGCCTTTTTCAGGGGGGTGCCTGGGTCTAGGCCCCCTTACCCCTAGCGTTTACCCTTTCCCCAGGCATCAACCTGGGCCTAAAATGGTTGCTTTCTGAGGCCCTGGCAGTTCGAACATCCTCAGATTCAGAAGCTACTCTCATTCTCTCTACTCATCACGTGGCTCACCGCCCTCCCTTCTTCTGGCTGTTTTAGTCCCATTTTCTCCTCAGACTTTCTCCTCAAATAGACAGGTGATTTATGCCATTAAGATCTTATATCTGCTATTCAGAATCAGCAAAGGACAGTGTGCATGGGACAAATAATGAGGATTTTTGGACTAGAACTAAGCAGGAGCGCTTCCTCTTCCTGTCTCCACCCCTCAACACCCCTGAACTCCCTCTGCAAAGCCTGAACTGGGAGGAGCCCTCGCTGGCACAGAAGTCCCAGCTTCTCCAGCTGGGCATGGGACCCTGGGCAAACCACCTATTCTCCCTGGACCTGCTCATCTTCACAATGGGCGTTAATAGCTACCCCAGAGGATTAGAGGAAGGTTAGAAATATATTTTAAAGCCACAGAGGAGCCAGCAATTGGAAACTGTTGCTATTCCCATGCACGACCAGCTTGGCAGGCTGTCTGAGGCAGGCTCACGCTCTCCTTGCAGTGGCTAGGACACAGGTGTGCAGAAGTTGGATGTTTGCCTGTTGTCCCTGTGCCCGTTCAGAGAGCCCCAAGTAACAAGAGCACGTAAGTATCATATTCCAGACTTGCGGCTCTGCTTGGATCATCTCATTCAAACCTCATACCACCACCACAAAATGGTTCTATGGTCATCGCCGGTTTACAGTTGGGCAAACTGAGGCTGAGAGTGGTTAAGCAATGGGCCCATGAGCAGCCGGCAGGGATTTGAACCCAAGGAATCTGGTCCCTCGTATGAACTGGTCCCTCGGCAAGCCCCAAGGACTGAGGGAGGGAGCCTGCGTGGCCCTGGCCGGCCATGCCCCAGGCTGTGGATCAGAGCCCCCTGGATGCCCACGACTGAGGAAGTCACTAAGCTCACCCTCACCTGCTGTCTGTCGGGGGAGGTGAGCCACATCAGGGGGACCAGGAAGCCAGTCCTGAAGCTGGCGTGCAAACAGGGAGCTTCTGCTTTGTTGGCTGAGGGATGAGGAGTGGGCAGAGGAAGCCCCTCCCGGATTCTCCACCCCGCTTCAGCTTCCCTCTCTCCTGCTCTCTTTCTTTTTCTCAGGTCTCCATCCCACCTTCCTCCTCCTCCCATCTTTTTCTACCTGGTCCTGCCTCTGGATCTCTCCTCCAAATTTCTGCAGTTGACCTGCCCCTCCCTTCCCCAAAGCAGCTCCCAGCGCAGACAAGTGCAGGATGAGAGGAGCAGAGGGGTCAGCTGCTCACTGCTCTGCTGGGGGCAGAGAGCCCCGCAGGCCCAGAGGCATGCTCCCGCCCCGCCCCCACCACACTAGCTGACAGACAGATCTTTATCTTGAGCCTCCCACTACCATATTTCCTGCTGAGAAGCAGAAGCAAACTCAGCTGGCCGGAACTGGCACCCACACACAGCCTTTCCCCCAGTACCCCCACCCCATCTCTCTCTCTTCCCCTCTTCCCATCCCCCTTTCAGCCATTCACTCTTACTCAGCAAACACTGGTCGAGCGCCTACTCTGTGCTAAGTACAAGGCCTGACTCCCAGCTGATCTCCAGGGCCTGATCTCCCAGCTGGGAGGCTTCCGCCTCTCCCCTCCCTAGCAGAGCAAATTCTCCTCCAGCCCAAGACCAGCACCAGAGCACCCACCCCGCACTCCTGCACCCCACATCCAACCACTGACTTGACCCTCTGGGGTCCTCGCCCTTCTCCACGGCCAGTTCTCCAACAGCAGCGCTTCGTGCCAGGGGATGGAGGACAAGGAAGAGAAGGAGGAAGTCCAGAGACCCACCAGGTGTCAAGTCCTCCCCCTCCCTCACGTCCCCCAGGCATCTCCCACCCTCACCCACAGTCAGCTGCTTCTCCTGCTCACTGCTGGTGAGAGAGAAGATGCGGGGGTGAGGGCAGGAGCAGGGACGTTCTGACCACCCTTGGGGTGCATGGAAGGGCAGGGGAGACTTCAGGGATCAGGAGAGGGTGAGGCTCTAGAGGCTCTGAGGCGGACAGGAACTCAGAGTCCCCAAGCAGCTGGGAGTGGCTTTGACTTTCTGCTTGGAGCCCACGTGAGAGTCAAGGCAAAGGTTTCTTCACTTTCTTCTGTCCCTCTGAGGACCTGCCTGCTCCTGGCCAGCAGGAAGAAAGCCTTACACGAGGCATGCCACCTCCTTACAGGACCAAGAGAGATTGCTCAAGCTCTTTAACAGATCACCAGTGGGGAAGTAGTCTGGGCATAAGGCATCTGATACAGATCAAGTTCCTGGCGATGGCCCAGTTGATCAGGACCCCGGTGGTCAGGTGGTGGGCTGCAGGGTGGGCATTGCTACCCATGATGAGAGCTGTCTATTTCCTCAGATAGAGTAGAGAGACTCGCCCGGTATTGGAGAGGAGGAGCTGTTTTACTCACCTACCAGGCTCAGAGAGAGCAAAGCCAACTCCTGACAGTGTCAGCTCCAGCAAGACCTGTCCTCCCCCGGCCAGCCCTCCGTGCCCACTTCCTTCCTGCCCCTCTTACACCCAGGAGGGCTCAAAACAGCAAGCTGGAGGGTGGCTGGACAAGGGGAGAAGTACGAGGAGGAGAACGAAGAAGCCAGCCACGCCCCACCTTCCCACTGCAGACCTGAGCTAGGCAAGGGGGGAATAAAAGTGCTGTTAAATCTGTTTCAAAGTTTTAATTAACATCTTCTCTGTGACCTAAGAGTGAGCAGAAATGACATGGGAACCGTCCGAGTTTTTATTTAATACCTCAGGAGAAGACTTCTCTGATAACGCATTTTAAAGGGGCTGCGGGATACAAGAATAAAACTGTGTCTTCGACAGACCCGAGCCCTGCTTGTTCGATTTACACACGTAAAGTGCCAAGGCCGGTGCCCGTCGTAATAGATGTGAGCTAAAATCCTTATCATCCCACAGACCTCTCAGTCCCATCGGACCCTGATGGAGCCAGGTGTTCATTGTGTGCTCCCAGCAGCCCCTGCCTCCTTGGGTTGTCTTTCTGTTTATCTATCTACCCCGGGTACCACCAGCTACAGCCCTGCTGCTGATCCATTCGGTGCCTTTGGCCAGGCCGGCCTCTGCCCTGTCTGAGCCCCAGTGTCCCTATCTGTAGCAGGACGAGGCAAATGAGATCATTTCAAAAGGCTTGGCCCCCTTTAACTGTTTATGTACGACAAGGAGCCCTCTCATCTGTGATATGGAAAAGGTCCTCAGTCTAGGTGGGCATAAAACCATAGTGAGGAACAAGGTAAAATTCTGGAAATTTCACCTAATCTGGATTTTTGACTTCTCCTGAGCAATTGAGCCAGCGTGTCCACGTGACAACAGTCAACTGGAGACGGTAGGAACAGTACCCGATGTCCAGAAAAAAAGCTCTCATTTTGGCCACGGTCCCCACAACTTCCCACCCCCTCCCCATTCCTAAAGCCAGCTGCCATTTATCACTGGGCGTGTGCTGTTGTTTCAGTAGAAAATAATTTCTTTGTCACTGTGTCACTGTCAAAAGTGAAAGATTGAACCGAAGGGACATACATTTTAAGAAAAAAAAAATAGCACGGGGAGAGTATTTCCTTGGAAAGATGCTGAACCACCAAACGCCAGGTCCTGTACGCTTATTCGACTTCCCAGCCCAAGGCTTCTAGCAACTGAGTTTGTATCCTCAGGCTCCCCCACGGGACTCCTTGGCCCTTCCCCGCTCCCTGGCTGCTGGCCCAACAGGAGTAGGGTCAGCACAAGTCCCTGGCCCCAGGATATTTCTCGGGGGGGCTCTCCTTTCCCTTTCCTCGCTCATACTAAGCATCCTTCTCTAGATCCAGAACCTCAGGTATCAACAGGGGAGGCCCATGTGTCCTCAGAAGAAAGAAGACTCGCATGGTGCAGAAGCCAGTTTCTGTCACCCTAACATGGCAAGCTGCACAGGGAGGCATGGGGACCACAGAGCGGGCCTTCCTGGGCCAGGGCCTTTCTCCCAACCCTCAGCCTTCGTCCTCTGCAGATCACCGCTTGGATAACCAGCTGATCGTGGAATCAGTTCACCCCCCACACACATACCAGGCCCTCTCCCTCCTTCTCTCTGCTGGAGTTGCCATGACAACCAGAGTTCACCTTCTGTGCCAAAAACACTGCAAAGAACAACAAAAGCTCCACCCTCAGCTAAGAGGGAAGAGGGGAACGGAAGGTACGTGGCCCACGCTTCTTCCACGGCCCCCAAAAGAAGTGCAGAGCTGGGCACTTGGCGCCTGCCACCACCGAAGGCAGAGCCCGCCCGGCGGGACCCGTCTGGAGGGCTTTTCCATCTTCCTTTGCTTTCCGTATACTCACGGCTTATGTCTGTCCCAGCAGTTTCTTCACAGTTTCCATCTAGTCTGTCTCCATTCTGGGGTCGTGGGCAGAGGGCAGAGGGCAGAGGTGGGTGGTCAGGGGCTCAGAGACCAGTTGTAACCCTGAGATGCAGGCTCAGAAGAAGCCCAGGCTCCCTGTCTCTGCCTGGCCCAGGCTGTGTGACCTGGGACAAAAGCATTTCCCTCTCTGGTGCCCTGCATCCTCAGCCTCTGTTCCCTACACACCCAGCTGGCATGTTAAAATCCAGCTCAGGAAAGAGTCAGAATCCCATTCACACTGAGTTGTCTGTGACCGATAAGGCTTTAAACTCCTGGGGAGTAAGCTTTTCAGCAGGCTTTACCCTGAGGCACAAAAAAAAAAAAAAAAAAAAAAAAGAAAAAAAAATGGGAAGGACAGTTCTAGAATGACAGCTGGGGAAAAGATGTGGAGAGCAGCCCCTCCAGGTGAGGGCAGGAGGTTCTAAGGGACAAGTCTCCAAAAAAGAAAAAAAAAAAAAACACCTCGACCTTATAGATTACCTCAGGAGGTTGACAGAATTGAGAACACATTTAGTTGTTGTTGGAGAGTTTGGGAATAATTCATAGTAGGTACATGAAAACTAAGTAAGCAACAAACAAAGAATTCATAACTTCAGGAAAACGTAAGTCCTGTGGATTCCACTTCTGAAACATCTCTCAAGGGTTTTCCTCCACTCTTCCTGCGTAACAGAAGGCCAGATGCCCACACTCAGGAGACCTGAATGAGCCCATAAAGAAAGATAAGCAAAACCTGCTTGAGTCTCACCCAAACAGGAAGGCAGGCTTGCCGCCTGACCAAGGAAGCCTAGCAGCAGCTGAGCCCTGCTCAGGCACGCGGGGTCTTCCAGTCAGCGTCGGAGGGGCTCTTAGCACAGATGGGCAGCCAAGGATCACCAGACGTTTGAGAAAACCCTCAGACATTAAAGACCAAGGTCTGAACAAGGAAAACGCAAGATCAAAACTACAAAAAAAAAAAGAAAAGAAAAGAAAAGAGAAAGAAAGAGAGAGAGAGAGAGGGAGAGAGAGAGAGAGAGAATAGATAAAATAGGGACAATGCAGGGAATAAAAGAAAACTTCAATGACAACACTAGTTATAACATTTTTAATGGGAAAATATAATTGCATCCAGACACAAGGAAGTTTTGAAAAGGGAACACAAGAACAAAAATGAGCTTGGGAAATTAAAATAAAAAGAATAACAAACAAAAAAGATAAATAAAAGGGTGGGAAATGAAATACAAGGAATTCATCAGAAAAAAAAAAAAGAAATTCTTTAGAAAACAACATACACAGAAGGAAATATTACAACAAAGAATTAGAGCTCCTTTTAAGAAATTCAACATCCTAAAGAAAATCTGAGCAAGAAAATTTTCTTTCTTATACTGACTAGATAAAATTTGAGAAAGTAAGGACAGAGAACATGGAGAAGAAGAAATTATTAAAGAAATTACACACGAAAACTTACCAGAATTGAAGGATATGAGTTTCTGGAATAAAAAGGTCCATCTGGCGACCGGCACAATGGAAGCAAAAAAATCCATGGGCAGGAATAAGGAAGACCATGACGAGATCTCAGGCACTTTCTAGTGGCAGAGCAGGTCACAGGAAACCATGAGTCAGAATGGAGTGGTTTATCACCATCCCTTAGCAGCCTTCTAAGTTAGAAGACAATGGACAATATTTTACAGGGGAAAATATTTTCAACCTAAAAATCCATGCTTTCAGAAACTATCAACCAAGTGTGAGAATAGATTAAGGACTAAAGTTTTTACTTCCCATTCTCGGGAAGCTATTGGAGGATGTACGCCACCGAAACAGAGGAACAAAGCCAGGAAGAGAAAGAAAAGAGATTTCAGAAATGAGGACTCGAACGGAGAAGACATGTCTCAGCAGGACAATAAACCCTGTCCTAAGAGAGTAGCTGGGTATCAGGCCCAGGGAGAAGCAGGTTCATACCAAAACAAGAGAATCGAGAGGAAAATGAAACTGATGTCTTCGATTTACTGGAAATTACTATTGCTCAGTGAGTGGCAGAGACATCCAATGCTTGGAAAAAATTAACAATAGATATTAGACATCAGATAAATTTAAAAAATGTTTAATAACTCTAGGAAAAAAGATTTTATTAAAAAATGCAATAATAACGTACAAATGGGCTCAGTGGTGGTTTCGTTCAATAAAAAAGGTGGAAAATAATGATCTTGAGAGGATAGAAGGTAAAGGAAGCAGGAGAGAGATGGGAGATTTAAGTATGTACCGTGGCAGGAAGTCAAAAATTAATGCCAAAAACTGATAAATAAAAAATATTGTGTGTGTAAATATTTAGAAAAAATGTGGCTAAATACTAGATGAAACACCCCAAAGAATTAAGTCTGATTAAAGCCTAGAGGTGTTGCCGAACTTGGCAAAAGGTGGACCGGAGATCGCTGCTTTTCGTGTAATTTAACCATGGTTATTACGTGCTGGTATTATTCTGAGCTCCCCACATGCAAGTTTTTTTTCATTCGGTTTTTGTATCTCCCTAATCTGGCCTGGCACATAGTAGGTTCTGCAATGAGCACTTATGGAATGAATGGAGGAGGGAGATCACCTGGAGATGCACGGGCTGCCTGGGAGAGTGGGAAGGGAAGGGCAGGATTTGGACGAGCAGAGAGGACCCTGGTTATTTGGAGAGGAAACGGTAGAGCAGCGGGTCCTCAAAGACTGAACAGGTTCATGTCTCTTATCGCTTAGTCATTCTAGGAGTTCATGAAAGCACCAAGGAATGAGGGTGGGGAAGCAGAATTTCAGAGCCCTCAGCGAGTGGGGGAGGGCGAGGGAGGGCTCCCTTGTCTATTTGGAGCACGTAGCCACCCCCTCCGTTGGCCTCTGCAGACCTCACATCTGCATTAGTTGCTGCTCTCAAAGCAGGAGTTCTCAACCCTCTGCACAGCGGAATTACCTGCAGACTTTGCCCCCAGTAGTACCGCTGTCTGGGCTGGGCAAGGCTTCAGGGCTAGGGCTGGAGTGAGGCAAGTGAGGCGCTCACTCTCAGAATCCTACAGAACCTACAAAGGCAGGTTCTGTCTTTATTTCAAATTGTGGCATGTTGTTCCTCGTGGATTTTTAAATTAATTTTATTGTTTTCAAATAGTATATTAAAAAATATTATTCATCTTGATTTCTGAGTTTGGGGTCCCTCTTAAATTTTGCACCCCAGCGGAGCACCTCTGGCCCTGGAACTAGCATTCTGGGCTTAACACCTTGCCAGGGCCCGAGCCACAGGGGCGGGATCATTGCTCTGAAGTCTCCTCAGATGCGGACCAGGTACATGCTCAGGCGAGGGCGGGCCGCAGGTCAGGCCAGTCCTGGTTCTGGGGACCTCCAGAGAAGCCCCAACAGCAGCCTGACTGTCGGGGCTACCTCTGCTTCCTAGGGGCACCCTCGGGATGAGCAGAATGACTCTATTGCCCCCGCTGTGTGCTGGGAAACTTCTAGGGAGAAAAACACAACCTCTGTGCAAACTTCTTTTCTGGAAAAGCCATCCAAACGGTCCCCTGACACGGAACCCTTCGGTTTTCTGAGGGAGTAAATGAAATGCCTGCTCATCGTTTCCCCAGCTAACGCTCACTGCGGTTCACACTGGTTTCAGGGACTCTTTGAGATCCAGTGGAGCTGAGTGGCGTGTGCTAGCTAATTATCACTTTCTACGTGCCAGGCGCTACGCGGGCGCTTCGGGCAGATCCTCTCAGTGCCTTCCTGTTCCACCTCATGAGGCAGATACCGTGGTCACCTTCATTTCACAGGAGAGGAAACTGATGCCCAGAGAGGTGGAAGGACTTGCTAAAGGTCACACGGCTGGCAGAGGGTAGGCACTTTGCCACCCTGACCCCCACCCCCACCCCCAAGCACTCTGCTACTCCACCAGGAGAAGTCGTGAGGAAGCCAGAGTCTCAAGATGTCGTCATCGTGGGAGCCTGGGCAAGCTTGGCCTCCCACCTGCTGCCTCTGGGCCTCAGTTTCCTCATCTGAACAGAGGGGTTGGGCAGCCGTGTTGTTTATTCTGCGCCCGGCATAAAGGATCCCACGACTGAACCATCGGGGCCCGTGTTCCCCGCAGTCAAACGTCCTGTCAGTGTTTGCTCTGAAAATGCCATGGAAGAGAGGGACCTGCTGGTCGGCGAGTCCGCCGTGAGGCTCTGAACTGAGGGAAAGGCCAGCGCTGGTATCCTGGGCCGGGGTCTTACAATCCGCCCTGGTCACCTCCTTCAGGACCTCCTGGACAGAGGATTCAGCAGCTACCCTAACCCCAGGGGTGCCCTCCCCTCGCCAAGGATCCCCTGGCTCTCAGGTAGAGAAGGGGCAGACGGGGGGCCGAGGCCAGGCTTGGGACGGGGAGCAGGTCCCAGGGGCTGGAGCCAAGGCGAGCAGGAGAGGCCTGGAGTGGCCGGGTCAGGAGGGGGTGGGGCACCAAGTATCCTCCAGGTGTTCAGAAGAGGGGAGCCCTCAGGGGATGCTGGATTCGTGCCTTGCTCCAAGGGCGGAAGGGAAAGAGGAAGGGAAAAGCCACCTGAGGTCCCCACCAGGTGTGGCAGGGATGATAAAGGCAGCAGTTCAGCAAGCTGAGGCTCAGTGAAGCCTCTTACAGGGGAATCAGAGCCAGTCTAGAAAGCTCTGGTCCACTAATGGTCAGGCACAAGGAGCTTGGAGGTACTGGGAACCGAGAAGGTGGCCAAGAGGAAGCAGCAGCCCTCCCCCCGGGAGGTGGAGTGGGCGCCACATCTTCCAGAGCCTGAGCGAGCCCTGGGAGCTGTGAGCTCCTAGGAAGCCACAGTGGGGGCTGGGCTGCCACAGTGACCAGCAATTCTTCCAAGGATGTTTCCAGCTTCCTTGTGTCCAGGTGCAAAGTCAGTATCAAGCCGGGGCCCTGTCCTTGACCCACTGCCTGGGCCATGTGGTCTGTGTGTCTGTCCTGCCTTTCCCTGTGTATGTGTGTTGGCGGGGAGGGCGGCAGATGGGCAGCAATGACCACTGGTGCCCTGCTGGGTGGACGGAAGAGGACCCTGAGCCAGCTGTGGTCCCCCCTGTGATGAAATCAAGGGGGTTTATCCGAGCCGCCCCTCTCTGCCCCCAATTCTGGGGGTTCCCATCACCCCTCACACTCTCCAGTGTGGCAGGACCCCCCTTGATCACCTTTAATCACAAACACCTGACTCTCACTCAACATCTCAACATGTCGGTCACTGGGTACTGTGTGAGATTCGAGAGAGAAGTGACTGGCCCTATGGAAAAGAATATAGTGACCAGCTCGGGGACACAGGCCCAATTGCTTTTGATCTGTAGCCTCCTGTCCATAGCAAGATCCCAACCCCACTCCCCTCCCCTCTCCCTCCTTCCTGGCCCCCTCTTTCCAGAGCATCTTGGTCCCCAATTACTGGGAGCTGCAGGAGGCATCCCAGGGAAGAAATTAGAGCTACACATCAGCTATTCTATATTTACCACCTGATGGCTGAGGAGGATCTATCTTCTGCACAATTAAATGAAAAGAGTTTTAATATCGGTAGGCAAAGGACTAGAGCATCAATGGAGAATTAGGTTAGAGCCAGCAATTGAATTAGCACCGAGCTGCAAGTGCAAGGAGGACTCGGACACAGGAGGGTCATCCTTCTCCTGGCCGCAGGCCCTTCATCAGTGGGGGGCGGGGAGGATGGGTTCCTGGGATTGGCCCCGCCCCCATCCCTGAGCACCAAAGGCCAGGAGGGGCAACCTTTCCCAGAATCCTCTGCACAGAGAAAGGCTTGGCCAAGTGTGGCAGAAACAGGCAGCTCCCCAAGCCGGTCGACTGCCACACTCCCCGATGACAGTAAGACCTCTTCGGTGTCTCATTCATCCCCTCCTCTCTCCTGCCATGTCCTCCCTTTTCCCAGTTCAGGCCTCATCTTTCCATAGCACTGCTGCAGCCAGCCCACTGCCTCTCCTTCCCCTTCCAATCCAACCTAGAAACACACACAAACCAGCCTTCCCTGAACCAGCCTCCTTCCCTGTGTCCCCAAAAGATAGTTGCTGAGGGCACAGCAAATAATCATCCCTTCTTATCATTTCCAAATTTTTCACTGGGTTCCTTTCTTTAGAGTTATTAATGTGAGCTGCATGAATATACACTAGCTTTGCTGGGTGTTGATTTGAGGGCAAATTCCTGTGTGGCCTAGGGAGAGATGGCACGTGCACGTCACCCATGGTGTTTGCGGCCACTCTCTGCCTTCACTAGGCATTATGGCTGCCCTGACAAAGCAAACCCAGATCCGTGGCTGGAAATGAAGGTGAGTTCTTCCCATCAGCCTCTGGAGGTGGGCGTCATGTCTCCCATTCTAAACAGAGCCCCAGGAGGCAGGCCGTCCGGCCCTGCCTTATGAAAACACGCCAGCCCCTGTCTCACCTCCAGAAGGAAAGACGTAACAGCCGACTGTGTCTCTTCTGCTCACAGTTCTTTTCCCCCTGACGGCATCTTCTTCGCTCCTCTTTCCTAAGTTCCTCTGGGAGAAGTCCAAGTTTGCTGGCATAATCTCACGGGAAGACAGAAATCCGCTGGTGATTACCGGAGAACACCAGCCATCTTCCCCCAGACACCCAAATCCAACGGCCCGGAGCGCAAGCTGGGAGTCCCGGGTCGCTGTCCTATTTATGAGCTCACAAGTCAGCCTGCCGCCAAAGATACAGGACTCCCGACTGGGTCAGAGACGTAGTGCTTGGCTACTCAGGGCAAAAGCAGTAACCAGAGCTTCACACACCCAGTGGGTTACCTCATAGGAGAGGAGCGCCGAGCTTGGGAAAATCCCTACTTTTACAGCGAGGGAAAGGAAGCCTGCTCCCTGCCCGATGAGAGATGTCACCTCATGTCTGAAGGCTGCTCATGGCTAACACGACCCTGAGGACTGTCCCATGCGAAGAGTGACCAGGGCCTTGCATTCTCGGCATACCCAGGAGGGAGGTTCAGAGATGCCCAGGGCCCACAGCAAACTGTCTCTCTCCACAAGGGGAAGGTATAAGGGAAAGGACTGGCATCGTCCCTGTCCTCATGTGCTCCAGATGGCCGCACTCATGTCCAGTGGACGTCTCCTTGGGATTTCATCTTTTTATCACAGACACAACATCACGAATCAGGGCTGGGTCCCCTGGCTCTCCCACAGTAAAAGCAAATAGCTAAAAAGAATTGTCATTAAATGTGATCATGCAAAGTTCTGGAGAAAGAGAGCTAATACATGGAAAAGCCCAGACTGAGACTTGACTTGCATCCCTTCATAAGTGTATCAGTCAGGATGAGGTAGGCTGAGCTGCAGTAACAAATAACCACCCAAACCTCAGTAGTTTAAAACCACGCAAGGTGTCTTATACATGCTACATGGCCACTGTGGTTAGTGGGGGCTCTGCTTCTCACCCTAGACTGATGCTTCAGCTGATCTCTGGACATTTTCCAGGAACTGTGGCTGAAGAAACATAACAAAAGTGGGATCATGTACTGGCTTTTAAAGCATCTGCCCAGAAGTGACTCCCATCACTTCTACTTACATTCTGCCGCCCAGAGTAAGTCATACGGCCATCTCTAACTTCAGGTGGGCATGGAAGGGCCATCCTACCCTGCGCACAGAAGGAAAGAGAGCCGAAGAATGCACACCCAGCCTGGGGACACCCCGGCGAAGGTCTACGCTCTCACCACTCTATAAAGAAACCAGCACAAGAAATCAAAAGTTTATGGGAGAGAAAAAAAAAAATAGACAAAACGGAGTTCCAATCAGCACATTCCTGCCTTGGCCCTGCATCAGGAGAGGTAAATAGATATATCTATTTTCTAAGTGTTCCCAAAATATTAAAAATATTAAGGTATCATAGTTTATGATTCTCCACTTTAAGTGACCTTTTTGGTTATCTCAATAATACGCTTATCTTCCACAGACTGAATACTCCGTGGACCCCAGGGGACAGCTAAGTAGATCCTTCCTGAAGGATTCAAATGAAGAAAGAAAGTCCCTCCAAACGGAGAGGCAGACTTTGGAGGGTAGCCCAGGTGGCCGCTCCCTTGTGCCCAAATCTTTCCCTTCTATAAAGTCGCTCCTCCATCTGACATTAGTGCTCTTCTCTCTTACCAGAGGGGTGACCTTTGCCAAGTCACCTAATCTCTCTGTGCCTCCATTTCCTCATCCTTAAAATGGGGTTGCTAATAGTGCCTGCCCCACAGGGTTTCGTGAGGATTAGTTAAGAGGGCACGTGAAACACGCTTAGAACCTGTGTCTGTCACAAATGTCCAAGACAGAAAAGGATTAGCTATTTTTACAATTGTTCCATGAACACACACCCTGCCCCTAAGAGGAAGAACTTTCTCAATACCACTGCGTCCTAGAGTTTTGTGCGTGATGATGCCTCAGGCATTTGCTAAATGATTTCTTCTTCCTTCTGCCCACTCCGGGTGGGGAGAAGGCAGGCACCTCTCTCGCTTAAATGTCCACAAGGAAGACAATGGGTGCTCCTTCTGGGTGGGCTCTCCTGCGTTCCTGAAAGCGGATTCAACTCACCACTGCGAACTGATGTCCTGTTAAGTCTCCACAAAGAATATCAACCTCTTCAGCTGCCCCAGTTTTAGCCTACTTCACCCCAATTCATGAGAAATAATTAGCCGGGCATACGATGCTAAGAGTATATTTGTCTGTCTCCTGGCGGGCGTCTGGATGCAGGCTCACCACGGCAACCGAAGGAGCCCATGCTTAAGGTGGTGCCAGATCCGAAAAGCTTTCCACCTGCATTAGCTGGCTAGGGCTGCTGGGACAGGTATCACGGACTGGGTGGCTTATAGAACAGACCCTTACTTTCTCACAGTTCCAGAGGCTGGAAGTCTGAGATCGAGGTGTCATAGGGCTGGTTCTTCTGAGGCCTCTCTCCTTGGCTCGTGGATGGCGGTCATCTCCCTGTGTCTTTGCATGGTCTTCCCTCCATACCTTTCTCTGTCTGAATTATCCTTCTTAGAAGGACACTGATCACAGGGGATTAGGGCCCACCCTAATTACCTCATTTTGACTTAATCGTCTCTTAAAAGACCCTATCTTTTAATACAGGCACATTCTGAGGGACTGGAAGTTAGGGCTTCCTATGAATGTGGGGGACCCCAATTAGGTCCATATCACCTCCGATCCTCAAGTTTCAACCCCAATGGCAGGGCTGGGGAGAAGTTTTGGTCCATCTCAGTCTGTGCTATGAGCCGCCCACTCTGTTATCACCCCCCAACCATCTCCTCCCTTGCCACCAAATATTTCGGCTCCTCCCCGCCCTGACCTTCCTGCAGGAGGCCTCCTCCCTGCTCCAGCCTGCATTCACTTTCCCATCTCTAACCTTCCACAGCCGGTGTCCTGACTGTCCCCAAAGAGTGAGCCCCCACTGTCTGGGCTGGCACCCCTGCCCCTGCCCTCAGCCTGGGGTTACTTCAGGACAACTGACATCCCCACTGGGCCCTGCAGAGGCTGTGCACGGAAGGCCAGAGGCTGCAGGCAGCATGAGGAGGGCCCTGTGCGCAGGCTGGGGAGGCGCCAGGCCACCCCGGAAGTGACATTTGGGATTTGGGAGCAGGGAGAGGCCTGTGAGACCTCCTGGGGGGCCCCCTTGTCCTCCTCGGCCCCACCTCTGGCCAAACGAGCCTGGGCCCAGTCTCCCCCAGGGGGAGAT
>CM053514.1:6482573-6522799 GCA_028627145.1 Eidolon dupreanum
CCCTTACCCAGTGGTCCCTGAAGTTGTGGCTGATCACCGCCGAGCCGAAGGACCGGGCAGGGTTAATACCGCAGCCAGTGTAGTCGATCTGCGAAGGGAAAGGGGCAGACGGGCAGAGGGAGGGGAGACAGAGGGAGAGGAAGAGAGAGAGACACACACAGAGAAAAAGACAGACAGGGGGCAATCAGAACCAGAAAGGGAGGGGCACACAGACCCAGAAAGATGGTCAGGGGGTCCCTGTGCTCCCCTCTCCTGGGCAGGACCTGTCCCCCAGCTCCACAGCACTGACTCCCGCCCCATGGAGTGAGCCCGGTGGGTGGTCCCTTCTCCTGCCCAGTACAGGACACCCTGACAGCCCCTGTCTGGACCTGCTCTCTCCACCCCAACCCCCACCTGGGGAGAACCTCCACTTACGGCCAGCAGGTGTCCCAGGGCCACAGAGAGGCCTATGGCAAGGGGTGCTGAGCCCCCAAGGTCACGGCGCCTCCGATCGGTGGTAGCCAGCACGCACAGCACCAGCTGCAGGGTGCCGATGATCTCGATGCCCAGGCCCTGGCCCGAGTTCACGCCAGGGGCCAGCTGCAGGGGAGAGGGACAGCAAGGCTCGATGAGCGGGGCAGGTGGGGACTGTGTTCCAGCGCCCCCAGCCCCAAGCACCAAGGCCAGACCCTCCGTCTTCTTAGATCCCATCACAGCAGCCCCTGGCGGGACCCAGACGGGCCCTACCCAAGCACACACCGCTGGTAGTGGACATCAGGCCTCCTCCCCTCTCACATCTGTTGAGGAAATGCCAACTGGGCTTTTGGTACCTGCCGGGAGACCTGGGCGTGGTGGGATGTCTGCATCCAGCTACATCCAGGCCACACCCTGGGGGTACCAAGGCCACACGTGAGGGGCGAGGCCCAGGCGTGGGAGGAGATGGTCAGGGATACTCGGGGACAGTAATAGGAGAAGAGAAGCAAATGGGTGGGAGGACCCAGCTGGACGCATTGCTTCATATCCCAAAAGTCCAGAACGTTCTGCCTGATCCCTGGCTACATCTAAAACTCCCAAACCTGGCGGGTCCTCCTCAGTTCGCTGGCTCCCTCTGTCCCTCTCTCCTTTGTGCCTCCCCCTCGGTGCCCCGACCCTCTGCGTCCTTTCCCCATGTCTGTCTGTCTCGCTCCTGGTCCAGCGTCTCTCTCCTATTTCTTCTCAGCCCCGCCCTCCCTGTCTGCCCCCTCCCTCTCCCTCCGGGCCCAGCCCCTCCCTGCCCCCAGCCACAGAGGCCCCACACCAGCGTCTGGCTGCCACGTGCTCCTGGGCCACTTTTAGTAACATGACTCATGGAAAAGGACAGGAATGGGAGCTGCCGTGAAGTCACTGGAGGTCTCCTCCTGCAGCTCCCGAGGGAGCCCCTGCACCCTCCCCATGAAGGGGTCTCCGGGGCCAGGTGCGCTCACGCAGGGGAGCTGGGCCACGTCAGCAAAGGCCACTCGCAGAGACGCCCAGATGTGGCGATGCAGGCTGCCTTCCCCCAGGCAGGGCTGGTGTGTCCAAATGAGCCTGAACTTGACTCTCATCCTGATAGCAGGGGGCTGTGTCCAAGGCAGTAGGGCTTTATGCAAAATCCTAGGTGGGGGGCACTCTTCCACCTTCCGGAGGTTCTCTCAGCCCCACGCTGAGGCCACCTTCCGAGAACAATTCTCTTCCCGCCTTTGTCTGCAGCTCTGGGTCACAGGGAAAGTGACTCACATCCCTGCCGCTATGGTGCAGCCCCAGCTCTGGGCCTTTCCTGGCCAACCCCAGAGCTGCACCGTCGGCCCGGCCAGCCCTCTGGGCAATGCCCACTCTTCCCCCCACCCCGAGGTGCGGCCTGGAGTCAGGAGCCCTGCACTCAGGTCTCGACCCTCCGACTTGCTAGACCGTGACCATGGGCCTTCAACCTGCTGGTCCTCAGTTGCCCCATGTGTAAAATAGATCTAAATGACCCTGTCCACTCTTCAGAGAGGCCAGGGTTCAAAGACAATGGGACTATCCCGAGGCATTGGGAAAGGGCCGGAGGGGGAGGGGCTGTAAGGAGAGGTGTGGCTTTGTTCTGGTTCTTCCTCATCTCCCCTCTAGGACTGGGGCCCAGGCAGAAGGGGAGGGACTCTCCTGCCACCCGGGTGTGGAGATGAGAGTGAGGCTGCCCGATGCTAGGACGGGCTCCGTGGAGGTGAGGCTGGGCCACTGGTACGGATGACCATCGCACTCACATCTGCCACTCCACTCCATGTCTGAGCGTCTGAGCACCTCCTCCCGCCTCGCCTCTGCTCTCCAGGGTGGGCCTAATTGCTAGCTGGCAGAAGTCCTGAAACCAGCCCTTCCATACTGATTAATGGATCCAGCCATTGCTCTAAGTGGCTCCTGCCTCATATGCCCCCCATCCCCACCCACCCCCTCACAGATGTGGCCTGGACAAGCTTATCCCCTCCCGCAGTTCTTAACCAGGTCTAAGCATCCCAGCCCCTGCTCACCCCAGAGGCACCATTTTTCATGCAAAATGAGCAGAGTGTGTGTGTTGGGGGGGAGGGGTGGAAGCTGGTGCCATGTCAAGCTCTCTGAGTCCACAGGAATGGGCCACCTGCCCTGGAATCTCCAGGATGTCCCTTCCTGACTGTCCGGAGCCCTTAAAACCTGACTGCCCAGAACTACATGGGTTGGTAACCTTCCTCTCCCAAAACCCACCACCACCACCACCACCACCACCACCAGGAAGCCTTCCATGGTTGCTTCACCATCACACACCCACACACAGGCATCACCCCTCCATGGACATTCATGTGTGCATGTGACTCTGGGTACCCAAGGCTTTGTGTATCTCTGTGTGTCTTTGTAGATCAGTGTCTGCAGTATCATTGGGTAACCACAGGTGTCTAGGCATGACTCTCCTTTCCTTTAGCAGTTAAGAGATTTCTTACATATTAATGAAATGACAAGTCTATCAAAAGGCTATAAAAATTCTCAACTTGAAAGCATCAAAAAAAAAAAAATAGCCTAAAAATAAACGACACAAAAAATTGACAGAATTTCAAGAACCTGAATAATCTACCACCAAAGTGAGTTTAACAACCCTCTCTTAGAAACTGATGGAAGAAAGCAGTCAAACATATAAATAGCACGAACAGGGAGGGTTTGAACCACATAATGAACAAGTTTGGTTTAAGGAAAATATGTAAAACCCTGCACCCCAAAATTTGAGACTATTAACTTTTTTCCAGCCCATGTAGGACATTCAGACAAACTGGTTGTGTACTGGCCAGATGCAGCTCAGCTAACTCTGAGAATCCCTACCACACGGGGTCCCATCTCTCACTGAGGTGGGCTCTGGGTGGTGGGGGGGGGAGGGGCGTCTGTGCGTCGCACACTCACACACAGGTGCCAGTACTGGCAGCGAAACGGGGAGAAGAAAGGAGGGAGGCCCCTTCAGTGAGAGAGAGAGAGCAGCAGGTCTCAAAGGGTCCTTTATTTGCTCCCAGAAGCCATTTCATCTTCCTGACGAGAAACAATACACAAAACAATGGCTTCCTCCTGCCCTCCCTCCTTCTTTTCCTTACTCCAGGGCAGCCCTGGCCCTCCTATCAGGGAAAGGAAGCGGCTCCACGAGGAGCCCCCGCCCCCCTCCGAGCCACCCCAGGCCTAAGCAGGACCACCCAGACTTGAGAATGCGCTCCACGCCCACGTGTGTGTGTGTCCCCATGTGCCATGGACCAGTGTGCGTGTGAGTGTGGTGTGTGCTTGAGCTGTCCACTTGGAAACAGCAGAAATGATCAAGGACAGGGGGCGGGGGGCAGGAGGCACGGGCATGGCCCCGCCCTGCCGGGATCCGCGGCGCGACCCCCGCGAGTCTCCACGCCTCTGGGCCTCGGTATCCTCGTCAGCAAAAGGGAGGCCTCGGCCCTGACTCTAGCCCAAAGTGACTCCGGGATTCTTCTCTTCCTGACGTGGGACCTGTGCCTTCCAGACCCATGGTCACCCTTCCGAGCAGGATCAGGAAACCTAAGTGTGGGATCCCTTTCCACAGGCCATCTGCACTGCTGGTCTCGACGTGGCACACAGCCTGTCACAGGACCTACCACCAGCCCTGCGGAACCGCGCACGGCCCGGCGCCCCCGAGCGGCCCGCTGCCAGACGGATCCTACGGCACACCACTAATGACAGGAGCTTCCTGGCGCAGGGGCAGCAGCTTCCCAGCAAAAGATTCCTTCTTGACCCTGAGCAGACAGCTGTCCTGAGGCTGGGGTTTCAGGCACAGAGAGGAGCTGCTCCCGAGCATGGGATATTTTCCAGCCTCTCCACCATCTCTGACTTGGACTTTTCAGCCTTGGGATGTACTCATCCCACTGGACTATGGCTTCCAAGTTGCAGAGAGACTGCCCCTCACGTATGCCCCTGGACAGCCCTGTGGGCAAGGAGCCCCTCTGGTCCCTGGGGAGAGGTTCCAGCTGAGGGGACCCTGACCGTGAAAATTTTCCTGCCCACATGTGTAAGTGTGTGGGCTCAGCCCCAGCCATTCCAGAACCCCCAGACCCGCTGGTGCTTCCAGAGGACCCAGACCCCAGGGAGGCTCTGACTGCACGAAGGGAGGGCTCCACGGGCTCCCAGGGAAGGTTTCCTAAGCCAGTCCCCAGCAGGCAGGCAGGGGACGCATTTGAGCTGCAGGGGAAAGACCCGCCTGGTGACTGCCCAAGGAACACCTGCTGGGTGGGGCCCTAGAGAAAGCGGGGAGCGCTATCTGGGCCCCAGCTCGGGTTGGGGAGGAGCGCATGGGATTGCCCTACAATGAGCTAAAGGCTCAAAGTGTCAGAGGTGGGGTCTGTGGCCTGGAGGGGCGGGGCGAGCATCCGAGGGGCCACGCCCCTCTCGGAGCCCCGCCCCTGCAGGTGAGGGTTCCCCGGGCGAGCCCTGGCTGCTGCCAGGTGCTGGGGTGGGCAACACGGGGGGCGGCAGGGCCGCTCTGCCGGCTCTCACGGGGGTAAACAGCCTCAGAACTTTCCGTGCTGAGGAAAAGTCTCCACCGCAAGGTGCCCTCCCCCTCATCTGGCTCCGGCTGGAAACAGTAATTACACCTCCCTCCCGCTGTGGCAACGCCACCCACCGCAGCCCCCTCCCGGGGCCGGCTGGGCAGGGCAGGGCCGCAGAGAATGCTGGCGTTCCTTTCCCCAGCTCACCCCCAACTCTGGAGGAGGCAGGAGTGGTCCCCACCCCTAGAGGAAGTGGTGGCACGGGGAACGTCTCGCTCTGTGGTTGGGGAAACAGACCTAGGGAACCAGGGAAGGGGGGCGTTTAGGGCTGAGGTCAGGCCCCCAACACAGCAAGTAAAGGCGTTCCCCAGATGGTCAAGCCCAGAATCAGCAGGGCTGAGAGAAGACCCCCATAAAAGGAAGGTTCGGCCTCTGCCAGAGCCCCCCTGAGGAGCTGGAATCACAGGCTCAGGGATCGCCAGGAATCCAGTCCCCTCCAGGGTGCAGTCACTGGCCTGAACCCTGAGCCCTCACCACCCTCCAGAGCCCCAACCTCCTGCCGTGACCCCCAGTCTGGCCATTACCCACCACCCCTAGCCCATGACCTCCCACTGCCCCCTAGCCTGCACCTGAACACCCTTTCCTAGCGGGGTCTCCACAGTGAGACTCACATGACACCTCCTCCCAGAAGCCTTCCCGGCCCTCCCCTCCCCTCCCCTTAAGGTCAGAAGTTCCCTGGCCACCCTGCTGTCTCTTATCACACCTGCCTCCTGCCTCATATCATAGGCAGCTGTGGATGAGGCTTATCTTGCCCAGACTGTGGGCTTCCCCCAGGCACAGAACCTGCGGGCTCAGCAAGCCTGCGGCCTGCAGCCATCTCGGTCCTGGGTGCAGGGAGCCTGAGGGGAAAAAAAGGCAAAGAGCCGGGAGCAGCGGGGACTCCTGCTTTCATGAGCCAGCGTCTTCCACATCCCGGAGCCCAGCCACGCCCTGCTATGTCCCTGTTTCACAGATGGAAACTAAGGCGTACAGGCAAGATAACTTGCCGGAAGTGACACGGAATTTGGTGGCTGAGCCCCTGCCCCTGAGCTTCTCACCCTTGGCCAAAATTGGGGTTTGGCTCTTGGAATCGGCGGTAAGCCTGTAGGCTGGACAGAAGCCCATGGTCTCTCTAGGCCACCTCCAGAGCCCTGACTCAGTGAGGAGAAAGTTCTCCCCACCAGGTCCCTGGAGGACACCCCCTGACTCACCCCAACCACTTCCTGCCACTTCTTCCCCTATTTTCCTTGGAAATCTCCATGCCAATGGCTGGCTCCACCCAGGCCTGGGTCAGGGTGGGGCCCGGGGCTCGAGGGGTTTGGGAGCCTCCCCAGGGCCTAGAGAAAAAAGTGTGCCACCTGCTGGGTGGACTGCTCTCTGTCCCTCTTGAGACACTGAGGCCACACCCCAGGTCTAGTGTCTGACAGGAGCCCTTGGCCAGCAGGGGACACATTCTGTGTTTCCAGGCCCAGGACTTGTGCTTCTGGACCCTCAACTTCCATCATGTAGACGGGGCAGCGCCTGGCCCCCACCACAATGCTCGGTGCTCTTATTATGATCAGCATGGCCCCAATGGGAAGGGTGATGAGCTCAAGCCCACAAAGCGAGCTTGCTGGAAGTACGAGGTGGCCCAATAGCCATCAAGACACCTATGCCCCTCTTGGAGTGTCAGGGTCCTCAACTCCAAGGAAACGCAGCAAGTTGGCAGCAGACAGGACTTGAAGCCGGTGTGCCGGACCCCAGCCCAGGGCTGGCCCCGAGCTAGCTTCCCCTGTCTGAAGCCTGCCCAGCCCAGGCCTTGGGGTGACTCTGGAAAGTGGAGGCCAGCGAGAGGAAGAGACACCAGGGCAGGGCAGGGCCGGATCAGGATGGCACGGAAGGCGGGATGCCCGTGTCGGAGAGGCTTGTCCCCTGTCAACTACGTGCCTGGAGAGGAAGGGTCTAGAGGGGCCCAGAAAGCCTGGGGAGACAGAGCTTCCCCCCCAACCCCATCATGCCCAGCTGAGCCCCAGAGTGAACCTGACTGTATGCAGAAGGGCACTTCCTGAGATCAGCGGGCTCTGTCCCCACCAGAGAGACTGAGGCTTGGAGGGAAGCGGCCTCTGGGAGCTCTCTGTCCTTTACACCCACCACGGCCGTGTCTTCTGCGACTAAAGTCTAAATTCCAGCCTACAGAGTTAATCTTCAATCTTGGGCTGAGCAGTGGTTTGCTCCACAGAAGCCTGGTGAGGTGTCACTGTGACACAAGACGTGCTAATCCCCCTGTGGCAGGGCCGTGTCCGCTGGCCTCTGCACCAGACCTTAGCAAGCCTTCCCCAGCTGCAGCACTGGGATCTGAACTTTGGCTGAAAAACCAGAAGACAGTTGCTATCATCACTTACTGTCCCCACGCCCGCCTGCCCTGTCCAAGGCCCTGCCAGCCTCCTTTCTGCAGCCGTATTCCTCTTCTCCGCTCCTTCCCCCCGCCCCACCCCCTGGGAGAGCACCCCCTCATGTGCTCCGAGACATCCTTTAAGCTCTACTCAGCCTCTCAGGCCAAATTTCCCCCTGCTGTGGCCCAAGCCAGGTCTGAGTATGCACTTGGCTCAGGGTCTGGAAAAGCCCAGGTCTGCGACAGAGGCAACTGCAGCCAACGGCCAATTAGCTGTGCTAAGCGGCCCAGGAGGAATTCTCAGCCGCTGCCACCCAGTCGCCAACATCTGCTTATCATTAGTGCCCCTAACCCAGGCCCCACGTCAGCCAGGAGCAGTAGGCGCACACAGGGACGCACTCACCCCACCCCGCTCCCCCGGCAGCTCTGACATGCTCGCAGACACGCTTACAGAAACAGACACCCGTGGGGGCACGCCGGCGACACGAGCTCGAGACCCACGCGGCATCCACGTGCACTCATTCTTTCACAAACACACACACAGACACACGTGTCACGCCTCTCGGTGCCCAGTGACAGAGAATGGAGCCCATGCAGCAGGCACAGGTCCTTGCCCTGGCCCACACTGTAATCCAGGAAAACCACCTGCGAACAGCCCAGAAAACGTTTTCTGCCCTGAATCTGTGTCTGAGTCCTGGGGCCGGAAGAGTCGGAGTGGCTTCCTCCTTGAAGGCAGTTTGTTTAGGGACCTGTGTGAATGCGGGGGCTGTCTGGAGGTCTGTGGGGCCCCCCCACAGGAGTCCTCCCCACACACTTGCAGACCTGGCTGCAGGCATGCCGGACATCGGGTTCGGGGTGGCTGGGAACAGGGGGGCAGTTGCCCCAGGGTCCAGGCTGCAGGAGGAGGCAGGGCTGAGGGGTGAGGAGCTCCTGGCCCAAGTGTTAGCTGCCTCCGGAGCTTATTGCTCACAATAGGTGCCCGCAGGGGACATGGGTAAGACTATTCTCTAGGTCTCAGCTTCCCACAGTGCCCGGCAGGAAGCAGGCTCTGGGCTGCATGCGGACCGAGTTCCAGCCCTGACTCCGCATGACCTCCGGCAACCTCTTGCACTCTCTGGTCCTCAGCGTCCCCATCTGCACAATGGGTGGAGGATGAGCCGGGTGTCGTCTCATCGGCATTCTGGAGCACCCTCTCCCCGGACTGGGGGGCCACCTCACTCACCTCGTTGCGGCCCAGCGAGTTGTTGCTCAGGGAGGAGGTGATGCCCGAGAGGATGGCGGTGGCGACAATGGCCCCCACGCACTGGGCGATGATGTACATGACGGCCCGGAGGATGCTGATCTGGCAGCTGAGCAGCAGCCCCAGCGTGACGGCCGGGTTGAGGTGGGCGCCGCTGATGTGGCCCACGCTCTGGGCCAGCGTGGCGATGCTCAGCCCGAAAGCCAGCGACACCTTCACGTTGTCCTGAGTCGCACCTGACGTCTGGTTGTTCTTCAGGGGGTAGTTGAAGCCCAAGGCGGAACCGATGCTGATGAAGACGAAGAGGGTCATGGCCAGGAACTCGGCCACCACTGCCCTCCAAAAGAGCTTCTTCTTGAACTCGCTGGCCATGCTGGCAGGGGGCTTGGCTTGAGTCCGCTGCCTGGTGCTTGACTCCCTCTGAGAGCTGAGCCACAGCCCGGGCTGGGCCTATTTATAGGGCCCCTGGGGGAGGAGAGGAGGGGGGAGCACAAAGGGAGGAAGGCCTCTCCTTGCTCCTGGCCCGCCCCACACCACACGGGCCTCCTCTCGGAGATGGATGCAGACACAGCTCTGCTGTCGGCCTGCCAACTTTTTTTCCCTTCCTCCTCTCCCCCCTCCCTCCCTCTCTCCCTCCGCCCTCGGCCCTGCCCAGCCCGAGGAGGCAGGCAGGAGGCAGCCACTGCTCTAATAGGCTTTGGGAAATTCCTTCAAGTTGGCCCCACTCAGGGGGCCAGGAGAAATTCAGGTGCCTCGCCCTGTGTGCGAAGCTCAGGGGATGCCTGAGAGCAGAGCGAGGCTCTCCGGATGGGATGTGGTGGGTGAGCTGGGCTCAGCGGGTGGACGCTGCCCTCCCCGGGGGCAGGCGACATGACCCTGCTGGCCTGACATCCCTATCCCACCCCAGAGTGGCATAAGTCTGGAGTCCATGAGTCCCGGCGTCTGAGGGGTGATCTAGGCCTGGCTACTGGATGTCACTTCAGGGATGTCCCAGAGCCCCCAGCCACACCAGCCAGGCCTCAGCTGATGGAGACACGAAGGCATCAGAAGGGACAGAGTGGAGACCAGCCTCCACTCTGTGGCCAAGAGCAGTTCTGTGTGGCGGGGGGAGGGCGACCTGTCGGGAAGCCCCACACTGAGAGGCCTCGTGCCTCAAGAGCACTTTGAACTAAGGATTCGAGGGCAGAAGGGGAGAGCCGCCTGGGACTTTCTTCTGAAAGGCAGTCAAGCTGGCAGAACCACCAGGGAGACAAACGGCATGACAGCCCCACCTGGGGACTGGCGGGGAAGGAGAGAGGAGGGACGGCAGACGGGAAGACAGACGGGCAGAAGGAGGAGGAGAGACAGAGCGAGAGAGAAGTAGAATCATCACAAGAATGGAAGTGAAAGAGAGAGGTCCCCGGGCAGAGACAGTGTGCCAGGCCGGGGCTGAGAGAGGAGACGGGGCTGGACCCAGAGGGAAAGGTGGGTGAGGAACGGGGAGGTGGGGAGAGGGACCAGACAAGCCACCCCACAACGCCACCGAGCAGAGGGGAAGAAGCGCTGCAGACCCCACAGTTCAGCCTGTGCCCTGTGCATCTCCAAACAGGAACCCAGTGGCGGCCAGCGAACTGAACAAGAAGCTGGACTCCCGGGCGAGGAGGCCGGCAGGGACAAGACGGTCCACCAGCCTGCGCCTGGAAGGAGGAGGCAGGCGGGGCCCTGAGGGTGAGGCCCCGCCTGGCTCCTCCACCCACTTCCTGCCTGGCCTACCGCAGCCCTACTGCACTCGAGTGCTGGCTTCTCCCCATTTTACAGGTGGGAAACTGAGGCCCCGGGATGGGAAGAACTTCTCTGAGTTCTGCAGTTACCAGGGGCGGGGCAGGGATGAGCAGACCAGTCCTGTGCCTCCTGTCCAGGGGCCATCTGCAGCAACGAGACCAGGCCCCTCCCTGGAAACCCTTCCGCCCAGCTGCAGCGCACACCAGGGCCGCCCTGGCCCCAGCGAGGAGCTGCCCAGCGGCCAGCCTGGTGTTTGCTGAGAGGAGGGTGCCCGCTGGGGCGGAGGCGGGGGCAGCTGTGTCCACCCAAGTGCACCTAAGTGCCTGTAAGTACAAGGCAGAGGGGACATGAGGGAGGAGCCGGCGTGGTGGCCGGCGGGGCCTGCCTGCTCGGAGGGCCTGGTCAGCCGGAGATAATCAGTGCCCTATTAACCGTCCGAGAGAGGGAGCCAGCCCCGCTGGGCCACTTCCCAGAACGCCTCCGCCTCCTTCGGTCCCAGCGACCCAGGCTCCCGGAGCCCCGGCTGCTGGTCCCAAGGCTCGGTCCACAGGCCTGGGAGTCCCTCACGCCCAGGCTTCGGAAGATGGCCCTGTGTCCCCTCAATGTCCTCAAAGACACCCACGAACCGCCCTCCTCAGCTTCCAGGTCTGGACAGGGCCGCACCCGTGCCTGGCCTCTGCTTGCTGCAGGGACGAGTTCCCACACTGGCAGGTATCAGGTCCCAGCAAGGAGGGCTTGAAGGTGGCAGGGGGACAGCTGGCACTGGGTCCCCAGGGGCCACTGGACTCGGCACTGCAGAGACAGGAGCAGGAGCCGGCGTGGGCCTGTGCGTGCCCTGGGTTCTGTGACAGTTTCCGTGGGCCAGGTCAGGATCTGTGCACCTAAGGACACACGACGTGCCATCATGCAGGAGGGTGAGAGTCACCTGGGACGTCCTAATTTATCCAACAAATATTTCCTTAGTGTATGTCATGTGCCCTACTCCGTGCCGGGCACCGGGACACAGCTGCAAACCAGATACCATGGGGACACTGTGGATCGCAGCGTGTGACCGTAGAAGGCACGTGTGTGCGTGTGTGCTTGGCAGAGGCTCACGTCCTTCTGGAGCAGGACAGGAGATGGGGAACCCGGGGGTCACAGGGTAGGCAAAGCATCCGCCAGTCCCAGGAGGATACACGAAGTTCCTTGAGGCAACACCCTGTTATGCACTGCATCTCCCACCCACTTCCCCACGCCGGCATGTCCTCTGCCTTCGGTGCCACCATTATAGCTCCATTCCTTTGGACGAAGGCGTTGACATCTCCAGGAAGTGCCATCAGAATGCAGGCATCTCCAGAATACTGCCCGCCTCGTTCTCCCACCTCTGTGGCCGTGACCTGACTACTTCAGTGAAATAGGGGAAGGAGAAGGGTCTCCTGCTGGAGCCCCAAACCCCTCCACCTCCTGCTCGCTGATCTGACATGAATCTGAGCCCACCAGGGAGGGAGGGAGGGAAGGAAGCAGCATGAAGCTGAGAGCCCATCTTTACCACAATCCTGGGCGTCTCTGAGGCTGTGATTTGCCAAGGAGTGGCAGAGCTGGGAGGAGAAGCAGGACCTTCAAGTTCCCAGAGCCTGGTCTTCTGCCTGCCTGTCAGGAAGGGCCCCCGATGGGCCTGGTTACCAGGTAGAATCCCCAGCTCGGCGGGCTCGGGAACAAGTACAAAGGCTGGGTTTCCAAGCCCCAGAGGTGCTAGGATGGGCGAGGGGTAGGAGTGAGGGGACCATACCCAGCTTTCCTGAATAATCAGGGGGCGGGGGAGTGAAGCGCAGAGGCTAAGAGTGAGCACACAGGGGGAGCTTGGGCCCTGCGGAGCGTGCTGCCTCCACCACGAGTCCACCTCTAGTGTGGCCCGATTCGACAGGCTCCGCGTCCCTCCCATGGGCAGTGACACAGGCCCGGCCTCCAGAGCCCACAGGCCTAAGCCAGGCTAAATAAGGGGGGACCACCCCATACCCCAGCTCCGGAGCCCTGGGTGGGGCTTGAGGCCCTTCAGGCCAGGGCATTGGCTGGCCCTGCTGGAGCAACAATCTCGGCAAATGCTTTTCCAGATGTGCCCGGCAAGACCTGCATTCCAGTAAGAGCTGACTGTTCCCAGGACAATCTGGGCTCCGTCCCCACCAGGATCCAGTGGGAGAAGCTCAGGCTTTGTCCAGAGGTGGGTGCACAGAGCCTCAGATGCTCTCTAAGGACCCGGACCTCCGGCTGTGTGAGGGAGAAGACCCCCGTGGGTGTGGCCGAGGCTGTCACTCTCTTAGCCGAAGCTTCTGCGGTGTGCAGGGCAGAGGGGCTAAGAGGAACGGATCCTCCCTTCTGGGCCGGGCAGGGATTTCCCGCCGCGGGTAGGACTGTGAGACACAATGACCTCACTCCTTCTGGGAGGCCCACTGGAAAGATAGAGTGTGGGGTGGGAGGGGACTCAGACGGCAGACTGGGCATGGCCATCCGGGCACCATCGGCTCTCCAGCAGCTCCGATGAATTTTCCAGCATCGCTCAGACTTTCCTCCGTATGGGCGGAGAGCACTGACAGACGGTAGGACGGCAGGACGAAGTCCCAGAAGGTCCTGGAGAGGGCCAGTCAGAGTCAGGGAACGCCCTCTGCCACCTAACCCCCCCCCCCCGGCTCTGCCCCTCAACAGGGCGCTCACAGCCATCCTTTCCGTGACCTTGATCTAGGACCCGCCGGCTCTGGCTCTTGGCCATTCCAATGGGGTCTGCCTCCCCCCTCCCCCGCAGGAGGCATGGGCCACAGCAGGGACTTGGCGCTAATGTGGACCCAGCCTTCCCGTGAGGCATGGCCGTCCCCTCCCAGGGGAGCAGAGGAGGGACCCAGGCCCAGAGCACGGAGATCAAGATGGAGACAGGATGTCCCCGCCAACTCCTCAGCCCTGTCCTCAAGGCTCTTCACTTGCCGCCCTGTATGGCACTCGCCACCACCCCTTCCCAACTCCAGACCGGGCGCTGGTTCCGGTGCCACCAGGCTCACTGTCCCTGGACACTTCCTCCTCTTTCTCACCTGCGCCAGCCTCCCCTGACCTCTCTCCCCCATGACAGCACACATACCTATGGGTGCGACCTCACCCCAGCCAGGCAGTCCGCTCACGGCTCCACGGGGTGAGGCTGGGCCTGAGGGCAGGGCCTGGGTCTCCTTCCCTGTCCACTGCACCCCCAGCAGAGCTGAGCCCGGGGCGGGGCGTGGTGGGGGATGATGACCCCGGAAGCTTCTGCTCTCTGACCACCATGCTCCCCCCCAGAGACCCGGCACCCGCCTCTCAAAGCATGTGACTTCCTCCTTGACTGACAGATGGCTCCTGGCTATTTAGGCGTCACACGATCCCCCTTAAATCAAAACCGGATTTAATGGGCCACCAGTGATTCACCAGAGGAGAAACAATTTAGTCATTTTCTAAGCTGCTGCCTCCCATTCACTTCTTGCACTGCCCTGAGCAATATCAAGGCTTATGGGGGGAAGAGAGGGGGGAGGGGGAATAATGTCAAATCTATTTCTGGAAAGCGAGATTTTCTATTCTGATGTTTTACCAACTCTCCGGCAATCACCCCCACTTGCTGCCACGGAAGAGGAGCCAGGGAGACGGGACAGGAAACAGTTACTACCTCCCCCCCCCCCGGCTAGGGTCTCTGAGCGTTTGACACAGCACATCCAGAGATTGGAAGAGATTCGTAAGTCCTCTGGGCTCCCGGGCCTGAACAGGGTGCCATGGGACACAGGGCTGCCCCATCCCACCCCAGCCCAGCCCTGCCTGGGCGGGAGGAGGTCGTGGTTCCCCGGCCCCGCCCTCCGGGAGAGGAGGCTGCTGGGTGGGGCAGGCGGCATCCTTCGCTTCCAGAAAAAGCTGGTGGTGGCATTTGTGCGGGACTGCCAGCCACTCCCTCGGGACGGGCAGGACAGGGGGCTCTGCAGGAGCCGGGCCTCTGTGCTGCGGGTCCCTGGACGGGAAGTCGTCACCGCGTGTGCCAGCTGGCTTCGGAGCATTTCCTCACACTGGGCACACACGCGCGTGCACACACACACACACACACACACACACACACACAACACTTCCCCTTTTCCGTGCCACTACGGCTTCCTGCTGTCCTCTCCAAGCCCCCTGCCCACTCCTGCCCTGGGCCCTAACGAATCTTTCTTTGCCTTGTCAGATCATAAAGCACCAACTCTGGGAGAAGGGGGTCAGATAACATCGGATCTGATGCCCTCCTTTTGCTCATGGGGAAACTGAGGCTCAGAGACGTGAATTGACATGCCCAGGGTCTTTTGGTAGGTGAGGGTGGAGCCAGGACTGAAGTCCAGGTCTCCCGGTCCCTGCCCAGGACGAGTGTGCGAGCCACACCCAGTCTCTTCCTCCTCTTCCCTGACGACAGGGGGCCACTTCCTCCTCAGACGCCAGCAAGGGCTCAGAAAAGCACCCTCTGTGACCAGGAGCCCAGAGGCCCGAGTAGCCTTCTGCGTCCCCAGACCCCCAGGCCGCGGCACCTCGAGCCTCCCAGCGGGGCCTGAGCTGGTGTGGAGGCGTGTCGGCCCCAGCAACACCGCAGTCCCCGAAGTCCCCGAAGTCCCCGGCCCCGCGGCTCTTGGCAAGGTTTCCCACGCTCCCCCGCCCCATCCCGCCCTCCCCCTGGCCTATGGCCGGTGTCCCCAGAGCGCGTGTCCAGGTGTTCACAGCTAGTCCTGCGAATGGAGACTGGCTTCCCTCTTCCCCTCTCCAGACGCCCCGTGCCATCCGGCCACCTGGTCCCGCTGCCCTCCTGCGGGTCTCGCCGCCTCTGCCGTCCTGCCGCGTCGTTCCCGGCTCTGTCCCTTGAGCACGGCCACGGCTGCAGAACCTGGCCCTGGCCATCCCTCGGTCTCACGGCCCCGCGGCGTGGCCGGGCCGCTCAGACGCCCACGGGCGCCGGAGATGCGGGGCGATCCCTGTCTCACTGTGTAAACGGCTGTTCTCACAGCTCAGCCTGAGGATTGATGCATCCGTGTTTATACCGACGCGGTTGTAAAGTTTGCTTTATAATCGTGTGTGCGTGTGTGTGTAGGAAGAGGCCCACAACAGCACACGAGCCCAGGCTCCGTGAAAGTTATGACGTGACCCCGGCCACTGCCACGGCCGCCGCCCCACAGCCAGGGCGGGCCGGAGATGGACAGGCTGCAGCTATTCTCAGACGGACCCGTGTAACATGGAGTGTTCCCGGGCTGAGCTGTGCCCCCAATGCTCTCCTCCCCTTACCCGCCCTTGCCACGTCACCCCCTCCTCCTTCCCTGACAGTGCCTGGGCTTGCGTGAACACATGTGCACACGCACATACAGCACATGCCTGTACACAGAAGCACATGCCTGTGGACTGTGCGCACATGCTACATATGCAACACACATGCTTCAGTTGCCTGCACGATACACTGTTGCACACATGTGCATGTGTACAGACAAAAACACATGCGTGTGCCCAATCACATATACATGCAAAAGCGTGCATATCCTCACATGTACACATGCATGTGCCAAAACAGAAGAAAGCCACACATCATGGCCGTGAGCCCCTGCCCTTCCTAAGCCCCCTGCCGTGTGCGCTGTGGTCTCTGCTGTCTGTACCCTGAGCCCCAGGGCATCTGCATGGTCTGTCTGGCACCTCCGAGGGCTCACAGTTGTTGCTACCTGTGCTGCTCATATCCCAGGGGCCTCTCTGTCCCATCTCCTCATGATGGAGATGAATTTAAATGATGGAAGGGAGGAGCCTTGGGCAAGAGTGATGCAGCAGTGGGCATTCCTGTAACTGCATGGCTTCGCAGTTCCTCTCTTGGGAATACTCTATTTGCTACATGTGTCCTAATCTCAATTCATCTCCAGACAGGAGCCCCCCTCCCCCCCCCCCGCCTGGTGGAGATGGGCACTGGGACTGGCCTCGCTTCCTGCTCACAAATAGGTGAGGGCAGGCTGAGAGCACGGGTGAACAGAACCAGCCATCTGCCAGCCCAGCAGCCAGCGTCAGGAAGGGTGTGCTGGGCGCCCAGAGCAGGGACAGGCAGGGCCAGCGTCGGACCACCTTCTGTCACTCTGACTTCCTGCGTGTCATGATGCCATGCTCTGGGGCTGGTGGAAGTGCGTCTAGGTTGGGGGAAGGGTGGGCAGGGCCTGCCCTTGTCCCCATCCACTGGAGACCCCTCCCTCTGTGGTTCGGTCTGGGGATTCTATTCATGTGAAGCCAACATTCCTGGAGCCCACAGGGCCAGCAAGATCATCTCACACAGGCGATCGCTGTCTTGCCTAATGAGAAAACGATGACATGGCCCCCTGCCCTGGGCCCCTGAGCCCAGCCAGGCCCTTGCTCCTCAGCCCCGCAGCGTCGGCAGCCTCCCCCCAACACACACACACACACACACACACCTCCTGCTCTGTGCTATTGTTCTACAGACTCTAGCCCTCAGGTCCCCGTGGGCCCCCTCCAGGGCCATCTGTCACCAGGGCTGGATGCCTTTGAACTCCCAGGGTAGCAGAGCTGTAGGGCAGAAGGACCTTCAGGTCACAGACCCTAGCGCATGAAGGTAAACCGAGGCCCTGGACTAAATAGCTTCCTCAAAGTGGCACATAGTGAACCAGTCTCAACTCCTCCCCCTTCCCCGGGGAGGCGGCCAGCGAGGCTCGTTGTGGACCAGGAGGGACTCGCCGTGGGACTGCTTCGGGACTGCGTCAGGACTCTTTCCTCACCCGCCTTCGCCCCTGCACATCCCCGCTCTGGGCCAGCGTCCCTGGGACCTCTGAAAAGCCAGGGCCGCAGGGGTTGGGGCTGCAGCGTCTGGAACTGACATTGATCTGATGTCGTGTGGCAGCAACCCGGGGGACGGCTGAGAGGCACTTCCCTAAGGCCTCCACATCTGAGAGCCAAAAGCCCTGCAAATGGCCATTTTCAGAGCCAGCTGGGGAAGAGGGACCTGCCAGGCCCGGATCAGCTGCCTGCCTGCCTCTCCTGCTCATCCCCACCCCGCCAGTCTGAGAGCGAGTTGGCAGAAAAGGAGACCCAGGACCTGGGTTCCCAGGCTGGTTGGGGATCGCAGGCAAATACAAAGCAGTCAAAGATCCCAGACAAGGTTATGAGCTGCGGGAGAGGTAGTGCTCAGCGAAGGCGGAGAAGTCATAGCAGCCTTCCTGGAGGAGGCAGGACTCTGAATCATAGAATCTCAGGCTCTGAAAGGATCACAAAGGCTGCCTTTGAAAATGGCACATCATCAAGCCCAGGGAGCTCCTCAGCATCATCCCGCCACAGGGCCACGATCCCCCACGTGGGTACCCCTCCCAGGGGGGACCCCCTATCTGCTCATCATGGGACAGCTCAGATGGTTAGGGAGCTGCTCTTTATGTGGCACTTCCCGGCAATGCTGCCACCTTTCCCACCGCTGCCCTTCAGGGCCACAGACCTTGGTCCATGAGGAAGCAGACAGCTGCCTCATGGAGGGTCCCCTGTCCTGGGGCACATGTCCGCCAACTGCCTCGCCCCTACAGATGACAACACAAGAGGGCTCCCGTGCCACAGCCCTCAGTGACCAGACCCTGCTAGAGAGCAGACCTGAGGGCCAAAATCAAAGCCAGCGCTGGTTGGAAGGGGTGGGGTCAGGTGCAGGCAGGGCTGCAGCAGGGGTAAGTTCCTTAGGTAGAGAAATCAGGGTAGGAGAAGGGAGAGTCATCACAGCTCTTATTTCATGTACTTTTTATATCTAGAGGCTTCCCTCTGTGCTTCTGACTTTGATATGAACATCAGTCCCCTGGGGATCTCGTTAAAATGCAGATTCTAAGCCAGTCGGTGTGGGTGGGGCCTAACAGTCTGCATTTCTGTCAGGCTCCCTGGCAATTCCAAGGCCGCTGGTCTCAGGACTTTCAGTAGCTGAGGAGCTGAATTACAAATAAACAAACGAACAAACAAACAAACAAAACACCCAATCACGATGTAGTTAAAATAAAAACTCAGAGAGTAAGAAAGCTTCTCATGATAGCAGAAATGGCAACTGAGCATCACTTTTCATCTGAGCTTCCTGGAAGCCTTGGCAAGAAGAGAAAGAAGTGTTTACCAACACGTACTCCACGATAACAGAGACCAAGCTGCCTGTCGTTGGGACAAAGTCTGTCTCCTGCTTCTGGCTACCCAGGGAATTGATGAAGCAGCTCTTACTGTCAGGAGCTGTGAGAAGCAGGCTGTGTTTTAGGGGTACTGCCCGCCTTTCTACAAGAAGGACTGAGCCTGGGCACCTCGGTGGGGTGCATCCCTGATGCAGAGTCACCGTTTAGATAACACAGTGCCCCTGGTGCCCCGCCTGGGCCAGCACCATGGCGATGCACATAGGAGACCATTCTTTCACCACTTACTGGCCCAGACACTGGCTGGCTCAAGCGCCCCTGACAACAGAGGGTAGCCTGGAGGTCTGACGTTCCACCGTGGAGCCCTGGGTGTTCAGGGGAGGGCACTGAGGCACAGGCCGGAGCCTCGGGAAGGGGCGAGGTGGGTCTGTGAGCAGCGGAAAAGCCCTACCCTTCCCAGCAATCAAGAAAGTCTTCCTGGAGGAGGGGACATGGCAGACACATTTGTTTATGTAAAGGAAGGGAGGTGGTTTGGGAAAAGGAAAGTCCGAGCAGAAGGAGGGATGAGATGGGGTGGGCTTCCAGCCACGGCTGCGGTGGGTAGGTTTTCTCACTGCCCCTCTCTCCGCGGCTGGCTCAGACCCTCCGAGCGGGGCTGGTGGAGATGGGATGGCGCATGGTCCTCCCGCCAGCCCTGAGCCCAGGACGTCCTGTGCCAGTCTGGACTTCTTCACGACCTGAATCTCTGCTTCAGCTCCCGGGCCCTGCCCGCCCCAGGGAGCACCCAGGCCAGGGCACAGAGGCTCTGGCCTCAGGGCGTCTCACACCCAGACCAGTGTGGGTGGGAGTTGGGGCTGAAGGGGGAGCTTGAACCATTAGTCCTCTGAATGTGACCGTGGGCACAGCCACGAACAGGACACAGCAGAGGACAGACAGCCTCATGCCACAAGACCGTGGGAAGTCACTGCCCCAGCTAGAGGTGCTTTACTCATAAAAAGGTACGTACGTTCCTAGGAAAGGCCCACCTGAGTGGTCACCTGGGCCTGAAGGGTGTCGGGGGGAGCACGGCACAGGCTCGCGTGGGTGCTGGGTTCTCAGCCTTCCTCGCTCGCTCCTTCCCAGAGTGACACAGCCTCCTTGCGATGAAAGGAATGGGCAGGACCCTGACGACCTTCCAGAAAAGGAAATGGAAAACCCTTAGACAAATAAAGTCAAGGTGTGTCTGCGTTAGCAGAGAAGATGGAAAAAAAAAAAAATGCTTGGCCTTTTCTCTGAGTGCCAAAGCCGTCAGGGGCCGGGGGGCGATAGGAAGTGGGTGTGCAGAAGCCGCTGGGGTTGGATGGCTGCTCCCACCTTGGCTGACCAGGCTTCCTTCTGGGAAGGGCCGGACAGGGGCTCTGACCCATCCTTCTCTCTGGGCTGCTCGTGGGGAAAGCTCTGAATTGAAGGAAAGGCTGGGCTCCTACACAATGGCTCGCTGGTGTAGAAACCAGGACACTCACAGATATTTCCAGAGCCCCGAAGTCTCAGGCCTGCCTGGCGACTCAGGAGGAAGCAAGGGGAGATAGGAGAGGGGGGTTCCAGGAAGCCCCACCCTCTCCTCCACCCTGCTTGGAGGTTTCCAGGGAGCAGGGGAGCAAGCAGGAAGCACTCGGCATCTGCCATCTGTAAGCCTGCAGGCTCTGGGCAAGTTCCTTGGCTGTCTGAGTCTCAGTTTCCCCATCTGGTAATAAGAGGTTTGAGTGATTGGCCTGTTGGGTGCTACACACGGTGCCAGTTACTGTGTCCCTGGCCTCTGTCTCAGGGGTGATCGCTGATAAGAATGTGGGGCCAGCCTCATTCAACCACCTCGTTTCAGAGAACGAGGACCAACGCCCGAGTGCAGGGGTCTGACGGGGCAACCAGAGAGGAAGGCAAGCTCCAGCAAGGTCGGGAGCAGCTCCACGGTCCAGCAATTGCTGAGGAGAGGAGAGGAGGGGCTGCCATTTAGGGTGGGTCTGGGGAGGTAGCGGGGCGAGCTGGCACGGCTGAGGTCCAGTTGGCATCACTGTGTCACGGCATCGCGGGTGGGCCCACTTCCTGCGTCTCAGGGAGTCAGGCCCAGCCCAGTGCCTGCACCCTCTCAGCCGGCTCCCAGCACAAGAGCCGACAGCTGCTGGGCTCAGACTGGGTACCAGCCCGTTCCAAGCTCTGTACCCTCCCTCCTCACACCAACCCTAAGAGGTACAGGATATAATTGTTCCCATTTTATAGGCAGGGACGGTGATGCTCAGAGAGGTTTTTATTTCGTTTTATAGCTTAACTCAGGCGACACAACTGAGAAGTTGGAGCAGAGATCTAAACCCAGATAGTCAGACTCCAGGTATGGGATCATGACTACTCTCCCAAGATATCCAGGCCCCTTTCTTGCCATGCAGACCCCGTGAGCACGGATCCCCTAAACCCAGAGAGGGAACATCAAGCGGACAGACTTGGGCCTTCTACCCCGGCCCATGACAATGGCAGACGTGGAGGAAGCATGGGCCTCAGACCAGGGCCGGAGGGCCTCTGTCTGCTTTCCTGCCCGAATGGTTCCTCGTCTTCAGGAGATGAGCAGATTCCATATTGACACTGACACCCCAAACGTCCCTAGCTGGGGGCTCCAGACTCTGAGAACACAGGTCCTCCCTGAGGCCAGCGAGGGACTGAGACCCATCCGGCCAGCCTGGCTGTCTGCCATGCGCACTGGAGGTGGCCAGGCCCAAGGGAATCAGACGGTCCCATCCAGTTGGCCCAAGGTCATCAACAGCTTGGAAAACAATGGGCAGTGGGTCCAGCCGTGGCCAGAGCCAGAACAAAGGCCTGGGCACTTCCTCGCGTTGAGGCCCCCTCCTTCGTGGCATGCCGAGGCAGGGGCCAAGGAAGCCTGCACCGGGAGGTAGGGATGTTTTGTAAAGACTCTTCCGGGAGAGCCGCAGCCGCCAGGGCCAACAAGGGAGCAGACAGAGGGAACGGCTGCTCCAGGCTGAGCGCAGCCCGTCAGGAAGCAGGGGAGAGAGGGGCCCTGACCCCAGGCCGGTGGGCCCCCCACCTCGCTCCCCAGGCTGAATCACTACAGTGCAAGGTATCTCCACATGCTCCCCCCATCCACGAGCCGAGCCCAGACGCTGGCATCCTCCGGCAGGTCCGCCCTCCACGCCGTTGCAGTATCAGTCTCCCAAGACAGTGGGCTGTACCACTGCCCTGCCCTGCAAACCTCCGTGGCTCCCCAGTGTCCCCGGAGGCAGCTCAGGCACCTTTACCTGGCGAGCAAAGCCCTTCAGGATCCAGAGCTAGCATCCCCTAACCTTCCTAGCACCCCAGAGCCCCCGACCCCTTCCCCCTGGCAGCTTTGCCCCTGTCCACCCCACCTGGGTGCTTCTGTCCCTCCTCCTCCCCAATCCTCCTTAAGGGTCCAGCTTCAATTCTCCCCCTCCGAGAAGCCTTCCTGACTGCTCCAGCCCACACAGGTTCCCCTCTGAGCTCTATGCCCCCAATAAAATCCAAGAAGTATCTGAGCCCAGGAGTTTGGAGAACGGTATCAGGAGATCAATCAATAATAGAACAATTCTTCCTTAGACTAAGGTTCCCATACACAGCACCTTCTGTTTACACAGCGAGCCTGAAGTAATTATTAATAGCACCCTCCCACCCCTGTGCTGGGATAAGGGAGGGGTGAGGCAAAGGGGGTAGGGCCCAGAGATGTGCAACAAGAGTGCCTACACTGGGCGCCCAGCAAGGCACAGGGAGGTGGGTGCTTATCACGCAGGGCTCCACTCCCCCGGGGAGGTAGGACTTCGCTGAACCTCCAAGATGTCAACAAGAAAAACAGAAAATGCCAGATAAGAACCTAGGATTGCCCTTATCAAGGGCTGCAGGAAAGGCGCCAGGTTTAATCTCAAAACCACACCCAGAATCAACGGTTTGGAGACCTAGAGCAGCTGCGGCCTCCCCAGCCAGGCACTCAGTGGCTGGGGTTTTCTGCCAGGAAGTGGGGCGGGGAGGGAAGGTACAGGTGTGGGCTGGGGAGGGCCTTCTCCAAAGAGGGCAGTGAACCTTGGGCTTCATCCCTCCAGATGCGACAGGCACCTGGAAGGAGGGAGAAAAGAGGAGCCCCAGGCCCAGGATAAGGAAACAGCATGATGGAGAGAGAGAGAGAGAGAGAGAGAGAGAGAGAGAGAGAGAGAGAGTGTGAGTGTGTGTGTGTGTGTGTGTGTGTGTGTGTGTGTGTGTGTGTGTGTGTGTGTGTGTATCTGGGCTTGTGAGAGAGACTCTGACTGAAAACACTCAGGGATGAGGCCTCAGCCATGAGAGGGGCTCGGAGGCAGGTCTTCAGGGACGGGTAGGGTTTGGCCGATGGATGGCGGGGAGGCGAAGAGCCAGGTGTGACAAAGCACGAGCAAAGGTTTCAGGCAGCAAGGGGCTCTTTGGGGGAGCAGCTGCTATGGTCTGAGGTGAACGGAGCTGGAGGACGAATTGGAGGAACCCACTAGAAATCGGGTGTAATCCCTCAGTCCAAAGACCCTCTGGTGGTCTGGACTCCAAGAGACCCCCCTAAAGGAGAAATGTCCTAGGAGGGTTCTTAACCAAGGATTGCTACCTGGGCCTCAGTTTCCCCACCTGTAAAAGAGGCCTTCGGGGTCTTCCTGAGGACATAGGATGGGTGTTTGGTGGGAATGTGGGCAGGACGCTGGATGAACCACTGACTGAAGAAGGCCGACTCCAGGCTTCCGTCACCACCGGGTGCCCGGCGGCGGGGCTCCGATCCCTTTCAGCTCTGCTGGAGCAACGTGCAGGCTCTGGCAGCGTGCCCCCCGGCCCCTGGGCGGCCGGCCTGCCACTCGCCTGCCCACCTGCCCGCCCACCCTCGTCCTGCATTAAGCAATCTCCATATCGCAAATGCCTGGCATTTTTGCCTGGTAATTACAGCTCCCACAGCCCCATGAGGATTAGAGCATGCTTACGGAGTAGGGAGGACTCTGGTGGGTGGAGAGAAATACCTGCACATAGTCTTGGCAGCCCGGTTGCCTCCTGCAAGTTGCAGGGTCCTGTGAGGTCTTGGTGGCCAGTGAGGATTGTCCGCAGGGCCTCTGGGAGTGAAGGCCATGAGCGTCTGTCACCTCCATCCCCTCCTCGCCTCTCGTGTGCCTTCCATGGAGCACAGCATGAGCTCCTCGGTGTGCTCCCCGCCTCTGCCCCACACCCACATACCCCCACCCTGCCAAGGAGAAAGGTCTGAAGCAGAGCACTGAGCAGTCCTTGTCTCTGGGGAAAACATCCAGCCCTGGGCTCACCGTCTAAGGCCTTTACCTCCTGTCGGCTTCCTCTCCTACCCTCCGGGGGCCCCCACTCTGGGGTGCCCCCAAATGAGACATGCGGACATGGACTTTCACAGTCTTTGGGCTCTCCTGTTCCGTTCACCTGGAAAGATCTTACCTCCATCTCCACTTGTCGAAAGCCTGCCCGTCCACCCAGGCCCAGGCGAGATGCAGCACCTCTGAGCCGCCTCCCTGAGCCCCACGGAAACATCAAGGGCAAAACAAACCCTTATCGGGTTGGTGGGCCAGGCCCTGCTTTGCACGCTACAACATGTTGACTCACTGAATCCTCGTTCCAGCCTTGTGAGGTGGTGACTTCACAGAGGAGGAAACTGAGGCCCGGGGAGCCTATGTCCAGCGCTCGGGCCACACAGGCAGGAAGCAGTGAGTCAGGACCAGCCGCAGGCCCTCCGGTCCAGCTGCAGCCTCTCCCTCGGTGGGCCAGGGCGGTACCTCCGCTGCACGTCCCTTCAGTGCACTTCTTCCTGATCGGGACAGCTTCTGCGTTTCCCTACTGCCACCCCACAGAACCACAAGCTCCAGAGCAGAGCTTCTCAAACTTTCACCTGACTTACCCGAGGGTTTTGTTCAAATGCACCTTCTGATTCGGTAGGTCTGGGGCGGAGCCTGAGGTTCTGCATCTCGAAGCAGCTCTCAGGTGTTGCAGAGGCTGCTGGTCTAAGGACTACACTTTGAGTGGCGAGGCCGGGGTCTGAACTAGGGCAGGAAAATCCTCATGGTGCCATCACCTGGCAGAGCCCAGGGCCTGTGGGAGCCTAAGACTGGCCCTTCCCTGCCGCCTGCCCTCCCAGGAAGCTGGACGCACTGTTGTCCCTCTTGTATTGCAGGTGGGCCCCAGCCACAGCCCCTGACTTCTCTTGAGGCTCAGACACAGAAACCGTGGGGGGCAGTCGGATGAAGTCTGGACACACCCCTGCCTTAGGCTATCTCCCAACATCCCTCCAAGCCCTGGCCCAGCTCTGAACTGGGAATTCTTGCAGTTCTTCTGGAAATTGCTTTTTACCTGGCTGCCACCAGGTAGGACTTGCAGATAGAGTAGTGCAAATGGTCCTGCCGGCGTCAGTCCATCACCTCCTCCAGCCACAGGAGATGGCGAGGAAAGCCCTGGCTGGCAGTGGAAGAGGCCAGTAGCTCCTGAGGACTGGGAGAGAGGCCTCGGTATGCTGGGGTCCCCTTCCCCCAGCCATGGTGTGAGGAGGGGTGCCTCTCTTCTCTTAAAGCCAAGTGAGGGAGGCTTCGAGAAAATTGCTTGAAAGCTCGCCCCGTGCGGCCCCCGGTGTGGGACAGGCTGTGACTCCTGCCTGGACATCGCTGCTCCTGGTGGGGGACTGAGCAGACAGGCAGGCTGAGGTGGCAAAGGTCTGACCCACCCCCAGAAGTGGAGAGGCGAAGATGTGTTGGTGCTTATGCATGGCTTGGATGTGGATCCTACAGAAGGCAGACTTGGGTCTTCTTGAAAGGGCAAGGAGGGAGGCGGACTCCCCTAGAAGCTGCAGGAGGAGGAATCGCCTGACTCTGGAGACATCCCAGCGATGGGAGGTCCCCCTCAAGAGCTTTCCAGCTGCGAGAGTGTGGAGTTGTGCATCAGACTGGTCTCCCCGCTCCCAGTGCCGGGACAGGGGTGGAATCGACCTGCTCTTTCATCCAGAGACCAGAATGCAAACAGGAGAGAGAGAATCCAGTGGGAAGCAGTAAGAAAAGATCAAGCCGCTTCCTGCTCACACCTTGCCGAGGTCGGCTCGTTCAGGGGACCGGCCTCACGGAGGTGGGGTGCTGTGCCCAGGCTCAGCCCAGAGTTGCCACTAACCCGCAGGGCATGGCCACTCAACTCTAGGACACGGTTGTTTCTTAACCTTTTATGAAAAAAGAAGGAGGCTTTTTCCAAGTTCGAGGCCATGAGGAAGGCTAAAGACCTTCTCCCCAGATAATTACACATATGTACATGTACACAAAAATGTTAATATAATTCGGAGGGGGGAGCAGGGGGAGGTGGGCTATGGACCTCTGAAGCCTGCCCACAGACTCCCTAGAAAACTGTGCACCCCAGATGGGGAACACCCACGTGCAAGGACGCATAGGCCTATGTGTCATTCTCGCAGGCCTGGCTGCGGTACTCTGAGTTCATTCTACCCTCTGGGCCTGGGAGAGGGTGGTGCCGGGCTTTGCTCGCCTTCCTTTCCAGAAAACCCCAGACAACGGACTTCGAATTGCACGTGCGTACTGCGTCTCGGCTTCCAGAAAGACGCTTTTATAATTTGCTGGGACTGATCTTCTCAAGCGGCACTGGGAATATTTTGATTTCTCCAGCCCTGCCGATGAGACCCTGGGCAGGAGGTTAAGTGAGTTTCATTGAAAAGACACAGGTTTTCCTTCCCGGGCTGATAAACAAAGCTGCTGCAAGGAAACCACCTTCCTCTCAGCTGGAGCGGCCTGTCCCCGCCAAGGAAAACAAACGCATAAACATTTCAGGGACATATAGGAAGCAGTTCTGCCGGACGCCTGCTGTGAACGGCCACTGGAGTTTACACAGCAAACCCCCTGGGGCCTCCGCACAGCACGGACAAAGCACTCCGGGCCCCCCGCTTCCCTCCGGCTCCTCCCTGCCTCTCCCCAAGGGCCGGCATCGGCCACACTCGTGCACAGCCCACGAGAGCACAGAGCAGGCTCTTTAGTTGTCACCAAACAAATGTCAGTTCATAGCCCTGCACGCCTGGCACTTCCAAGGGCCTCCTCGTAGCCCCCCGCGGCTGCTCGCTTTCGCTCTCCGCTCCGGGGCCCGTGGAGGCTGGGCAGCCACTGCCATCAGCGTCTGCGGCCTCTGAGGCCTCTCTGTGGGCCAGGGAGGATCGCGTGCCCTGGTCTCCGTGCGTAAACACTCTGCTGGCTGCGCTCCGGGTCCAGGCCCAAGTGCTCGCTGGGCAGAGCAGGGGCAGGCATGGGACAGCTGCGTGACAGGCTCCCGGAAGCCGGGCCTTTGCCTCTGGGAGCCCTCCCCCAGTCCCTGGGCTTCCTACTAGCCTCCCGTTGCATTTCTATTCTTGCTCATTTTCCTCTTCTGAAATCGGCAGGATATAAATTAAGGGAATGAAGGAAGCGTCAGCTGTGTGGTCTTCCCTTCACGAGTGATTATGTTTCTTGCGTGCCACCTAGTCGCTCCTGGCTCTGGAATGCGAGGGTCCCCACAGCTTCCGCCCACCCACTCTCGGCCAGCTCTCTCTGCGCACGCCGCACTGCAGCCCGCCTCTCTGCTCACCCCCATTCACTGCCCTCTGTGGCCACGGAGCCCCTCCTAGAAGGTTCTTCCCCCCATGTCCACTTGGCCAGGTCCAGCCTACCCTCCAGGTCCGCGTGACTGGCCCCTTGGGGCCTCGCAGGAACCTGGGTCTTCCCTGAGACAGGCTCACCCTTGAGTTGCTCCTGGTCAGCACAGCTTATGCAGCCTGGTACCCTAGACCCAGGCTGGTCAGGAGAAGTCAGGCTGGACCAGAAGTCCAGCCAGGACCACGAGGCCAGAGACCCTGGTCAGGTGGCGTCTTAGCCCACAGATCACCAGGGCTCTGGGGCCCCTCAGCCAAACACTGTTCCCACCCCAGCCACGAGCTGCCTAACGGAGGCAACAGAACAAATGAGTCTCGGCCCTCAGCATGGGTTTCACTCCTGCTTTATAGAAAGCCAGCTACCAGAATTAACACGTGCCTAGGGTCTCCCGGCGGACCACGTCAGAAGCTTGGCAAGGGGATGGCCGAGCAGGGAGTAAGGGCGGGATGCAGACTAAGGCAGCAGAGGCCACAGCAGCTGGCATCCTTCCGGTCCGTGGTCATCACCGCTCAGCTGGGAGGGAGCCACCCAGCAGCACCCGGGGCCCTCGGCGCAGTCCCGGGTGGGCCCTTCACGGAAGGGACAGGGGGGTTCTGACGCTTCTGCAGCAGTGCAGGTCCGGGTGGGCATGACACCCCTCTGAGACACTCGTCCCTGAGGCCTGGGGCTCAGCTGTCGCCCCTCCGATGAGCGCCGGGGCCACAGCGTTCACCCACAGGAAGGCTCACAGGATGGGGTCCGAGCCGTTCCAGTTCACCGACGCCCCCTTCCACCTAAGAGCAGAGGGACAGAAAGAGAGAGTCAGAGCCGCGGGGCCCACACAGGAGCCGCCACCTAGTCTCGCTCACCTGAGCCTCGCTCACCTGAACGTCTTGTCCCCGGGGCGTGGAGGTGTCAGGTTCTACCTTCTCTACCGCACCCCTCCACACTCACACACAAACCTACGCGCCACGCCCCTACGAAACACGAAAGCACCCAAGACTGCTGGAGGCGCAGGTCGGTCATTCATTCATTCATTCATTCCTGCCACAAGTGTTTATGGAGAACCCCCTTGTGCCCGGCACTGTGGGGCCCTCGCTGATGTGCGTGACGCACACACATCTGAATCCAGCCACTGTCCAGGGGTGCCTGATGGTGGCACTTTAAAGGCACACGTGGGAAGACCTATATATATATAAAAAAAAAATCCTGGAGTCTTCGAAGTGCAGGAGAAGCACCGGCTGCCGGAGCCCCGACAGGCAGGAAGAGGGGTGCAGCAGAGAGTGGGGAGCGGGATGGGGGGCGCCGCATGGGACCTGGGGGGCCTCGTGAGATTCTGGCCTTTGCTCTATGAGCCACGGAAAGCTAGGGGAGGGCCGTGGGCAGTTCGGTAAAGCACAGATTCACGTTTTTAAAAATTATGACACCTTAAGGAGCACCGAGTGTAATTAAACTGTAATCCAGGCTAAGGTTCAATTCCCAAATAATAGTTATTGTACATGAGGCCATGACATTTCCCAACACGTGATTTTAATTCGCGGCACTGGTTTTCTAAAACAACGCAGAGGAATCACACTTAGAGCAGATGGAATATTCCTACAAAATCTGTCAAATCTATCATACATACACATATATCCTAAGGTCATAGGAACCGGGAAACAGATGTTGCATACCTCCACAGCACTGGCGTTTGAGGCTGGGGTGTAGAAACGCTCTTCACTGCACAGGGTTTGGGGAGGGTGGGAGTAAACATTTTCAGAACCTGAAGCTTTTCTTCAGGATGGAAGTCAAAATGGTCACTGCCACAAAGGAGGCAAAAAGAGAAGCTTCTCTCACTTTAATTGTGTACCTACATTACAAAGCTCAGCGGCCTTGAGACCGGGACTTGCAACAAGGGCAGAAGAGACAGCCTCTCCCAAAATACGATGGTTGCATTGCCCACCCAAACGCTTGGACGCACCGAGGAGTGTCGGGAGCGGTTCATCACAAACCCAGCCTTCTCCATCGTCAGGAACAGCCTAGACTCCCACCGAACTTCCCCTTCCTTCTTGGGCTTCTGCTCCTTGTCATTCCTCACGTCTGTGCCTGGCTTCCACTGCCCCATGTGCCCCCGACCTCCCGGGTGAGGGACAGCATTCCCGAGGCAGTGAGCGGGGTTCATACACATTCCGCTATTACAGCTTTCTTGCCTCTGACTCCAGGCAACTTCTTGATATCGGTAAAGACCATCTGTTCCCCTCCTGAATATTCTGCACACTTTGCACCATCGTGCTCCCCTTCAAGTGAGCAAAAAGATTTCTTATCATTTTGGGGAAGAAAACATGGTAATTCCATGCTTCTTGATCTGGTAGAAAGGTTTAGTGCAGGAGACATTTGCATGTAGCCCATTTTGAAACAATCAATGTTGCATTCTCCTCCTAGCTCCTCCCGGGGCTCTGTGACAGACCGTCCATTACCACCGGAGAGGGTGACAATGTGATGTTCAGCACAGTCCAGACACAAGGCACAGCACTGCCCCATGCCGCGCACGCCAACGGACACCCCGAGAAATCTCTATCGGGTCCATATATGTACACAGAATTGCATGTTCTTGCTAAAACAGTCAGCATAAAAGGCTGAGATGGGTAGATGATGGATAACTGGTTCAGCCATGAATATTATACTCCTGTAGGGAACCGGTCCTTCCCAAACTAGCCCTGTGCTCTCTTCAGCGTCATTCGCTAACGCCCTGTGACAGCGTGAAATCCCACCCAAAATGAGGTTGCGTGGCTTTTTGCACACAAGGCTGAGCGGTACCATTTCGCCACTGGAGCCATCCGGCCCCTGGGATCCTTCTGGTCACAAGTGCTCAGAAGCAGATCTGGATACGCAAAAACGTTTGCAGACATTTCTAGAAGAGGTCTTTTCTCAAGAGTAACTGCTAGAAGTACAGATGATTCCAAACCTAAACGGTGACGAGAGACGCACAACCCTCTGGTGCTCGTCCACAGGCCCTACCTCCCCTCCCCCATCATCAGTCACGTCGCGTGAGTCAAAACCATCGGCATCACTGGTCCCACTGGATGTGGGAAAATTAAGTGATTCTGTGGTGTCTGGGTGCATTAGACTCTCTCCTGAGCGGCTGCTTCAGCACCGAGGCGGATTCAGAGGAATCTATTAGGCATGTAGGGTTTGAGCCACTTTGATGAAATCCATCAGCACCATAGCGTTCGTTACCGCTTCAGGAAGAGACACTATGGCTGTTATCTACAGACACCTTGACGTGGCTGGGAGAGTTGGGAGTGGTGCTCGGTGGGCAGTGCCCACTGCCTGCACTAGTTACTGCTGAAGCCCGATGATGTTCCCAGGTAGCTAATGCTGGTCCAGTCGGCAAGGAAGACAGATATGGCTCTGGCTTGCACGGCTGAGCAGGTTCTGCAGGTAAGACGGGCTGGGAAGGCACCACGCCGCTCACGGGCTCCAAGGGACGAGGCTGAGCTATTGCATTTACTGGATTCACAGTACTTTAGCCAAGCTGCAGAGCACAACGCAGGGCTTAATTGATTCTACCACGCGACTTGAGATTTTCAATTTTCTTTCTCTGCTCATCATCTTTGCAGTTTTGAAGCATGTCATTAAAAAGCTTTTATTGCTCTATTAAGATTTGTAGGTAAGCATCAGCCTCTGTAAGTTTCTTACCGAAGTTTTAGACCCTAGGGACACATCCTGAATCCAGATCCCCCGAGGGCAGCAGAAGGAAGCTAGGGAGGAGAGTGACATCAGCCCATAGCTTGACTCCAAGCGGACCTCAGGGACCCAGATTTACAAAAGGGATGCTGCCCACACTGGGTGATTTCTCACCCTTAGTCATGGCGAGAATGAGGGGAAGAGTCAGCAATGGACCACAATTCCTGTATCCCTTTAAGACTCATCCTCTGCCTGGCCCCCGAGGCCCTTCCTCCATCCCTCTCCATCCCTCCCAGCCTTCACCCTCCCTGCTCTGAACAGGCAGATAGAAGTTCCTCCCATGAGCTCTCCATTTGCAAACATCTCAGATCCTGGCAAAATGGGGTTTGGCTTCGGTGCAGGGGGGTAAGCCATACTTGTCTGCCGCTTGATATACATGTCACGCTAATAATCACTGAGTCTTAAGGTCAGGCTATGGGATTTATGCTTAGTTTCGAGGCTTTTCACAGAGGTAACTAACCCTCCCCATGCCAGCCAACGGGTACCAAAGCAGGGAGAGTATTAAAAGCACCAGAGAGAAGCAGTTCACAAGAAACGTAGAAAATCAAAGCAGAGACGTTTTAAAAATTGAAAGGGCCGAGGCAAGAAACTCTTGTACCGTTCAGAACCATTCTCCAACAGGAATGGTTCGGAAAGTCCGTGAGTCAGTAACAAGGACAGCAGGAAGAGCTGTGCGCATGCAGGAAGGGACGGGCGAGACACGGGGAGGGTGGCGAGGACATGCTTTCGAGCGGCACAGGAACAGGGCGCCTCGGCCAGCGTTAACTCAGGAGGAGGCCGAGAGTGAGTGCAGAGTGAGTGGTTTCTCAGCCTCAACACCGCTGACATTTGGGGCTAGGTAATTCTGCTGTGGGAGCAGTCTTGTGCTTTGTAGGATGTTTAGCACCCTCCCTTCCAGCTGTGACAGCCTAAAGTGGCCCCAGACACGGCCAAATATTCCCTGGGGTGCAGCACCACTGTGGTCGAGGACCTCGGGCTTCGGGGGTGGAGCTCAGTGAAGAGGCCGTGGTCCCCGGAGCTCGGCTGGGCTCCGCATCACGGGGGCCCACCTCGCAGCCACAAACGAGGCCCCTTCCTCCAGGGCCATCGCCACAACCCAACGGCACTCACTGCCTCGATCGATTCTCAACAGCGATGAAGCCGGTGCGTTTCAGGGGGAGAAGGACGCGTCTTGGTTCACTCTGCCCGCTCCCTTCCCTTCGTCCGGTCCCAGGCAGCCACGAAGTCCTGCCCACGGCCCACCGCCCCTCTCGGTCCCTTCCCCTCTGCCTCCCCCAGATTGTCTCCCCTCCCCTCATGCAGGCGTGTGCCCCTGACGGCCTCCGAAGGAGAAGCTTCTGCCTCTCTTCTCTCAACTTCACAGCAGCTCAGGGAAGAACTCGCTACACGCAATCCACGAACGGGGAAACTTGGGTCTGGGGCAGAACCAAGCCGTTCGGAGGTCACGCCACGGACGGCGGCAGCGCCGGGGTTCAGCCGAGGCCTCCGGACTCCTGTTCCGTGTTCTTTCCCTGCGTCAGGGCACTCCGTGATCCGTGAACCCGACCAGGTCCAAGAGCTACCAGCGGCGGGCGTGTGTGCGGGCTGCAGGGTGCGGAATCGGGAGAGCGGCCGTGGGAGCACCCAGGGGACGCTCCTACGATGGGGGAGAGGCACGAGGGTGTCACAGAGGTGTGACGTCTCTTCAAGCGGGCAGGCAGACAGCTGAGGGAGCGGGGCACGGCGCCCTGGCCCCTGGAAGGCACTGTTCCCGACTGAAACCGCATTTCCAATTTCTCGTCTGAGCCTCCAAACAGAAACATCTGTGGCCTAGCCCCAGGCCCCGGTTATGAGTCCCCTTCCTCTCTCCTCTGGACTGTTGACAACTCTTTCATTTTCTCCCAGTAGAGCTCAGGCTGGAAGGTTGAGAGCGGTCACTGTGTGTGTCATGTTGGGAAATGACCATAAATGAGCCTGTTTTCGCTGAGGTGGTTGGAGCACAGCGGGAGAAGGGGGGCCGGGGACAGACCCCACATTCCTGACACGAGCGAAGGTAACAGGAGACTCTCTGAGGCGGGGATGTGCGTCACGCCAGACAGTAGAGATGGCACGGGACCTGGGGACCGCTTAACTTCGGGTGCTCTTCTCCAAAGTAAAAAACCCAAAGGCGGGTCTTGTGTGATATCACCATGGCAACAAAGCCAGGTGGCGGGAAGTCGCACTGCCCGCTCAGTGACCTTCCACTGGGCTGGGACAGCTGGGGCCTAAGCTCCAGGCCCCGTGTTGCCTGTGACTCAAGGTATGGCCTGGAGCACAGACCGCCACTCTGCAGAGCCCCATCTATTACAGGAAGAACCGTTCGGGGTGGTGACCAAGGGACTTTCTGTGGATCCAAAAATGGTGCCAGGTGGCTGGTGTGTGCTGTGCCCTGTGCTGGGTCAGGGAGAGCATCAGAGGTCCTTATGGGTTGAGAGCTAGGTTTGAGGGTAGAGATGGTGCATCTCTTCCTGGATTCGAATACAGTTGATTCTGAACTTGACCTGTATTCAACTGTGGACTCGCTGAGAACAAGAACCAACACCTGCCCTGCTGTTTCTTTCATGGAGTCCAGCTCAGGTGTCCATGGGGTTGAAGTGATGGGAGGCGAACCCGCCTGCCCACAGGGTTAGTCCCTCCTGCCGTAGGCAGTCAGCTGCACATCAGCCGGTGCTTGGGATCTGACTGGCATTAGAAATGACCTGAGTTTGGGCCATGGGACAACACATACCCCCTTCCCGTCAAGGCAGGGACTTCCTATGGGAGCAGGCCTCATCCCTCACAAGGCAGGGCCCATGTCCAGCGGGTGGGTCCTCACTGACCTTGAAGGCCACTTTCCCAAGTTTCTCCGACCGTTTGAGAATCTGGGATGAAAACAAAGTGCAAAGCCTTTGTAATCCAACTCCTTGGAACGAGATTCCGAGAGGCCGGGCCTGCTGTTTCCCATTATGGTGACATGTTATCTGATGGGGACCAAGGGGGGAAACCCAGCGCCCCCACTCATCGACCGCCCACTCCACTTTTCCGGGAATAAGGCTGGGAAAGTCTCACCGTGTTGACTGCCCAGATGGACCCACATGTCAGGGCAAGCGATGGGGGAAGTGGAGCAGGCAGGCAACTGGCTTTAGGAAAAGCCCTAGCAGCGGGTGGAGCACTCACAGCAGCGGGTGGAGCACTCACAGCAGCGGGTGGAGCACTCACAGCAGCGGGTGGAGCACTCACAGCAGGGGGCGGGGCCAGGAAGACTGTGCCCCTGCGCCGTGCGCTGTGTTGCGGTGGGCCTCAGGTGGGAAGGTCAGCGCCTCACCAGACGTCTGATCTCCTAGGGCATCGGGGGCGGGGGGGTGGCTCTGCCCTCGCCAGGGACAGCGGTTCTCAAAGTACGGGCCTGCGGCAGCAGCGCCAGCAGCACCTGGAAACTCGCCAGGAATGCAGATTCTCAGGCCCCGCCCCAGACTACGGAACCAGAGCTCCCGGGGGTGGGGCCCAGTGCCCCGTGCTTCACTGCTCCCCAGGGGAAGCCCGCTGGAGCCGGAGGACCGGGCTCCAGAGCAGATCTTCCCGACGGGTGGGCCGCGGCCGGATGCCAGTGTCCAGAACACTGACCCCTCAGCCATCGGGCCGCCGGGCAGAGTCTGGGCCGAGCACAGTGCCCAGTCCCGCTGCTCCCGACCCCTGTGCGCTGCACAAACGTGACGATTTCCTGTCTGTGACAAGGACTGGGAAGTGCTGCTGGAGGAGACGCCAGGGGCCCAGCTCCTCCTGTGACAGCGAACAGGGACACGTGAGAGCGGAGCGGGACGGGCGCTCCCCGCGCACGCGGCCCCTGCGGCCTCCCTCACGGCTCAGGCCGCCGTTTCACGGTTCCATTTCGCGGCCACGGCCACGGCCACGGCCCTGGGAGAAGGGATGGAAGGGGAAGCTGACAGAAGAGAAGGAAGTGCTCCGGGCCCATGCTCACACTCCGAGGTCCCTGGGCCGAGCTCCCTGGGGGAGCAGAGCCCCGAGTCATTCTCAAGCTCTGGCCAATCGGGGCTGAGCCCAGGAGGTCCGATCCCCGGCCCACGGGAGGTGCTGGGTGAGTCCGGCAGGGGAACCATTCCTGGGGAAAGGAGAGCTACTCCAGGTGGGGCAGCCGGAGAGGTTTGGGGTGGTGGGCCGCCCCCGGGCAGGGTGCAGACGCAGGTGCACCGTCAGTCAGGAGCCCTAGGGACCTGGGGCCTATGCCCAGGGTGCGGTCCAGAGCCCTGCCTGGCAGCCCCGCCTGCAGGAAGGATGGCCTGTGGCCTCTCGCCCTGTCCTGCAGAAAGTGCCAAGGCCGGTGTCACCTCCTCTCCCCGCGGCTGCCCTTCTCTCATCACTCTGAATGAGTGGCCCTTTGTACATGAAAGGAAAGCGACCTGCATGTGCCTTTAATCCTCCCGACGAAAGAAATGCCGGCACGTGACCCCGCAGGAATGCTTCGTCCCTGGGGGGGGGGGCAGGCAGGTGGGTGAGCAGATGGGCAAACAGGCGAGCGGCATGCGGGTGTCTCCGACTCGCCCACGTCCCCTCCCCGGCGTTCCCGCTGCGTACGTGGGGTCTTCTTTCTCTCTGCGGCTCCAGTCGAGGGCTCACGTGCCTCCAGCAGGCAGCACCCGGGCCGCGGGCGAGCCCCGGGAGCTCCAGGGGTCAGGGCTCGGGCCTCGGCCATCACCCACATCCCAATCCCGATCATTCCACAAACAGGGAGATGGAGGTGCTGCCCGAGGTCACACCGAGTCCTGAGCGGCTGAGGCAGGAATGACGAGAGCTGCCTGCAGAGGCCTTGGGAACTTCCTGGGCACCCCTCTGGACCCCGGAGCCAGGCACTGCCGCTATCCCCACTTCACAGATACAAAGTGAGGTTCAGGGGGCTGAAGTCCAGTGGTTCACAGCCAGAAACAGGCGAGGCCAGGATTCCCACGGGCCTCCTGCTCCAGTCCACACTTGTCACACCTGCGGGTCGTCCTGCTGCCCCCCGGGGAGGCACTGGGTCCTCCCCGGCTGCTCTTCCCACTGCACCCGAGGGCTCCAAGTCACTACCCGACGGCTCTGTGGGGGGCCTGGGACCGCCCCCCAGCTCCGGCCCCAGCACGCTCCCGAGCGCCGCCCCAGCCTGGCCGGCCAGAGAACTCATGAGTGAAGAGAACCCCCTTCCTCAGGCCTGAACCCCAGCCTCCTCTTCAACACTGACGGGCTGGGTTAGAGGAGCCGGGGACCCCACTCTGCCTCTGTGTCAAGGAGGCGCCTCTGCTGCGTTCAGAGGGTCCAGCCCACACCCACAGACGATGGAGGCCGCTCCGCCTGGACGTGGAGGCTGCCGCTGCCGCAGGAAGTCACCGCCAGGGTACACCGTGGCTGGGCCAGGCCCTCCCACCCTCCTGTCCTGTTCAAGACCTTCCCACCCCCAGGTCACCTCACCTGTCCTTCCTCCTCTGCGCCTCACAGCACGCGCCACATAGCTGCCGCCGTGAGTGAGGCGTGAGCGGCCTCAGGGGCACCCCCACCCCACCGCCCACCACGGGGACAGCTTCAGAAGCTGTCTGAAGACGCGTCACCCTGCAAATCACACGCCGTTCCGCCGGGGCCGTGGCGACCACAGAATGCTACATGTGAACAAGCCCCGAGCACGGCGCCTCTCCGGGCTGCAGGGGTCCCACCGCACCACACCCCTCTGAGTTGGGGTGTCCTCCCTCCTGCAGGCCCAACCGCCCGTCACCCGCACCCCGCCGCACTCCCAGCCACTCGGGCGAGGCTCCACAGCCAGAGGTGGGCCTGACTCACTTGGTCCTGATGCAGAGCTCGAGGGGCGGGATGAGGTCGCTGTCCCCGTCCTCGGGGACGGTCTGCGTGGTGTCTGGGGAGGCAGGAGAGAGGCACGTGCTCAGCCCCGGGCCCGGGCTCACCCTGAGGTCGGACCCAACTCCTGGGACCCGACTCTTCTGACACCTAACCCTTCGCCCATCTCGACTGGACCACCTCGTCCTGGCCCACTGGGTCTGGCCGAGACGCCACAGCACCTCCTCACCGGCCCCCCACCTCCCATCTCCGCCTCACCCTCCTGCCCCCCCTCCAGTTGCCAGAATAATTCTTTGTGAAAACACATCTGATCCTGTCACTCCCCTGCTCCAGAACCTCCCAGGGCTCCCCACTGCTCAGAGAAGAAAACCCACACTGGATTCCGGCCCCTCTAATGCATGGTCTCGACCTCGCCTTGTACTGGTAACACCATCAATTTCTCAAGGCACAGCACTGGCCCCTCCCGCGGGAGGACCCACTGACACGCCCTCTGACCCCCCAATCCTGACGCTTGAGTGAGTGTGCATTGTTCTCCGGCCACCCCGAGTGGGTGTGCTAGGGCCGGTGTCCCTGACTGGTCTGGAGGCTCCCCAAGGATGCACGGAATGGGGTGGGGGCGTGTCGCACCAACGGTCAGCCGGATCTGCTCCTGCTGGTTGGCCAGGCCGTCGTAGTAGTACAGGTCGAAGAGCCTCTCGGTCCTCCAGTCTCGCAGGAGCTCTGGCTGTAGGCTGAAGAGGACGCTGAAGTGGCTCTCACTGCACACCACCCAGATGGGGAACCTGGGGGTCTTCAGGAAGCAGCCAACCTGGACGAGGGAGAGAGAGCAGACAGAGAGGCCTGAAAGGACCTGCCATCTCTGGGGAAAAGGCCCCAGAGCATCTCCTGTCCAGCCCCAGGGCCGGGCTGACCTCAGAGAGGCCTTGTTGGGGATTGCAACCCGTGTGTGATGTTGGGGGGCTTTCATGCTGCTCCCAGAGGCAAGCCTGTCTCCCAGAGACATCCCTGCTGGCTCAGCCTGCTGCCTGCAGAGCCTCTGCCTCTCAGACGCCCCATCCCCTTCATCCTCACATCCCACCGGTACACGGAGCTGCCCATCCTGCCTCCAGTGGCGCCCTCTGGCCCAGCCTCCCCACTCCCAGGCACTGACCTCCCCTCCCCACCCCAGGGCCCCACGGGACCGCTCGCCAGTCCTCAAACTAATCCAGCATGGCAGGCCTCCATGCTCGTGCACCCACGGTCCTCGGTACACCTCTCCTCCCTTCGGGGTCCTGATTCACTCAATTACCTAGTCAGGGGGTACGAGTCAGCCCCTAGCTCCCACTTGGAGGTACTGGGCACCCGCCCTACTCTACCAAAGGACACCGGTGCCTCGCGATGATGCGTCCAAGAGCAGGGGGCAAGGAAGGCAACATAAGCAAGTGTCTGATGAACGCAAGTGGGGTGGAACGGGAACCTGAAGACAGATGGGACTTGGAGGCACAGGAAGAAGGGAGGGAGGCCCCCAGGTGAGCGGCCTGTGGTGATGCCAGGACCAACGTCCAGACATCGGGGGACCAGCGGGGCGCCAGGGAAGAGGCAGGGGAAGCGGGGCCGGGAGCTGGGCTTCCGCCTGAGGAAGGCCTCCCTCTGTCTCAGCAGAAGACATCCATGGCGGAGGGAAGGCCGTGCCATGGCCCATGCACGAGGCCCTTGTACCTGCTGTCGCTCTGCCAGCCAAGGGGAGCCTCACTCCCGGCTGGCCCCGCCCCTCAGTCCCGCCTGCCTGCTTCACGCTCTCTCCCTGTCACCTGTGACTCCCATGGGCACCTCTCCCCACCCGGGCCCTGTTTTGTTTAGCTCTGTACGTGCCGTGGGCTGGGCTGGGCTGGTTCTGGCCTAAATCCCCACCAGCCCTGGGAGATATTTGCTTGCTCAGGTATTTACAGCTGTAGCCTGTGGATTAAGGAAAGAATGGGAATTATTTTTCCAGTGGGGAGAAGGGCATACTTTCCCCCGGGCCCATCACAGAAGAGCGGCTGGGCGGTCTTCCTCGGCCCCTCGGAGCCCACCTGGGAGCAGACTCCGGGCCGGGGTGTCTCAGACCAAGGGGCTGTGCTCAGAAAGCCCCAACCAGGTCCCTATGAAAGGTTCGTCCACAAACAGCCGCTTCCTCCAGAGGGTGGGAGGGAGACCTTTATGACGTGTTCAGCCTGTCCCAGCGCCCCGCCCCCACCTGACCAGGGGGGCCCTCGCTCCAGTCCCGTGTGATATTGAAACGTGACTGGAGAGCTGGATCCTCGGTGGGATGTGGAGGAATTAAATGTCTTAAAGGACGTGGCTGGACGTGCCTGAAACCCGCTGCACACTTGGCTTCCGTTCCGGGCTCAAAAGAGGCTTTTCTGACGAGGGCGTCGCCTCAAACAGGGAGCCCGGAAGCCTGGGGACCCAGTGCTCACTCACTGCAGGGAAAAGAGCCGCACGGCCTGCCAGGGAGCAGGCGTCGGCATAATTTTCCAGCAGAGGGACAAGAGGGCAGCGTGCCATTTATACGACGATCAAAAGATTAAGGGCAAAAAAAAAAAAAAGCTGCCCAGAGACTTTATAAACGAGCTTTCTCATTCAGGAGCCCCCTCCGCCTGGGTGACGTTATCCAGAGGTGAAATGCACGTCCTTAGGACTCTGGGGCAGCTGACCGCGGGCCTGGGGTAGCGAGGGCCGGCCGGGGGCACGCTTCCTCCGGCACAGCCTGAGGCTTTCTCCTGGTGCGTGAACGTGCAACGCAGTCAGGGGCGACTTGTGTGTGAGGATTCGTACGTCTCTGAGGGGTGGCAGGGGCGGGGGGAAGGCGTATGAATGCCCCAGACCCGTCTGTGGACTGCCGGCTTAGGAGCCGTAACCGAGAAGGAGCACCGTTTGACTGAAAGCAGGGCGAACCGTCGCTCGTCGCCAAAGAACACGCTCATGCGGTGTGGCTTACACGTTGGCCCCAGGCACCGTGCCAGACGACGGGGAAACGGCAGTGAAGGGGACGGGAAGAGCCTTGTCCGCACGGGGCTGACCGAGTTAACGGGGGACACAGGTGGCCGCCAACTCGCCCCACGGGTGCACTTCCCCCGCGTTTCACTCACTGACTCCGAGACGCCGGCGGACCCGCCACCGTCTTCTGCATCACTAAGAACTCGAACTGGCAAGGCAAGTCTGACACGCCGTCGACTGAGACGATGAGCCCATCGACATCTCAGAAACGTTCAAGGGTGGGGGAAGCTCGTATCTCAAAAGCAATGAGATGTGAGACTGAAAACCAAGAAGAGGCCTATGAAGGGAAGAATGACGTTTCTGTGGCGGAGAATGACAAGGTGGGCAGGCGGCCACGGGAGGAGGCCTCCAGCTAGACAGAGTGATGAGGTCAGGAGAGGCCCCCTAGAGCAAGTGACATTTAAGCCGAAGGTGGTGGGAGGAAAAGCAGAGACAGGTCTCGTAGGGACTCGTAGGTCCTGGGAGGCTCTGGGTTCTAATCGC
>CM053514.1:6523299-6546846 GCA_028627145.1 Eidolon dupreanum
TCCACTGCTTCTATGTCCCAACGCTCAGAATATTTCGCCAGCCTCTAACAAAAAAACAGAGATGAGGAGGCACATCTTCCTATATGTCTGGGATTGGATACTTGGCTAAATTAGTTATGGATTCCAAAAGCAAGGTGTCCATGAGAATAAAGATACCGATCACTTACGATATGTTCTATTTGATGAAAATTCGGAACCATTTAAAAGCTAATGTAGCTAAATACTACCAAATGAAAATAGACTTTGGGATAAAAATCATTATTAGTGATAAACCTATTTGTTGCAGAATAACAAACATAACAATTCGATAGGAAAATTTAGCCATTATGAACCTCTATAACATGAGGTTAATAATAGTCCCACCCCAAAAGATAGTGGTAAGGATTCAACAAGTTAACTTATCAAGCACTGAGAATAGACAGTACCCAACATACAATAATTGCTACATAATACCTGAGATGATGATGATGACGATGATGATGATGATGAAGGTTAATGAGGCTAGTAGAACCTTGGTTCCAAACCCTAACACTTATAAACATCAGTGCAAAAACATGAAAAAAAAAAAAATAATAGACAATTACTTCAGCCATGAGTTTGGGGAAAATTATGACCAACTGAGGGTGCAAGAATATTTTATTTAAAAATCTAATACTGTAATTCACACCAACAGGTTGGAGGGGGAAATGTAAAATAATCTCAATAGATGCAAAAAAAAGCATTTTTTTTTTATGATGGGAATACTCACATATATTTTTTAAAAAAGGACTTAGCAATCTCCAAGGAAGGGGCGGGGGGTTCACTTTACTTGATACATATATCTGAACCCCATGGAACACCCTAACGACGAAGCACTGGAGACACCCCTCCTGGAGGCAGTCACCCCACGAGACAGCCCATATGCCACAGCCTCAAAGTGACACTAGAGACGCACCAGAGGCAGTGCTGACAGGACACGTCACACTGACACTCCGGGCTTCCTGACCTGGGATCAGACTCTCCCACTTCAAACAGAACACCCTTTTGGAAGGAACCAGAAAGTCAGGTGGGAATGATGCAGAGCTGTTCAGGTGACGGTGGACACAGAGGGACTGGACAGATGAGCCATGGGACCAGCTCGTGCCAGAGGATGTCGACATCACCTGGGAATAAACGAACGGCCCTGAGCCTCAGCCACTCTTTGGCCAGAACCGACTCTAGGAGGCTGCCAGGACCACAGCACCCGGCGACTCCGGGCTTCAGCTCTCCAGACACCCCGCATCCCGACCTCCCTTCCCAACCGACCGCCCAGGAGCTTCTTGGCCCCGTGCGCCTTGAGCAAGCACTGAGGGGCAGCTGTGATGTACATTCTCTGCCTTCCTCACGGTGACTTTGCCCGCAACCCTTGCCACACTCACAGGCTCTCATTAAGGACTGACCTCGGGGAGGAGTAAGCTTTCTGAGGCGGGTCCCCAAGGGCAAGCTGCTTTGAGAAAGAACTTTTTGTTTTATGGAGTTCTCCACAGAAGGGATGTTTTTTTTCTTTTCACTTTCCTGCTCCCCGTTTCTCTTTGGCTTCCTACAGAGACTTAGCCAAGCTCCCTCGGAAAAGACGAGGGACAGAAGCATGGGGAGGCAGACGTGGAGGGTGCCGAGGGCGTCAGCTGGCACAGCCTCGGGCTTCACGGATGAGGAAACTGAACTCTTCCAGAGTCTCTACCTCCCAGGAGCTCAGCGCGATGGGGTCCGTGTCCCAGCCTCGGGGGGCACGTCACCACCCTGGGCTGCCGAATCGGCAGGCGTTTTTAAAATTAAGCCGCTGAGAACATGAGGTCTCGTGAAGGGCTGGGTTATCGAGAAGTCATCGTGCGCTAACTGTCGCAGTGTGCAGAGACTTTAGCAGACCTGTCCCATGCCCTGCCCTTGCCAGCTCTGTTGACCTTCAACGTATAAAAAGAATCTTTTTTTTTTTTTTTCCTCTCTCTTTTCTTTTCGCTTAAGGATGTGGAAAACCTGACTAGGATTGCCTGATCTGACATTTCCTGTGAGAAAGCACTCTGTTTGGAATACTGCGAAAGCAATCTGCCTTAACAATTCAACCCAAATAAATGATCTTCCTGAAACTAGCAAAAAACCTTAATTGGGAACCGGGCTGCATACCCAAATCTCTCTCATCCGGGTCCATGATGACGAAGATTGGACAAAGATAGGAATCGCCTGGAGAGGACATATTGGGGGGGAGGGGACATTGATGACCCTGCATCCTCCTGGAAAAGCCATCGGCTCTGTCTGCCTGGCTGGAGAGAAGACACGTTGTACTCCGGCCCCCTGGACCATTGTTCTTCGGGGGCGATGATTTCTCAGCTTAACTATCTTTCCGTATGGCCCCTCCCACAGGCTTTGGCACACACCCTTGACGAGCCGTGTGCGAGCCAGAGCGAGGCCCCAGCCCAAGCCCAACGCTTCTCCTTCCTTGAGTCAGGCCGGATTATGGCGTATTCCAGGAACAGAGAAGAAACCCCCGTCACCAAGACATCAGGCTGCGGGGCTTCTTTCAAGGGCACACAACTGGCAAAACAAAACTTCACGATCCCCCCGACCTCCCAATTTGGCACAGGTCCCTGGCATACAACTGGCGTTTAATGGATGCACCCTCTGGAAGCTGAGGAGTGCTCAGAATGCCCTAGACATGGCCGTCCACCTCAAAGGGCTGAAAAGGCTAACTCAGACCACCTACTTTAATCCTGTGGCCCGGTCACAGGTGGGGATAGGGTCGGGGTTGGGGGATGGATGGAGCTTTTACCAAAGCCTCCCGGGGAGTGGGCAAAGCCAGTAATAGAATTTCAGGCTCCAGGTTGATCCGGTTAATTTTCATCTATCTCATGCAGGGTGTTTGAGGCACTGCCTACTTTTTCTTAGGACCCAAAATGCATTAGGACAGGCTGGTTCCTCTTCCCTTCGGGGACCTAAGCTAGCAGGCTTTGTGGCTCTCCCGAGTCCTATCTCCCTGCCCTTCCCTCAGCCTAGTTTTCTAGCGTGGCTGAGCTCAGTTCCCAGAGGCCACTGGGAGGCTGGTGGCTCAACGGGCAGTGGAAAGGAAGGTAGAGATGTTACTCCAGGGGAAAAAAACATCCTCTTGGGAGAAAAGTGATCTCTATGGAGTATACCTCTGGGACATGGCCAAATCCACTGAGCAATCACACTTTCGAGTGAGACACACCGTTCGCCAAGCAGAAGGTTGCCAGTCCATGCATGAGCATCCCTTCTTCTTGGTCTTGCTCCCTCCCGACCACCCACCGGCACGTGGCCGGCTGCCTGGCTCAGCCAAACCCAACCATCGTGAGATGCTGGATGAGCCCACTGGCCAGGGCCAGAGCTGGAGACGTGACGTGGTGCCTGGCACAGGCCAAACGCCCCCCCCCCCACCTTCCGTGTGAACCCCAGACTACACGCCCAGCAGGTGGGATCACTGAGGCTGCCTCTGACTAGGGCTCCGGGCACTGGAATGAGGACTCACGGGAATGGCTCTGCCAGAGACGAAGGTTCCCGCCGCCCTGCCCTCCCCGAGGCTGGGATGAGAGCCCAGGATGGAAAGGACGACTCTACACCTTGGCCCTGTCCCACAGCGTCGAAGGCACACTTGGAGTTATAAAAGGGAAGGTTCTGACATGCCGCCTGGAAGACATTACGTAAGAATTGCCGCCGGTTTCCACAGCGGCCTGGAAAGCTGTGTGGACATGTTGACTTAGCTGCTGGGAGAAGCTGCTTTCTGGCACCAGCCCCGCCCTTTACTGTCCCAGTAAAGGCCAAGACGTCCAGGAAAGGGGATGCCCCAGTGGGAGAGGCCGACTTTCTCCCGGTCCCATTAAACACTAAATCCACTTATGATCTGTTTGGATAAACATGCCAAAAGGTGGCTTAAAAGAACTTCTGGGATGAAATATTTTTGTTTGAACCCACAGAACGTTCCCCTGAATAAGCATTAATAAAAGAGCCGTGAGCAGTGGGGTTGAGACGACACTGTCCGGGTCCCAGGTTAACTATGCACCAATACGAAAGTAAAGATATTTGAGTTCATCTATTCTTAGAAAAGGTAAGGAGGCTTACGCTTAAATTATTTTTGGAGCTTATGTCTCACCCCAAGTGAGCTGGGTGAATATTCACCTTCCCCAGGTTTCCATTTTCCTTTCTGTGACATTTGAAGGGTTCTAAATATTCTACAGTTTTTGTCCTTACAATAACAATGGTTAATCTGGGAGGTTATTTCTACTTCACGCAGCACTTGTAAAGCACAGTTTGTAATTCAATTCTCACAAAAGGACTTTGTGGGAGGCAGCATAGGGACTTTTTAGCCCTCTTTTCACAAATGAGGATACTGAGGATTGGAAACTGTCCAACACAAACCAGCCTGTGACACACCAATCCATGGTGAAAGAAGGAAAATCAGCAACGATACAGTGAATCTTGCACAAGGCTTAATTTGTTCATTTTAAACGCTGGACTTTTATTTCAAGATCATATCTATATTTAAATTTTATAAAACTGTTTTAATATTCTTAGTTAGCCAGAAAAGTAAATAATAATAGAAATCTGAAGAGCGTTTGATTTACCATGACAAGGTGGGGCTTAGGCTTCGGGGCCCAGGACGTTGGTGGGGATAAAGCTTCAGGGACCTTCACTTGCACACGCCCCTTCCCAGAGGCCCTGCCGATGTGCTGGCATTGTCTTCCATTTTTGTAAAATTTGAAGAAGTTAGATACTTTTATATTCTTTGCCTTAAAGAAGCCCCCCAAACTGTATCAGTTTTGGGCCTACGACATCTGAATCCAAATCTGAAGTTGGTTTCCCAGGGTTTTGTTTTCTGTTGTGTTTTTGGTTTTGTTTTGCTGACCCATGAATTCCTAGTGACCCGCCACACAAGAGAGACGACCCAAAGTCTCCGCCGACCCAAAGACCCTATAATCGCCTCACCCTTGTTTGTGGAGAAAGGCCTGGCCAAGACTGGCTCCGAGAACACCTCTGTCTCCCGCCCCACACTGCCCCGTCGCCGAGAAGGACTCTCCAGGAAACTCTGACCTACTCCGAAAGCACAGAGGTCTGACTGTTTTCTGGGCACTTCTTAGAAGAAGGAGAAAGAAACATGGTGCTTTAAACCTGTTAGCTCTGCAAACTTTCGAGCATTACGCCACTCACGCACATAAACCAGAGAGCTGTGGACTTCCATGGGGGAGCCAGACCCGGCTCACGACAAGCGTACCCTGGGCTAAAACGAGATGTGTCCCTGAGCCAGCTAGGCGGCCCCTCCTGGCAGCCCCTCCTGGCAGCCCTTTTCACTTGAAATGGGTGTGAGTGTCCTTAGTGTGGGTCCTCTCCCTCCACATCCCTCTGGGGTTACCACCCCAGCCTCCAGTGAGGGTTCCCAGCTACCCAGTGCAGGTGGCTCATGGGTGGCGGGCCTGGAAGGTTGGAGCTGGACCATGGCTAAGAACAGCCCCTCAATGGTGGGAAATCTGTGGTAGATCTTCCCACGAGCCCCAAAGCAAGGGAGTGCAGGGCCCACCTCACACAGAAGTCGGGAAGTGGGGACTGAGAATTTTAGCACGGGGCCAGTGTTCGCTCCCTGAGGGGTAATGATATTGTATGTGAGTTTATAAGAGGGAATAAGATAATCAGAGCAGCACAACCTCGTTTCTCCTTAATAGCAAAACTTCTGCAGAAGCAGAATGAAGCCCTCTGCAAGGCTCGAGCTGCCCTGGTTTCTAGGGATCTGAATCCAAATAACACAGGCAGAGACTGAGAGCACACGCCCTCCAAAACCCACCGGAGTCCTCGCTTCCCCAGGCTGCACCCCCACGCCACCGCTGCCTGTCCCCGGTGAGGGGGACATGCCGGGGGCCCGTGGACTGCAGGCCCTCCTGGATCACGTGGGCGGGAAATGGCCTCACCAACACCGCCAACAGGAAGAGCTGTGACCAGAAGGTATCTGGAACTTTTTCCAGAACAAATACAAAAACCACGTGAAGCGGCTGGACCCATGTCGGGCAGGCTCCTGTCTGAAATGTCACGTTGAGCCTCACGATGTGGGTGTTATCAAAGGTTGGGGTTTCAAAAAACATCCAGAGGGTCAGGGGAAGGGGACACGGCCAGCTCGTCCTGCCGGGCTGTGAGTGGGTTCCAGTTTTGGCAGCGTGGGGCAGGGGATAGGTCTGGCGAGGGAGGGTACGAATCAGCTTCGTGATGCCCACCAGGACAACACCAAAAGAGGCTGCTTTCTGCGCATTTGGAAAATATGTCTGAGCCATTGTTTCAGTCACAGCCACCGGTTCCTTGGAGGTCAAAGGGTTGCTCTGTTACATCCCGTATGTATTAAGGAAGGGGCTACCAAGCCCCACTCGCCAGCCGTGTTGGGCTATTCCCTCCATGGCTCTTGGGCTAGCCTCGTGTTCTATATCACCTCACCCAAATTCCAGCATTTAGGGACACGCTATGACTTTGTTACATTTCTTTACAAGCCTCACTGAGAGACAAAAAATAGCTCCTTTTGACTATTCATTTTTCCTATCTGTTCCTTGTGTTTTGTTTTTCTTTTTTATTTTATGTTAAATCTATGAGAAAATTAAAAGACTAACACAATGAACACCAGTATACCTTTCACTTAAAGTGACAAATTGCTAACATTTTGCCATATTTGCTTCCCCTCCCTCCAAACACACTTTTTTTTTTTTTTTTTTTTGCTGAACCGTCTGAAAGCAAGTTGCAGATATGATGACCCATCATCCCTAAATACTTCAGCCTGTGTCACCTAAGAACACCGGCAGCATCCTGCAACATCCATGTAGGGTCTGTTTGTATGACAACACTTTTTAAAACTAGGATCCTTGTTTAAGCTTTCCCAGATCTGTATCTGACAAATATATCTTTTTGGAGTTATTTTCTTCAAAAAGAAAAAGTCAGTCGTAATGTCCTTATTAAATATTAAATGGGCCAGAATCACTTTTGGTTTTTAACTAAAATAGATACTTTCAACTTCTCTTTTCTTCTTGTAATGCACTCCTAGGAGTGTATTGGCTTTTAAGGATGGCTGATTTTCCACAAGAAAGTCACTTGAGATTTGTTAAGAAGCTGAGAGGGTCTGGCGGTGGGGGAGACCCTGGGCTGTAGAAGTCTGTGTGGATGGATTTCCTTGGCAACTCCTGGCGTTGGCTCCTGACACCTGCTCCATGAAGTGGTGAACGTAAGATCGTGAAGGTGGGTCTAAGCCTTACAAAAGGGCCTCCGGTCCTCAGACGGTGGCAGGGACTTGGTTTCTATCAGTGACCTTTTTAGTTTGCTCGAGCTTCTTTTTTTTCTCATTCAGAAGAGATTTCATGTGAAGGGAGAAAGGCCGAAGAAAATGACCCTGGGACCGAAGGAGGCAACGCCGTCAGTAACAGAAAGCCATCATCTTTCATGGACTTCCCCTTTCTCTGTGCTCCGTCACAGAACCTTCTGAAGCCTCGGGCCCAGGGCAGAAGCCGTGGGGAGGACCACAGCCACGCGGGCCTGGGCAAGGGCCGCTCACCGTGCCAGCCCACCGCTCAGGCCTGGCCTTGCAGGGACTTCCAGAACAGCGAGAGGAAGAAGCGCATACCTATATCTACCACCAGAGCCTTCGAACGGACCCAGCCTCACCTTGGCCTTCGCTGCAAAAGGGCGGAAATGCTTCATGGAAGACAAACTCAATCAGTAAATGTTCCCTGAAGGCCTACTGTGTGCCTGGCCTCGTGGGAGACACCTGCCCCAAGTCACAGACGGGAACTCAAGCCACACTCTGATCTTCACTTCGTGTGGCCGAGGCCCACACAATGGACCTGGACATTTCTCTTTGATCATCATCGTCTTCCATAATCTGGCTTTAGCCTTACTTTCCATCTTTCTCTTACAAATTTTCCATTTATTCAGGAATACATCCATCCATTTAAGAAAGGAGGGGTTTGGAGTAACTAAACATTATGAAAGAAAGCTAGTATTTATTAAAGTAACTATTGTGGGCCAAAATTTTTATATATATTATTTCATCTACTTCAAAGCAATCTCATAGAGGTGGGTATATCATCCTATTTTTTTGAATGAAGAATGTAGCTGCAAAGAAATTAAAAAAAAAAAAAAAGATGGTGTTCAAGGCCACCCTATTAGTGAGACACAAACCTGCCCAAGTCTAAATCTCCGGCCCTTTCAACCTCATCAGGCGATTAAAGACAGAGACCCACATTTCAAAATCTCAGAATATGATAAAATGCAAAGTTACCCAAACGGTGGTCCTCGATAACTTAAAGCTTTGCTTAACCGGGATACGTTTCAAATAACTCAAAAACTCTGAGCGGAACTGGCTCTTTCGCTGGGGATTTAAAGCTTTGGAAACTCGTGATGCCCCAGGCCCGTCGCCGTGGACGTCGAGGACCAGCGTGGAGCATGGAGCTGCCCCCTGCAAGCCCCCGCCCAGGCACACGCCTCCCGCCTCCTCCGAGTCTCTGTGAACACCAACGTCCCCTCTCCACCGCTGGCGCCCAGCCCTTGCTTACACACGTGCTCATGTCTCTCCTGCCCCGGAAAAAAGGACCCTGCTCCTTAGCCCTCTACCTTCTTGAGCTGCTGGTCTAGACCTACGCTTCCCTCCGCCTCTAAACTTCTTTTAAAAACCTCCCTGTTCTCTGGGCATGTCCTTACCCCACCATTCCTCGACCCACCGCAGGGGACCTTCTGTCCCCAGGACCCTACTGAAAGTGCTCTCTCCAGCGCCACTCCCAGCATCAGACCTAGTGACCTTCCCGACCTCCCGCAAGGGTCCGAAGCTGCCGACCTCCTGCTTCTGGGAGACCCTCTCTTCCCTCACCGTCCAGTCCTCCTCCTGCTCCGGCCACTGCTTTCCCTCATCACACCACACATGGCTCTCCCGCTGCAGGACTCTGACTTCGTGCCCTTCTCACGGGCCTCCGGCCATGTCCACCCCTCCAAGGACTTCAGCGTCCAGCCCCATGCCAACACCTCCCAGACGCGCCGCTCCCAACCTCGCATCCGACCTTTCCCAGGATCTGCGTTTCTGGCCCACTCCCGTCTGTGGAGACAAAAATCAGCTGACGTGTCCAGAAACAGGCTCCTCATCCGCCTCCGGACGCAGCCAGTGCCCCCTGCTTCGGGCCTCGCATCTCTGCTCACCGCAGGCCCAGCCTCCGGGCCCCCCAGACCCACGACCTCCACACACGCCAGCACCTGCGGGTTCTCCGCAGACCCACGGATCCTCGCCTGTCGGGTGCAGCCAGGTCAGAGCCCACCCTGCCTTCTAGGTCACGGTCCTCCTGCCGGTCACCCTGCCCGGTCCTGCAGCATTCCCTGGATAATCTTCCCGAAGCACAGCTCCAACTGGTTAAAAAAACGACCATCACGTAACCAGAAACGCGAGAGACCTTTCCACTCCTCTCTACTGCTCTCTGCCCAGCGCTCAGAGCACTGCCCGGTCCTCCAGGCCCCTGGCCCCCTGGTCCCCGCACACGTCCTGTGTTCAAGCTGCACCAGTGTGGTCACCTCTCTGCCTCTGTTCACACTGTCACCTCGGCTTAGGGTCCTTCCACTCCCTGAATTACCAGGCTGACCCTCTAACTCCTTGCCCATGCCAGCGCCCTCACAGTCCTTCTCCCCAGAAGAGGGGTCTGAAGAGAGGGGTTAAGACCGAGGCCTCTAGAGCCAGGCTGCTTAAATGGATTCAGACTGGTTGGTCATTCTGTGCCTCAGTTTCCCCACCTGTGAAATGGAGCCGATAACCCTTCCAGTGCTGCTGTCAGGATGAAATGAGGTAATACGTCTGAAGCGCTTGCAACAGGACCCGTCAAGGAGTGAGTACTCAACAAGTATCAGCAGCTCAAGTGTCCCTGGCACGACGCGGCCTCCGGCCCATGGCACTCTGCCCTCGCTCCCTGTCACTCCTTTGTTTTAATTCTGCAGAACAGTGATTTGTATGGATGCCTCAGCCTCTCTGGGGCAGGAAACATCTTCAGCATCTCTTCCCCCCAGTACTATTTGGACAAGCAAGAGGCACTCCATAAAGGCCTTGCTGAATTGAATAAAATTAAATAACATGTATTTAGAGTGAGATCAAAAACTGTTTACTCTATCAGGAAAAGGCTCCACTTCTGAGCGACCCATGGCCGTGAACTTGGCCCCAACAGGAAATGGAAGGAATCCCATGGCTTTAGTAACTGCTCATGGAATGAGCAGAGAAAACAAAGTCGAATTTTCTGGAATGAGGCACACACATGGAATCCAGCTACACAGGAAACCGCCCTGGCAGGTCATCTTTGTGATTTGAAGAACTCTGCCCAAAATGCCCGACAGAACTCAGCATCAAAGGCCATCTTTTCAAGATGGGGGCACCAGTCCAACTGAGTCAGAAGCATTCCACCCACAGCTGCCATTTGGGAGAATCAGCCGGGAATCACGAGGGACGGTCCACAAGGATTCGGCAGTGGCAGGACTTCAGTTCTCTCTGCCCAGCCCCCAAGGTAGCCAGCCTGGTAGTTATACTCCAGGTGGGAACAAGGATGCCCATCTTTTCCCTAATGCAAAGCCCTTTTCCAATCCTGAGGGGAAGGTATGAGCTTAGGTTTTCTGCCATGAGCCACTATAAGTGCACAGTATGCAAATGGTTTACAAATGCTGCAGAACCCAAAGCAGGCCCCCCCAAAAAAAGGGCTGAGGAACAGTAAGACAGCTGCTTTAGTCATCAGGAATGAGATCCCAGGGGTCTCCCCAAAACTCTCAGGCTGGAGGGAGATGGAGAAGAGTGATAAGTATGTCCAGGCCCAGGCACTAGGCCCTTGGCTGGCCCCCAGCTGGGCCATGCCAATCCTGCTCGGCCTTCAGGGCCTAGCCCAGCAACAGCCGCCTCCTCTCAGATTCTACAGCACCTTGGTGGGGACCATCCGACTCTGGGATAGATCCTGCCTGCTACTGTCAGGTGACCTCTTCTGTTTGCTGAGTCACTAACCCACTCTCCTGTGTGCTCCTTGAGTGAAGAGAAGACCTCACACTTCACTCCCTGCCCCTAAGCAAAGCCAGTAAGTCAGCTCCATTCAGTAAGTTTGGAATACTTCGGAGCAAAATTGAGGGAGGCAGGGTCACAGACAACTGACCCCCTTCCTCAGGGAGCTGACAGTCCAGCAGGAGAAACGAGGGAGCATGCCGGCTCTCTCCAGTGTGACATGTGCTGTGAGAGGTGTGAGCAGGGGCTGATGTTCAGGTACAGGAGAGGGGAAGAGGTGGAGAAAGGCTTCCTGAAGAAGGCAGCATTCAAGATGGCTTAAAAAGGGAACATCACAGTTGTGATGGGTTGGTTGGTTGATAGATGGGTAGATTGATGCGTTGGTGGGCTGTTAGGATGGATGGTTGGTCGGTTAGGTAATTAACTGGTTAAATTAATGTATGAATAAAAATAAATGCCAACAAGTCAACTTGAAAATAAAGTTTAGATTGTTCTCATTCTATTAACGATGATCAGTTTAATTTCCATGACACTGTCCCAAACAGATCAGCATAAATTTCCCTTCCAGTTTCCTTACTATATATATTATATCATTTACTCAATATTTATTGGCAGGTCCAGGGATATAGCTAGGAAGGAAGGGAGGGAGGGAGGGAGGCGGGGAAGGAGAGAGGGAAGGAAGAAGGAAGGAAGGAAGGAAGGAAGGAAGGAAGGAAGGAAGGAAGGAAGGAAGGAAGGAAGCAGGCAGGCCCACTCCAGTCGTCAAGGAGTTCATGAAAGTAAAGATGAGTTATCAAATCATTGTGCCATGTTGAGGGTTATCCATGATACTCAGGAGCAGAAGAGAAAGGGCCAGACTCTGTGGACCAGGCCAGCATTAGGGTTAGAATGCAAGGTGCAGAGTTAAGGAGGCGCTCACTCTCAGATTCATGCAGACACCTAAGCCACCGCTGAGAGTGAACGCCTCCTTAAGTTTTGCACCCTAAATGCCTCATTTGTGTCACTCTTATCCTGGCCCTATTGCTGGCCTCTGTGTGGTTCTCTCTGGAGTTCTGGTACCCAAGGTCTGCTGGAAGCTACCTGGCAGGCCAGCAGACAAGCAACTTGAACGAGAAAAAAACACCCAGGAAAAAAGAATCTCCTCTCATCTCCTCTGCCCTCCGACACTCATCTCCCAAAACTTATCCCTGAGCCTTAACGGCCTTCTTCCTCCCGGCAGCAGCGGCTGCCCCGGCGTGGAACACCTTCCTGACCTGCACGCCGCGGACCTGGGCCCAGGGCCGAGCTGGCAAGGCCCAGCGCGGTCAGAGGAGGATCTCGGAGCTGCAACTCTGATGCCCAGAGATGGACAAAATGAGGTCACTCACCTCCCGAGGAGAGGTGTGGGCACTCTCTCACCTCTTTACACTTTCTTGACCTCAGAGGAAACCTGAGTCAAAGAACATCCCTTTCCCCTGGGAGCTGCACTGGGTCAAAGCCTCAGAAACCCTGGAGCTGAAGGTACCTACCTCGCAGCTGTAATCGCCATGCAAGGGAAGGGGCATCGGGCCCGTTCCTGGAGGGCTCCAGGCGGCCCGTCGTGTGCACTGGAGCCGGTTCTTGTGGTTAAGAACCGTGCACATGCACACATGCTAGGGCGAGGCCAGCCTTCAGGAGAGAGAACCGGGAAGCCGCTCGGGACTGGGGTGCGCAGGTAGGGGAAAGGTGGGCAGGAGAGCAGCAGAGCACAGGGTGGGGCGGCATCCCTGCCACAGAACAGAGGTCCCTGGAGTCGGTTATGAAGGTGAGGCTGGGCCAGCACAGGAGCCCCGGGCAGGCCACCTGTCTACACGGGGCTTCTGGCACTCAGGAGAGCAACGCTGTGCTGTGTTTGTTTCAAGAGTCAGCTAATTCCAAACCTCCGTAGTCTGACATAAAGTCCAAATAATGTGCAGAGACAAATTAAAATGAAAATTCTACCCATTACTCGTCCCATGTGGCGCAGATGTCGTCAGACTTGGAATGCTTGGCTACAGAGAACAGTCAATAAACCGCAATTGCCACATCCTCTGCTCAGCCTCCGCCAAGCCCCAGATGGCCCCGTCCACGCCCTCGCAGGACGCAGACAGGCCTGTGTGGGACTGCCGGCCTGTGCTCCTAACTGGGAGCCCAAGAGGGGCTGGGATGCACGCGGCTCTCTCCCCAAGTGCATGGCCTTGGTAAGGGCCTGCTGTGTCTTAATGCTGAAGGAAATCAGGCAGCGAGGCCAACCAGGTTCTGGGGTCCTGAAAGTACACGGCAAACTGCTGCCACCTGCTGTCCATTTCCTGCAAAACTCAAAGATCTGACAGGTGTGCCCCCAAAGGCAGAGTTGCTAAATCCCCAGACTTGACCAACGGCTTCAACACAGAGGCAGGGACACGGATGCTTTGGGGCCCGAGACCCACGCAGAACGGGTCAGGTTATCACAGCCGTTCCTCGCTGGATGTTACTGGCTCACCACGACGTCGGCATTAAACACGGCCTCTCCAAGCCCAGGGTCCCCCCGCCTGGTCAACAACAAAGCCCCTCACTGCTCCCTGGTCTTCCACGCCTCTGTGAGGGCCACAGCCTCATGGCCGACCCTGGGCTTCGGGGCAGGGAACCACCTCGCCCATCGCCATGGCCAGCTCTGGGCACCAAGAAGGGTGTCTAGAGACACCTCCCCTCTAACTGACACAACAGGACAGTGCCCTGCCATGAAGCCGACGGCGCTGCAAGGTCAAGATGGCGGGCCGCCTGTGGGCCTGTGTCAGGCTCCGGTCCAGTCTCCCCCTCTGGGGTCTGTCACCTCCACGCTTGGCCCGCCGCAGCAGAGCACCCCACGCAGCAGCGGGAGTAGGCCTTGCGGCCCGTCTACTGTGACAGCACTGGGAGCCGGGTGAGTGCAGAAGGCGCCCCGAGGACTGGCATGGAAGACGCTGGGGCCCCGTCCGGACGACCCTGACTGGGCACGCCCAGCCCCGCTGCTGTCCACGCTGGCGGCTAACGGCTCATGGCTGTGCCCTTCTCCAGAGAATCGCCCTTCACCAAACTCAGCCAGGAAGTGGCACACTGCCGGCCCCCAGGACGGGCAACCCATGGCCAATGACTGACACGGGAAAACAAAGCTTACTCCTGTCTTAAAGGTGGGCCCAGCTCTGGATCAGTTCTCACTCCCATCGCCCTGTGGGGTCAGATGGAAACCCCACATCCTTGCTGGGGTCTGCCCTGTCCTGCTTCCCTCACTGAGAACACCCTCCCATAAACCACGTGCCCCCTGACCCTCTGTCTGAGGCTTGGCTTCTGGGGCACTGGTTCCCAGACCCCGGCCTGCAACATATCCCTGGAGGGCTTGTGAAGTGCATTGCTGGGCTCCACCCCCAAAAGGCCTAGTTCAAGGTCAGACAAGTTGTTTCCAACAAGCTCCCAAGTGAGGCAGACGCTGCTGGTCCCAGGATCGCAGTTTGAGAAACACTGTTCTTGGGAACCTGACCTAAGACAGAAGTTACTGAAGTCACAGGCGAAGGGGTTAGCGGTGGCAGGACCTCGACACGCAGCAGTCGGCCTGCCTCCTGGCTCAGAACCCTGCAGCCGCACACAGCAGATCACCAGGCCTCCAGTGACAGACTCTTGTGCTCACGGCTCATGTGACTCCAGATGCTGAGCCCTAGGTCTCTGTACGGCACACCTAAAGGAGCTCAAAGGAGCACACGGCCTAGGAAGGTCCCCAAAGGCGCGGGGCCCTGGTTTATAGCTCATCCTTTGCACAAGATGAACCTCACAGGCTAGCCCAACACTGATTCTTGGATTGAAGAGAAGGAAGTTTGATCCGGGCGTGCCCAAGGCCACACAAGAATGTAGGGTGGGAGGTATCAGAGGTGAGGGAGCCCTAAAGAGATCCACCCAACTTCTCCCCTCACAGATTGAAGCACAGAGGCCCAGAAAGGCCTGGAGATGAGACCAAGGCAGAAACTTGACCTGTTTTTTTTCCTGTGAACACAGGAAAAGCGAGTGCTCGACTTGCAGGCCAACCAGGTGCTTTCACTGTCATGGAAGAGTCGCTGTGAGTGACCCCATCCACCCAGGATGGCTCTAGTAACAACGGCCCTGCTGTGACGGACAATCTCTTGACGTCCTCAACAAGACCCCAAGGCCAGCGGACAATTATCCTATCACAGCAGCAGCAGTAGGGCCTGAAATGACCGCGGTGGGATGGCTACCCGCTCACATTTGTGGTTCCAGGCACATGGTCCCTGACCCACAGGCCACAGGGAGGCCAGAGAACCAAGAAACACCACTGGCCTGATAGAAAATATCGCGGCGGGCGAGGGATATGGACTGAGCCTAACCCTGCTCCCCCCGGTCTCCCTCATTTCAGGGAGCACTAACCCCCTTCCTGGAAGTTATTCAGCAAAAAATGCTGATGTCATCCTTGCCTCCTCTCTCTAATACAGCACATCAGCCCACGAGCGAATCCTGTTGACTCACTGTGTGCACGTGCGTGCGTGCGTGCATGCGTGCGAAGATATAATCCAGCCCGCACCTCACCACCTTCACGGCCACCACCCTATCAGGCCACCATCAACTGCCCTCCGGACTACCACCATCGCCCCCTGACTAGTCTCCCTGTGTCAACCCTTGCTGCCCGTGTCCCTACTCGACCCAGCAGCCAGAGGGTCGGACCATGCCCCGCCTCGGCTCGACCTGCAAAGGCTCTGCTCCTCCTGGAGCGAAGGCTGGCGCCCTCTGCAGCCCCCAGGCCCTTGCTGCTTCTCCCCTCCCTCGTCCACGCCAGCCTGGAACAAGCGTCATGCTCCCACCGGCAGGGCCTGTGTACCGCTACTCTCTCTTTGCATTTGCCTTTGAGGATCAAAAGCCTGGTTCCCTGACTTTCCTTTGGTCTCCTCTCACAGGGCACCTTCTCAGAAAGGTTTTCCCTGGCTACCCCTTTGCAAAACCGCAGCTGCAACCCAGGGCTCCCTATCACTGTTCCTTGATTTGTCGTCCCAGGTAGCGCTCAGGTGTATTATACATTTACTTGTGTGCTGGTTGTTCCACACTGCCTCTCTGTGTCACACAGTTAAGATCCCAGAGGGCAGGGACTTGGTCTGCTACATTCGTACAGAATCTCCAGTGACCAGAGCTGTGGCTGGCACACGATAAGCCATCACAGGGGCGTGCTGGTGGCTCTCCAGGGAGGCGAACGCCGATTTGTAGCATCTGCCAATTTCCATGGTATAAACATTCCCACCAGGACCAAGTTCAAGCTACCACCTTGATGTCACTGAACGCGGGGTCGGCAGAGATGCTAACAGCCAGCGCGCGCCGGCTCTCACCCGCGACGGCACTCACTACAGTCGCCGAATGTATTAACTGACTAATGGCTATTTCTGTGAATTGACAGGGTTTTATTGAGGACATGACTCTAGGAACTCGGGGTCTGAAAGCAAGTGTCTTCAAAAGCACGGGAGTTAGTGAGTGAGGAACAGATGCTACACATACGTGCGCTGGTGACAGCCATGCCGAAGGCTTACATGGAGCACAGGAAGGACCACGCGTATTTCAAGCAAAAACTCTCAGCAGTAACTGAACAGGGAAAACAGAGCTCAGGGAAGGACTTCACGACACCTGCAGAAGCTCGAGTGAGTCACTTCCCCTCGGTGCTCCGGGCCCTGTTCCCCAGATGCCAAATCGGGGTTGAATTCCACGCATCTCTCCAGCCCTGACGTTCCATGTGGTAAGAATCGAGATGGGTCCTAGAGAAGCATCTCTTCCACCCTGCTTTTTAAAACACCCAATTTAAAATATCTTTCTTTAAAATCCAACTAAATTCAACTTCAGTTCCACGGACTCTGGCGTACTCTAAGCTCGTGTTCCGGGAAGGTCACCTGCCCCGAGGTGGGGGTCAACCGCCGCCCTGAGCACTGAAGCCACCTCTGCTCGCCTGGTCCTGCCGCTGGTCCTGGGAAGGACTGTGCAGCTGTGGGTTTTCCTGGTTCCCTCCCCACACGTGACCCACATTAAAAAAAAAAGGAGGCGGGGAGAGACAGACAGACAGACAGTCAGACAGGGGATAATGCCTGGAAAATGTGAACACAACAAAAATACTCCTGGGAGTGGTGGAAAGGGAGACTGAGAGGGTGAAAAGAGAACACTTTAAAAATTGCAATGAGACCAAAAAAGATTTTAAATACTGCAAGAAAAAGTTTCCCTCTGTGGTGGGCAAAGCAATGCCTTCCACTCCCAAAGGTGCCCGTGGCCTAACCCCAGCGACGGGAAACACGCTGGGTGACGTGGAAGGGGGAGTTGGGGTGCAGATGGAGTAGAGGTTGCTAAGCAGCTGACCCTGAGATGGGTGGCATCCTGGATTATCCAGGTGGGCCCAGCATAATCACAGGGCTCCGTACAAGTAGAGGGGAGACAGAAAAGGGAGAACCAGAGAGATGGCAGCCTGAGGACTGGTGTCACTCACTTTGAAGATGGAAGAAGGGGCCACAAGCCGAGGAATGCGAGCAGCCTCCAGAAGCTGGAAAAGGTAAGGAAATGGATTCTCCTCTAGAGTCTCCAGAAGGAACACAGCCCTGCCAACACCTGGCTGTTAGCCCTGTGAGACCCAATCCTGACCTCTGTCACCCAGAACTATAAGATAATAAATCTGTGCTGTTTTCAAGCCACTAAGTTTATGGTAATTTGTTATACCAGCAACAGAAAACTGATACACCCTCATATGGCTTGCACTGTCAGGCCACTGCGTCCCTGATCCTAGCTATGGGACTGTGTGACCCTGGAGAGGCCCATGCCCTTTTCTGGGGGTCAGCACCTGCATCTGTACCATGAACTTTCCCACCTTGGCTCCCAAGGCCCCAAGGTTCAGGCCACTTGAGGGGACACGCGTTTGCTTAGTGGCTCTGGCACCTATACTGCTGCTAGGGCCATTGCCATGAGTTGAAGTCCCAGGGGAGACCAAAAGCGCTTCTCAATTTCATGGCCATGATTACACCCACGTTGTGAAAGACTGGGCAAAAAGTGTGTGGCTGGAGCTCATGCAGCCCATGCCCACCTGGAAAACCTACGTGGAAGCCAGTTCTACCACCAGATGCCCAGCATGACATGTTTTTAGCTAGTGTGCAGAAAATCAACCACAGCAGGGTCCATGTGACTATCAGAGGGCCCAGAGATTCACCCTGAGGGACTCTCAGACAAATGACAGGTCAGCATGCCCTGAGAGGGGGCTGTAAGCCCTACAAGTGAAGTCACCCCTGGCTAGACTATCAACCTTCACAAGGTACCATTTGGGAAGCCACCATGCTTGGAACACCTAGCCCTGGAGACTCGTAAACAAAGAGTCACCTCTCTCATGCTCTTACTCCTGCACCTAACGTTTTCTGGGCCAGGTATGTGGGGAAGTGACATACGAATGTGTAGAGGAAGGCCCTGCCTGTGACACAGCGTGATGGGGAAGCAGAGTGAGGCAAGGGTGGCAGGGCTGCCCAGGTCAGGGCCAGAGTCCAGCGGTTCTGACTGATCGTGAGAGGAGCCCAACAAGGGCAGCCCTGCAAGCCAGTGACGAATGACAGATGGCCCCAACCAGCTACATCCCCCCCAGAAAGGGTGCCCAGATATTTTCTAAGCATCTTCTAAGATCAAAGGACCCCTGAGGGAAACAAAAATCAAAGCAGAAAACAGTCCCATCAGCAACTGGGTAGATCTAAGGAGTCGGAGTTAGAAGAGCCTTAATGCACAGAGATCTCAGCAGGTCACACCCTCCACCTGTCCCCTCTCCCCGAGGACACATGCACATTCTCCCTGCCCATGCCCCTGCCCCTAGGTGTGACTTCCATGGCCATCCCGGAGCTGATATTACAAGGCTTGGAGAAGGCTCCAAGTAGCCACCTTTCCTCCAGCCTTGTTAGGCTGAGTGATGGAACATACACTGTGCATACAAGCTAGCTCTGCTGTCATCTCACTGTCCTTTGTCATGTGTTAAAAGGATACACATGTACATATCGCTCTCACCTTGAGGAGCTCATGCGATCTGATACGCACTAGGACTCAGACTCCTGTTTACTTAGTTGAATGAAATAAATGGAGGGAGGAGAATGGGACCGATGGAGGGGAGTTGGGAAGGGCAGGGGCGTGCAGTTAGATTTAGCAAGTGGAATTATTTTGGCCCTTCTTTCAAACCAAGGGTGCTGCATGCAGTTACGCTGTATCTGCACCACACAAAAATGCCTAGGCTGAAACCTAACCCATATTCCATTCACCAAACAGTGAGCTTCTGGGCCTGCATCCACCCAGAACCTTGACAGCTTCCTTCAATCCCCTGCGCCTCAGTTTCCTCATCTGTAAAGTGAGGATAATAATTGCTGGGGTGGGAAGATGCTTGTTCTCCACTCCCGGTGTCTTCTGGGAGTTCAGAGGGAGCTATACTAGTCTCCTTCTGGTGCAAACCTTTAATCTCCTCCCCTTTACTCATTCCAGCCTGAGGGAGGAAGTGAGACTTATCTGATTGGCTATCTGGGGGAAGAAAGAAAAGGGGAATGTGAGGCTCAGCTGTACCCCTTCTCCTCTTGGGAGTGAGCTGCTCTTCCAGGGGCTGGCCCCTCCTATCATGTGACTATGTCAGGTGACCTGCCCTAGGCCTGAGATGAGGTGGGGAGTCAGTCAGCTCAGGGGTCCACCAGGCCTCATAACTTGCTCTGTCCTCTGCTTTTCCATTATCAATCACAGAGATGATATCCATTTTACTCCAATCTAACTGATACCTCTGTTTTATTAGTCAAGGTGTTCAGAACTCAGGAGGAGGAGGACGATATTATCTAATGAGGACTCAAAAAAAAATACTCCAATGATAATATCCACCCTAGTGGATTATTATAAAGAGCAAATAAGAGAATATATACACATGCTCAGCATACATAGGGAATAAGTGTTAGGTAAAAACCAAGGCCCCCAAAATGTTTATCGACTGACCAATGTAAAAGGTCAACAACACTAGCAAACGTATGTTAAATATCTCTGGTTATACTTCACCTGGTATTGGGGGCGGGAGCTGTCAAAGCACTTTTACCTGCTGCCCTCCTTCCTACGAGATAAAGGCCACACCACGTTTTAAGGGTCTAATAACTGGTCCAAGGCTACAGCAGTTATAAAGGGCACAGCTGGTTTGCCAGTCCAGGTCCTTGGACTCCAGAGTCCATGTGCCATACCTCCCAAGTGCCCTATGAAGTGTAGGCACTCAGTAAATATCTCTGTATTAAACAACTCTGGAAGTAAGAATCGCAGGCAGGCAAAATGCGTGAGCTGGAAAGACACATTTTATAGTCAGGGACACTGAAGTCCAGAGACAAATAACCGATCCGGGTGAGCTGGGACAAAGTGAGGATTAGGCCCCAGGCCTCCTGATCCTCCAGCCACCTCTTCTTCCTCAACCCACCATCGCTCCCAGACCACTGCGGCCTGAGGAGGCTCCCAAGCTACAGGTATGAAGAGCTGCTCCCTTTTCCAGGCACACATGTTCAGGCACTGGAGGGCAAAACAAGGCCCTCTGAGTCAAACTCCAGGCAGCAGATTTTGACGCAGTGTGAAGAATTATTTCCTAATAGTCAGAATGATGCAGAGTGCCGTGGGAAGCAGGGAGCTCCCCGCCCCTGGAGGTGTTCAGGCTGAAGCCAGTCACCGTCTAAAGCCTGTGGAAAGGACTTCTGCCCAGGGAGAGAGGTGACACCATCCTTCATGTCTTCACTGGGCTCTGCAGCTAGCTTCCTGGGTTCAAACCCCTGCTCTGCCTCTCACTAGGTGTACAAACTTGGTCAAGTAAAGCAACTTCTGATTGTCCTCACCTGTAAAGTGGGGATATCAACAGTATTCCCGTCATAGAACTTTCATGATAATTAAAAGAGTAAATTTACTTAAAACACTTAGAAGAGTGTTTTGTATAAAATAGGCCAACATCCAAGGCTTATTGATCTTGTTATTGTTGTTGTTATTAGTAGCAGTAGTAGTAACAGTATTAAATATTCACTGAGTGCCTTCTGTGTACCAAGTACTATTCTAGGTGCAGGGAATATAAAAGTCCCTCCCATTGTGGGGGAGACACATATAAACAAACAAACAAACAAACAAATAAATAAAATGATTTCAAGTAATGACAGATGCTGTGGTGATGGTAAACGAGGCCAGAGATGAGATGGAGGTGAAGTTATTCAAACAAAACCACCCTGGTTCCAGACACCTGAATGACAAGGAAGAAACGGATGTGAGATGATTTGGGAGCAGGGCCCTACAGCGAGGGGACAAGCCAATTCATCCTCACGTAGGAACAGACGTGTTGGGGGAAGAGACATGAAGGCCTGCAGAAAGAATAAAGATCTGTATTTAGCTATATCAACCTTAAAAGAAAGGAGAAGAAGGGGACTGGCCCTACCAAGATAATAAGCTATAACTATAAAGCCACAGTAATAAAAGCTATAGCCACATGGTTTTAGTTTTTAAAAATGACAAAATACCAATGAAACAATAGAAAGCTCAAGGACAGGCTCGTGTCCATTTGGGAACTTAGTAAAGAATAAGGTGGCTTCATAAATCAATGGGATAAAAAACAGATTGTAGAGTAGATGGCATTAGGAAAACTGTCTTACTGTGCAGAAAAAAATAAAAGTGGATCTTTTCATCCAACAAATACAAAAGATTAAATACCAAAATGTGAAAGTTAAAACTATATAGTTAATAGAAAAAAGTATTGGAGCAAACCATTGAAACCTATAGACAAGAAAAAACATAATAAAAAAAAAGCTTCAAAAATGCAAATCATATGTCAAACAAGAGACTGACTATACCAAAATTAAAGATTTCTGTTCAAAAAAGGAGATGACAAAAGTTATTAGACAGATAACAGAATGAAAGAAGGTATTCTATAAAGTTTAAAACTAACAGGAGATTAACATCTACCAAAAAAACTTAAATCCTCTTTCGAGGAAGGTAACATTAACCAGAGCCTACATAATTATTCATATGTAATGTCTGGAAGTCAATTGAAATTACCAGAAATGCAAAGAAATATGAAAAAATGAGCAAAATGCAGAAGAAAAATAGACAATAGCAATAGATGCATAGGTGGTCCAGATATGGAAGTTACTGGACAGCAGCTTTAAAACAACTACGAATAATATGCTAAAGAAAATAAAGGAAGATGGAGAATTTCACAGAACATTGAAACCTATTTTTAGAAAAGAAATATAACTTCTAAAACTGAAAAATAAAATAACTGAAATTAAGAATTTATTAAATATATTTACTAGCATATTGGACATGGCAGAAAAGAAGAAACATGAATTGGAAGTCAGATCAAGAGAAAATATCTAGACTGAAGTACAGAGAGAAAGAGATGGAAAATATGGGAAAGAATCTTTTTAACAACCCATGGAACACAATGAAAAGGTCTAGCACATGTGTAATGGGAATCCCAGGACAGGAAAAAGAGAAGGAGACAAAAGCATCTTTGAAAAGATAATAAACAATTTTTCAAAATTGGTGTAAGCTGTTAATCCACAACTTCAAGAAGGTCTACATATATCAAGCAGAATCATCAAAGAAAACCACAGCTAGGCACAGCATAGTAACACTTTTGAAAATCAAAGAAGAAAATCTTTAAAGAAGACAGTGGGGTGGTGGAGGGGTTTGAGAAGGGGGGCAGATGCAGCCAAAGGTTAAAAAAAAAAAAGACATTACTTTCACAGGAGTAACAATAAAAATGTAAACTGATTTATCAAAAGAGACAGTGAAAGTCTAAGGTAATGGAAAGACATACTTAAAATGCTGGGAAAAAAATAAATAAATAAAGCACGAATCTAGAATTCTATACTCACTGAAATCCTTCAAAAATAAAGGCAAAATAAGATATTTCCAAACAAAAACTAAAAAAAAAATTATTATAACACACGTGTTAAAGAAAGACTAAGGAGAGTTCTTCAAGCAAAAGAAAAATGTGCTTATAAAGATAATAAGCTTTACATATATACTGGACTATAAAGAAATCTCAACAAATATCAAAGAATCCAAATTATACAGAGTAAATATGACCAAAGTGAAAATGTTAGAAATCAAAAACAAAGAGATCAATACCCCAGATGTTTGGCATCAATCGATTCATGTCTAAATAACCCACAGGTCAAAAGAAGAAATCACAATGGAAATCAGAAAATATTTTAACTAAATTATATGAATAGGTAACATTAACACGTGGGCTACAGACAAAGCATTGCTTAGAGGGAAATTTGTAACCTTAAAAGATATTACAAAAGAAGACGGCTGAGAATCAATTATTTAAGATCCATATTGATAAAATAGAAGATAGTAGCAAATTAAACTCAAAGAAAGTAAAATAAAAGAAAGAATAAAAGAGTAGAAGTCAATGAAGTGGAAAATAAACAGAGCCAAAAGTTAGCTCTTTGAAATAGTATACAACTGATAATCCCCTAATAAGACTAGTTAAACAATGGGGAGAACGGAAACTACCAGTATCAGGAATGAAAACAGAGACAGCCCTGCAGGTC
>CM053514.1:6552517-6597913 GCA_028627145.1 Eidolon dupreanum
AAGAAAGAAAGAAAGAAAGAAAGAAAGAAAGAAAGAAAGAAAGAAAGAAAGAAAGAAAGAAAGAAAGAAAGAAAGAAAGAAATGGAGAGAAGGAGGAAGGGAGGGGAGGAAGGAAAAGTCCTACCATCTGGTCCTCAGCAGAGAGGAAACAGAGGTTCTGAGACACCTGCCCCAGAGTACCCATAAGTCCAGGTACTATGAACTTTGTGGGTGATGGAGTGTCAGGGAGAGGTCAACTGAGCCAAGCCACAGGCAGGGAGTCAGTCTGTTCCATGCCTATGGCGAAGACCTGGACCTTGGACCTTCGGGAAGGCCCAGAGTCACTCCCCCAGAAGAGCGCTTATGAGCTCATATGTCTCTCGAGACCCTCCTTGCCCACACAGCCAGTCGGCTCACACTTCGGTTGGCTCCTGCATGGATGACATGGTATCTCTGGGAGGTAGGGGGAGCATCAGTCTTGCTCTGCCCAAGCCTGGCCCACATGAAACCCCTGAGGCTCTCTGAGCTGTGGCATGGGCCCCTCGCTGAGCTTTCGGCTCCCAGTGTCCCAATCCCAGTCCACCCTCCACCAAGCAGCCTCCCAAAACAAATGCAGTCATGCCTCGACCCTGCTGGAACTTTAGCCTCCAAAAGAATGTCCCAACACAGCAAGACGCCCTGCACAACCTGGAGGCTGCCTTTTGCCCCCAGTCAGACCAGCGATCTCCTACCTGCATATCCTTGCTACACAGCCCATGTTCCTGCTCTAAACAGCTTCCAACAAAGGTGTGCAGGAAAGGGCAGTGATGGGGAGAAGGGTCGAGTCAGGACCCCTGGTCCAGGGAAAAGGTCAGCCTTAATTCACTATTCAGCTGCTAAAACCACTGTTTTCCAAACTGCTCGCATTGTGCTCTTGGTAGTCCCAGCACCTTATGTCAAATGTCAGTGACAAGCAAGTCCTTCCTCCACCATCAGCTGGGTCTTGGCAGCAGAGATGGGGCCATATGAGATGGCAATGGCTCCCCATGACCACGAGAGGGCAGTGCAGGGCAGAAAGCTGCCAGCAGAGGTACAGGGACGACAGAGGCCTCCCTAGGAGAGAAAATTGCCTGCTCAGACCACCTTTTGGCCCACTGAGGTTCCGCCTGGCCTCGCCCAGCAGAGAAGCCGTGAGCTGGAGCATGCAGAGGAGCCTGGGGACCCTTGGACAGGCAGGGCCTCTACGAAGCCAGAACCCTCCTGTCTTTGTGGGTCCTGGAAACTGAATTTCAGCTAGGACCCGGGAGACTGGGGCTATCCAAACTAGTGTGCCTGTGGGTCTCCTGGGAGTGTGTTAAACTATGGATTCTGATCCAGTACGGCTGAGCCAGTAGGACCTGAGATTCTGTCGATGCTGCTGGTCCAGGGACCATACTTTAAGTAGCAAGGCGGTAAGGAGTCCATCTTGAATTCTGACTTTTCCTGGAATAACAGGGTTCCTGAGCACACCTTGGACTCAGCACACCTGGCTTCTCTGGCTCTTATCTCCAGGTGAGAGAGGGTTGAAGGCCCAGCATTCTGCCCAGAAAAATGTCCCCTATTCTCCTTCTCCCATCCCAGGTACAGTAGGCTCTTCTGCCTCTTGGTTGCCTCTACCGATATGTCATTCGGAGCATCCAAGAATCACACGCTCCTTCTAGAAGTCCGCCCGCAGAGCAGCTGTCTGTATTTCAGCCCTATTCGCTGTCCTGCCCTCCTGACTGCAGTGCCCAGCTCCTCGGCTGGCCTGGCCCGCGGCTTCTCTAACTCAGCAGGTCCAAAGGCAAGCTCTCCGCCCCCCACCCCCGACTTGCTTCACCTGCCGTGTTCCGACCCCAGTGAGGACACTTCCGTCCACGCCCTCACCCATCCCAGCCTCTCTCCTCTCTAACACTCAGTCCCCACGTCTCTCTCTCCACCCCCCTGCCCCTACCCAGTGACTCACTCCCTTGGTCCTCCGTCTCTGCTCCCCACCCCAAGCCCCATCCCCTCCCTTTTAGGGACTAATCCCTCCTTGGGCTGGATCCAGAACTTTAAGGATATCATTCCCTGCGGATGCCTTTCTCGGGCTGGGCTCAGCTGCCTGACCACTGCTCTGTCACTCATCCTCCTGGCTCTGGACAAGTGACCTGCATGTTGGGCCCTAAGCTGCCCCATCTCCAATGGGCAGCCAGCCTCACCCATCCCGAGGGGCCTCAGGCTCTTCCCTGAATGTGGCTGCCTTCTCCTTGGCCCTGGCATCCATAGGGGATAGGTTCTGTCCTGCTGGAGCCAAGTCAAAGTTTAAAATAACAGGAAATGTGGAGATCCAGGAAAGAAAAATGCAAGCTTCAGCTGAGGAGGCTAGAATTGAGGAAGGGGAAGGACCTATACCCCATGCCCCCCACCCTATATGGGCACCTAACAAGGCTTCTTCTGTTTTTTTCTGGGGTTGCCCCGTGTATATACCCCAACACTCCAGCCACACTGACTTCACTCAGCCCTCCCTGCCTCGGGACCTTTGCACGTGCTGTTTGCGCTGCTGTGCATGCCCTTGGCCTTGGCTATGGCCATACTTGGTAGATCCTCCTCTTCTCTCCAAATCTAGGTAGTTTATAGCTCCACCTAGAGCCATCTTCCCTTCCCCTTTTACCACCCACATGGAGCCACATGGGTTCGCAAGGCTCTGCTGACACGTCATCTTGCTTCCATGAACCTGTGAGTTCCAGGTTGGGGACAGGTCTTCATTACTTCTGTACACGAAGGGCTGGAACATGGCAATGTCAACACAAAAATCCACATGAGTGAACACACCACTCACTTAACCATTGTCCAATCAGCTCATTGTCACTGATCACAGGGCCCTGACTCCCGAAGGGTCCTTGGAGACCCCAGCCCTCCAGCACAGGGGACAGTAGAGTGTAGAGGTCAAAGGCATCGCTGCCTGGGTTTCGATCCTGCCCCTGACACTAGGCAAGTTGCTTAAGCTCATTCTCTCTGCCTTTGCTTCATCATACACAAAATGAGGGTGAAGGTGGAGATTAAACGAGCTCATGCGAGTTAAATACTCAGTGCTGTGTCTGGCTGGAGGCCGGGGCGATGGGGAGGGGGCTGGTTGTCATGGCAGAGGGACTGGTGTGATTGAAGGCAGTGGGAAGGTGGGCAGCTGGTGGGGCCCAGCTCAGTGGACAGGAGACCGGAGAAGCAGGGTGGGTCCCCATTAACAGGGCATCAAGTGCCAGGATTCCTGATGCCTCCTCCACGGGAAGGGGAGGCCGCGGAACTTCTCTGTGGCCGTGGAGCACGTTCGTGGGAACATGGAAGACTTTCTGGCGGAGGCGGCATTGGCAGGCCTCTGCCTGGGTGGGCAGGCAGTTGCATGTGCCTCGGGAGGAGGGGGCACTGGGGTCCTCAGAGGAAACATGGTCTGAAAATACGTACTGTACAGATGCTGCTGCTCCTGCTGAGGCCAGCCCAGCTGGGACCCAGCAGGGTCCACGTGGCCACAGACAGAGTGGCCACAGACAGAGCGAGCGAACATCCGTAATTAAGTGAGAAATCCATTTCCCGCTGCTGTTAGACTACTCGATACGCTGAGGAGAAAGCACTGTGTTTTTCTTTGTAATGATAACTTCTGGATCTGAGAAAGATGTTGGCCGTCAATTCCGCTGGCCAGCAAAATACCCGCTCGGCCCCTCCCCCCGGAGTTAGAGTGCTCATTTGGGGCATCCAAAGGCATAACTGCTTATTTGTCCTTCAAGACCACAGAGGAGAAAATTTTTTCTACGGTGACGGCAAAGACAGAAAGCTTCTGGAAATCCATTAAGGGAGCCCAACGTTCGGTGTTCAGACAGCCGAATACACCCCCTCGCTCTTGCATTGCCAGGTGATGGGGAGCGAAAAGGTGTGACAGAATCCGCAAAGGCATCGAAAGAAGGGCACCATGCCTGGAGCCCGCCCACCATCCGCCCTCCCCGAGAGCTGGCCGGGGTGGGGGTGGGGGTGGGGGTCTCAGTGCAGGCCGCCCCCGAAGACCGTGGAGTGAAGCGCCCAGTCCGTGGGTGGGAAGGCTGAGGCTCCGTGACGGGGAGCAGGTGAGGACTCGAAGTTTGGGGTAACCATGTGCGGTGGGGTCGCAGCCAGCAGCTAGCAGCGCTGGACTCCGGGCGCAGCTGGACCTCTCATCGGCGACGTGGCCAGGGTGCGTCACGTGAGATGGCGATGGCCGCCCACATGCAGGTAGTGAACGAAAAGGGTGCGAGGCCTCCTTCTCTCCACGTCAGCATTTTCCCCACACAGAGGAAGCCTTTGCTCTGGGCAGGAGAGGTAAATGCAAAGGACAGCGGGAGGGCCCATCACTGAGGGCCGGAGCGGTGTGGCCACCCACTGCCCGGTTCGTCCTGGCCTCCGTTCCTCCACCCACATCAAGACAGCAAGGACAGGCACGAGGCGAGAGCACCAGGGCTCTGGGCTCGGAAACGTGGCGCTGGGCTCAAGGCAGGCTATCCGGTCTCTGGAGGGGCTGGAGCAGCTGCTCCCCAGGAGTCCTCCTGGCCTTCGTCCTTGCTTCTTCTGGGTCCCCGTTCTGGGACTGGATCTCTTCTCCTTCTCTTGCTCACCTCTAAGCATCGCTCTGTCCCGATGGAGCAGGTTTATAAAAGAGAAGGCTCTTAACTCACACTGAGGTCCCTGGGCGGAGTGGGGCTCACGTCTCCCCTAAGCCATGTGATTCCCAGACAGGGCTGTGAGGCAGTCTGTTTCATAAAGCTCTGGTAATTCTTTGATTATTTGGAAGTGTTTTTTAACGTCGGCCTTTCCCACTAGACTACGAGGGCAAGACCGTGTCTATTCCCAGCACCTAGCACAGGGTCTGGCCCATACTAGGTGCTTGATAAATAATTATTGAGTGATTCAAAGTATCCCCACTTTATGGATATGGGAGCTGAGACTCAGAGAGGTTAAGAAACCTACCCAGAGCCACACAATAAAAAGCGGCAGGCTGGTGTTCCACCCTGCCCGTGCCATCGAAGCAGGATGGGGTGGTGAATGCAGGTGACTCACATGCTTAGTGCCCAGCCGATGCTTTTACGCCCAGGTAGAGGGGCCAGGAAGGCAGCTTGTGGAGTCTGCATAATTCCATAGACAGACAGACAGACAGACAGACGAACCCAGATTCGAGTCCTGGCTCCGCTGTGCAAGCAAGCATCGTGAGCTTTCAGATTCTGCATCTGTAAAGTGTGAGTGACCATCAGGTCGCTTCCCCCTGGGCTTCTGTGAGGATTAAGCGAGAGGCGGCACGGACGTGTGCAGCCTGCGTCCTCGTGCACAGGCACGGGGCACGTAGTGACAGGTGGCTCTCTTTCTGGGGATTGTCCTCTGTCTGCGGAAGGACTCTGGAGCAGAAGTGCCATTGGCAGAACAGCTTGTCTTCCTTCTAGGAAAATTCTCTGCCCCTTCTGAGAACTCCCTCTGCTGCTGTAGTGGGAGAGGCGACCTTCCAGAAGCATCCTGCGCAGCTTCCGGGCAGAGGACTTTGTTGCAGGACAGAGCTGGAGGCCCAGAGCGCCTCTGCGGCTCTCCCCTCACCATCCCTCCAAGGGGCCACCTGGTTCCCGAAAGCTCTGTGCGCAGTCCCACCTCAAACCTCACCAGGGCTTCCTTCTCTCTCTCTTAAGCTCTAGTCCTTCAGCACTTGTCCCTGTCCTATCCCCCACCCCCATTCCCCACGCCCCAGGAAGCCTTCCCTGGGCCCAGCCCTTGTTGGGAACACCTTCCTCTGACCGCCCACAGCACCCACAGCTAGAGTGGTATTTAACCCATGCATTCATTCACTGTTTATTGAGCACCTACTATGTACAGGTAGCGAACAGAGAGAACGAAATTGATAAAACCCCTGTTTTCTAAGTAGAACTTTGCCTTCTAAATTGAGAGGGGAAAAAAAAGGAATAAGTAAAATTCTACATTAAAAGACGATTACATTAGGAACAATAGAGCAGAGCCTGGGTGAGGATTCGGGTATGAAGTGAGCTGAGGGGAGTGGGGCAGCTCAGGCGGGAGGGGGCAAGGATGTGACATCAGCCGAAGTCTGGCTTCCGGCTGTCCCAGCAGTGCAAAGAAAAAGGCAGAGGAATGTTCCAGGCCAGGGAGCTCTCCTGCAAAGGCAAGGTCTGCAGAAGGGGGCAGCTAGGTGATGGTGTAACAGGTGGCGCCAGGGTAGGGCCTGGGTGGGGCACACCAGCATCAACTGCTGTGTGGCCAGGGGGCCCTCTGTGAGGTGACATCTGAGGCAAGGGTTAAGAGAGTGAGCCTAGCAGGTATCTGGGTAAGTGTCTTCTTGGCAGAGCTAACACCAAGCGTAAAGGCCCTGAGATGGCAGAGTGCCTAGTATGTTACGGGGACTGTGTGTGTGTATCTGTGTGTGTGTCTCACACGCGCACACACGCGTGTGCACAGGATGTGCATACCTGCAGGCATGGTTGGTGTTTGTGTAAGGGTCTATGTGCACACAGTAGACATATGTGCCTGCAGCTAGGTGTACCAGCGAGTAGTGAGTGTGTTGTTTGTGTAGGTGTGTGTGTGTGCCTGAGGCAGGGGAACAAAAAGAGAAGGGGAGAGGTGCAGAGAATGGGGGTGGGAGGCCGACGGCCTCAGCCCAGGCCCTGGACGACTTCCTGCGAGTCACTGTGGAAGAGCAGTCAAGAAGGTGAAGGGGCTCACTGGAGATCAGAATCACCCTCAGGCCTGAGCCTCGGCTTAGAGGGCTTTGTAAATAATGCCCTGAATAATTAAAATGAGGCTGCTTGCTCCCCCTCCTCCTTCCTCCAGAGAGAAATATTCATCTGCAAATAAATGAAAACCAAACCCAGCAATTTGCATGACTCCAGCGTTCAAGCTGCACATAAGCTGCCAGGTCTCTTCAAGATGCTTGTGGACCACGATGTAGTTATGCTAATGAGTTGCTCCAGGGGCAGCCCTGGGAGCTGTCTCCTCTCTGCACTGTCCCCACAGATGAGGGGAAGGGGACTGTGGGGTTAACGAGGCCCCCATTCATCTCTGAGGCATGTTTCTGTTGGGGATAGGGGGCTGTCTATGCGGACCGTTCACTCCCTGGGTCTCAAGCTCCCCTGGCTCCACGTGGCCTCTGGAAGCCTCCATTTACATTTGGGGACTGGCAAGAAGGCTTTGGCTGATCTACACTGCAGGGAGATGTGCTGGCATTAGATGAGCTAATGTAAGAGACTTCAAAATGAAAAAAAAGGCTATGCAAATTCAAGGTGGAAATACATTATGCAACCTAAATTATCAGCAGAGGCCAGTCTGAGCCCTGCTTCTGGAGAGAAACCATCCGAGCTCACGAGTTTATCATCCCTGGACAGCCGGGTCTCCCAGGAGAAGGGGCCATCTTGGGAAGCACAAAGAGGGCCCTGGCCAGGAGGGCCTGTGGCAGGCCATGGGGCCAGGCCCCCACCTCAGACAGGACCCGGTGGCCTCTGCCCCAGGCTAGCTGGTGGCAGCAGCTCTGGCCCAACTGCTGGCTACCCCATGGCCAAGACACCTCATACATGAAAGAAGCCAGGGAGACTCTTGGGGTCCGGAAGGGGGAATGTGTCCTGCCCACATACAGGCTCTCGCCACACTGAGAACCAGGGACCCCATATCATCCTGGCAAAGGCCAGGGAAGAAAAGAAGTTAGATCTCGATCTCTCTCTCTCTCTCTTTCTCTCTCTTTCTCTCTCTCTCTCTCACACACACAGAGGAAAGAAGACTCATGCCTCCGTCCCAGCTCAGGGCTCCAGCCACTTTGCCTCCTGTGTCCTACACACAGAGCACTCCGTCCCCCTGGGCTGTGACTTCCCTAGTCCAGCCACCAAAGCCAATTACTGACACCTAACTCATGAACCCTTCTGGACACTGGGCTCCCAGACAGAGCACAGGAGCCCTCAGGCCTGCCTGGAAGCACAAGAAGGAGCTGGTTATGTGTTCTGAGCTAGGGGGCCGCAGAGGCAGGTTTATCTCCCTTCTCATCTACTTAAAGGGACAGAACTTTCTAGAACACTGTGCCCTGCCAAGGAGCTGGAATCTGATCAGATGGAATTGCTCCCCAGTACCAGGGAGGATTATCTGGGCACACACTGCTTTCAAGTTCATGTTGGCAGGTAATAGAGGGCTATAATAGAAACAGCTGGCAATTATGAAGCACCTACTATGTGCCAGCACCTACCATGTGCCAGGCACTGAATTTCCATTACCTATGAATTTCCACTTCAGCTAGGTGCCATTATTCAGGTTTTGTAGACAAGGCAACTAAAAATTGGTGAAGTCGAGAAATTTGCTGAAACCCACACAGCTGTCAAGTGACCTGTCTGCATTAGAATGTACCTCTCCCCTCATGTCCTCATTACTACGATGGAGCCTCCAGATATTCATTTCCTGGTGACAAATTACCACTAACTTGGTGGCTTAAAACAACGGAAACATATTCCCTAACAGTTGTGGGGGGCAGAATTCAAAATCAGGCGTCAGCAGAGTCGGGCTCCCTCCAAGGCTCCTCCCTTGCCCCCTCCAGGTTCTGAGCGCAGTGTAATTCCAGCCCCTGCCTCTGCCTTCACACGGTCTTCCCTCGTGTGTCTGTGTTCCTTTGTCTGTCCTTTACACACTCGCGGTTGGATTGAGGGCCCGTCCTGGTAATCTGGGATGATCTCACCTTGAGGTCTGTGCCTTAATTACACCTACGAAGACCCCTGTTTTCATCTGACGTTACATTCAGGATTTCCAGGGGCCACTATTCAACTCACTACACCCTATGTGGGCAAGGAGCTTGGTTTTTTTCACGGGTCTGCTCCAGGAGACTAGAACGGGACCCGACTCATAGCAGGTGCTCCGTAAATACTTCTGATACTTCTGAAAGGAACAAGTGAGTACGTGAATAAACAAAGCAACAAAGCCGAGGATCAACACTTGGCCTGCTGCACGCTGCCGGCTCTCACCTGAGGCTCGTTCAACTCCTTAGGCTCTGAGGCCTCGACGCCTCACCATTTTTACTTTTAAACATGACTTCTTTTCCAAATCCGATCGTGAGGAAACATCAGACAATTCGAAATGGGACATATCCTGTGAAATAAACTGCCTGGGCTCTCCATAAACGTCAAGGTCGTGAAGGACTTGGAAAGGTTGAGGAAATGCCTTGGATTAAGGAGAATAAAGACACATGACCAGTAAATGCAGTGTGTAACCCTGGACTCGTCCCAGACAGGGAAGAGAGGCTATAAAGGACGTTATTGGGACAACTGGCAAAATCTGAATATGGAACACACAGATGAGCTAACAGTACATTTATGTTTCCTAATTTTAGTCAGTGCACTGTGGTTATATAAAAGAATGTTCTTGTTTTTAGGAAATGCATATTGACATATCTGAGGCATCATGCACATAGATATGTATGTATGTGTGCAATATGTAATGTACATGTGTGAATGTATGGGCATGCACTCTCATATAAATTGAATGAAATGTTAACAATTGATGAATCTGAATATCTGGGAGTTCTTTGTACTTTCCTTGCAACTCCTCTGTAATTTGAAATTATTTTTAAAAACAATATTAAATTTAAATCGGTCACATGCAAATATGTCACAAAACTCGAAAGGTAGAAAGGATTCCCTGGCGCCCAAAGGCAGCCACTGCAGCCAGCCCCTTGGGTGTCCTGGCACTTTCTCCTCTCCCCTGTGTCCCGGATCACTCTGACGCCCAATGTCAGTAGTAGTGGTGGGGGGAGGGGAGCTAGGCGGGGAGAGCAGCTCCTGAAGGAGAGAGGCAAAGGCCTGCGCCTACCCCTGGGGAAGCTGAGAAGGCTGCTGCTTTCGTGCTGGGAGTCGAAGGAGCACATGGGCAGGACACGGGACACAGGCAGAGCTCCCCGCCTGGCTCACAGGCACTGTTCCTGTCCCCCCCACTCCTTCAGCCACTCCTGCCCTCCAGGCATCCAGCCCCCAACCCGGGATGCCAGTTACATTCCCCATCACCGGTCCTCAGCTTGGGAGGGCACTCTGCCCCCTCCAAGGGGGTATTTTTCATGATCAAAATGCCCAGGGAGTGCTACTGGCGTTTTGTGGTCAGGGCAGGAGATGCAGAAAGTCCCGAATTACTTGGGAAGATATATTTGTTTGTTCCCTTATCCTCACGGTCCTCATTCAGCGACTCCAGTCAGCCACAGCAGGTCACACAGCCAGGCTTTTGCACGTGCTGTGCTCTCTGCCAAGAGGGACTTCCCTCTGTGCCAGCCTGGCCCCCTTGCATGCACGGAGAAGGAGTTTGGACTTAGTCTCCCTGCAGCTGGGAGCCCCTGACGATCCCGGACGAGGCGTGCTCGGCTGACTGTGGCCCAAGGGTGCTCGGCTGACTCTGCTTGCCTGGCCCAGGCCCTTCTTCCTGGAAGGTGAGCCTTGGGAAGGGGAGCTTTCATGAAAAGCACAGGGTCTTGCCCAGTCGACTTTTACTGAGTGGCCATGGTGTGGGCTCCAAGGCAATATGCTGCACCAGGAAAGCCTTTCCAAGGAAAAGCTCCAGGAGTCACTGATGACCACCAACTGGAAGACAAACAGAATAACCTTTACTGAGGCCTCCCTGTGTGTTCGGCCCCGTTTTGGGGAGTCTATGTGCGTATCTCATTCCAGCATCACAGTGTTGGGAGTAGATGCAAGTGGACACATGAGATATTCACTCATCCCTTGACAGCGGCTCCATCCTCATGAACTCAATCTAATCACCTTCCTAAGCCCCAACTCCTAACACCACCACATCGGAGGGGTAGGGCTTCAACATAGGAATTGTGGGGCGGGAGACACAAACACTCCATAACAGTGCGCGTGCAAACTGCTTTTCCTCTCGGGCAGTCTCATTGGACTTCTCCAAGGAGCTGAAGTGTGAGCAGGACTTTGAAGCGCTGGGCAGGGCCGTGAGCTGGGCTGTGAGGTCAGAGTGGTATTTCCTTCTTCTCCACAAATCCATCATTCCGGTGCTAGTAGGCAGGACCCCCGCTTTGCCTAGAGGCGGCCCCTCACTGCTCCCAGGTCCCATCTCTGCCCAGGTGGGCAGCCTCAGGCCTACACAGGTCCCTGGGCAGGGCTGAGCTCCCCAGACAGAGACAGGGAGGCGTGGAAACGAAGCTTCCCTCCACACTGGGCCTGGTTTCTGTGGCATTGGGCTGAGTGCCCCACTCAGGATTCACACAAAGGTAAGGTGGCAGGGAGCAGGTTCATGGTTCCCCACGCAAAGCGAAGGCAGAGAGCTCTGTTGTACACAGCAAAGTCCCTTCCCTTCCCTGGCCTCCAGAAGGAGCTTGAGCTACACATGCAGAGGGGCTCCTCCCCAAAACCCTCATTTGGCAGCAGAAGCAGCATGAGGCCAGAGCTCCCTGCCACAGTTAAGCAAGTCCTACAACCAAGAAACGTCAGAGTGGGCTGGCAACTACAGGGCTGAGCCCCTCTGTGGACAGGCACAGAAACTGAGGCCCAAAGAGGTCGCACACCTGGTTAAGAGGATGCTGGGTAGAAGTGGAGGCTCCTCTCTCGTTCTTGGAGCCCTTCCTTACTGAATGAGAAAATGGTGACAGGAGACAGCTGAGGACCCCGGGTCCAGCATGGCCCAGGCACATGGGAAGCCTCAGTGAATGCTGAATGGGTGGATGAGTGGGTAGATGAACAGAGATGGGAGAGAGGGAGAGAGGGAAGGAGGAAAGAAGGCAGGGAAGAGTGGATGGATGGATGGATGGATGGATGGACAGACAGATGGATGGATGAATGGACAGACACTCATCTAAAAGATTCTGAGTAAGCTCAGGCACACACTACATTCTCTCATCTTGGAACTGACAGAACAGTGTGAGAGCTGGACAGGATTCCATGAATACCTGTTCATTAACTCAAAGCAGTGTAAATTGTGGTCTACAGCAGGGGTCCCCAACCCTTGGGCCATGGACTGGTACCAGTCTGTGGCCTGTTAGGAACCGGTCACACAGCAGGAGGGGAGCGGCTAGCAAGCAGCAAAGCTTCATCTGTATCTGCAGCCGCTCCCCAGCACTGGCATCGCCGCCTTAGCTCCGCCTCAGATCATCAGGCATTAGATTCTCATAGGAGCACAGGTCCTTGGTGCCAAAAAAGTTGGGGACCACTGGTCTAGAGTGTGGTGGCCTGTGGAGTCAACCTGGGTTGAAATTCCTACTCGAGGACTTGCTTACTGTGTGACCTTGGGAAAGTTACTAAACCTCCCTGAGCCTCGATTTCTTCCTTTGTAAAATGGGGATAATAAAAGTATCAATTCACAGAGTGGTTGTGAGGATGTAAAAAGAACTAAGCATAATATAACTTATTACAAATTATTAATTTCATGGTCACTTATGCACTTCTCTATATTAATAATAGGAGGAGAAGAGTGACAACCCTCCAGCTCGTGCAGCATAAAAGCCAGTGGCCTTGTAACAACCCACAGGGCCTTGCATGACCTTGCTTTGCTCCTTCTCCATATTCTACCTGTCTCCCCCTTGCTCACTCTGCTCTTGCCACCCTGTGCCTCAGACATGCCAAGCACGCTCCTTGGCACCAGGCCCTTGGCACCTGCTCCTTGCCTGGCTCCTTCCTCAGAGAGCTTCATGGCTCACTCTCACATCTCCTTCAAGTCTTTGCTCAAATATCCCCTTCTCAGTGATGCCTTCCATCACTCCCTTTAAAACTGCACCGTCCGGTCCCACCCCTGCCACTCTAATGCTTCATTTCACCCCTAGCACCTATCTGCATGTGACGTGCTATGCCCTTGACTTAATCGTCATGTTTATTGCCTGCCTCCCACTGCAGAATCTCAGATCCATGAGGGCAGTGATTTTCATCTCTGTTCCCAGTGCCGTAACGGTGCCTGGCACATCGTAGGCCCTCAATAAATAGTGGTTGAATGAATAAATAATATGTTATGGGAATGTGCCAGGCCTTACTGCCTATGTCCAAAATCTCAGTGTTCCAAGTTGAAAAGAGACAGATGTCCAAATGGAAGTAGAAACAGTTCTCATGGGAACCTGAAGAGGACATCATGGGAAAGGGGGCCTTTGCCCCAGGCCTTGGCGGGTGGGGAGGATGTGCTTAGGCAGAGCTGGGAAAGGGGCATTACAGGCTGCGGGGAAAGTCAACCAGAGACAGGGCTGGAACCGGAACCCCAGGCCTCCTCAGCTCATAGAGTCTCAGCCAAGGCCCTGCAGAGGAGAGGAAGGGCCTATGGACCTGAAGTACAGGGGTCCCCAAAAGCAGGCCAGCCTGCTTTGTGTACTATTCTTGGGAAAATGGTCCGGGTGACTGTGGAGCCACAAACCAGGTTTTTGTTTGTTTGTTTGTTATTTTTTTTTTTTAGGCAAGGTAATCCTTAGTTGACCTCACAGATTGCAAGGACCTTGTCAGTTTACAATCCCTGATGGTTTTTTTTTTTTTATTTTTTCACACCTATAGCACCTGGTCTTCCTAGGTGGTCTCCCATCCAAGTACTAACCAGGCCCCATCCTGCTTAGCTTTCAAGATCAGACAGGATCGGGCTTGTTCAGGGTGGCATGGACGACAAACCAGGTTTTTGCACAGAGTGTAGGGGAGGTAGGAGGTAAGTGGCAGCCCTGGGGGGGTCCCATGCCAGCTGGGCAGCCAGACCCCAGGGAGATATAAGGAGTCTTCTCATCAGAGCAGCTGGAGAGACGAGTTGCTTTCACTGAGGAGTCTCTGCCCCCTCTGTACTTCTCAGAAACTGAGTTCTCAGCCCACACTGGCGCTAGAGTGGGAAGGCAGAAGGCCTGCAGGCGTGAGTGAAGCCCATCACTTTGGATGATTTACACCTCTAAGTGTCCCCCCCACCCCCTGCACAGCAGGATGCCCCCTCCCCCCCAGCAGGGACCAGAGGAGGCTGCTGATGAGGAGCAAGCCTGGCTGTCAGGCCCAGCCTCACAGGGCACCCACAGATCTGAGCCTGACAGGTGGGGGAGCGGGGAGCAGGCTGCGGGAGGAATGGGGGGTGGTGCTGCCCAGGGGCAGCCTGGAGTGAGCCTTGGCTTGGAGTCAGAAGGCTCCAGGGCTGGGAACCTGGCTCCGCCCCTTACTGATGCTCAGCTACAATACTCTTCTCTCCTTCAGTGTATCTTCTCTAAGCACCTAATCCATTCAATCAGCATTTCTTTACAAATGGCCAATAACCATATGGAAACATGCTCAGCCTCATGAGTAATCAGGGACATGCAACACTTCTGAGACATACCTCCAGATAAGATGAACTAAACAATAGATACGCAAAATACATTTTTATTATTAGATTTGGCGAGCATAAAACTATTCTGCCAATTGCCATAAGTTTCCATATGCTTACTCTCACTTTCTATATTTACTGCAGACCAGTAGCCAAAAGTTTACAAACTGACAGTGTCACAGATACCTTCTTTGAGTAGCCCTAGGCTAGACCCTCAAACTAACTCTCAAGGCTAGTCCCAGCCAGACAAAGATGCCCATCAACCTAACTCAGCCTTCTCCTGGGAATCACCTCTCCTCTCTGTAGGCCTACAGTCTTCAAATCTGCATGAGCAACACACCCTCTTTCCCATGTCTACAGGGTCCATCTTTATAAAGGCTGAAGTTGGGAGGTTTTCTGAAATATTTTTTAAAACATTACTACTGGGAAAATCACGAAGAGGCTTGCTGAGGGAAGTGCTGTTTTCTTACAGTCAGATTCCTGCTTGGGAAGTCAGCAATTCTCGGTTCTGGTGTGAAATCCATCACAAGCTAGCAAACAGACAAGTCACATTTCTCTGGGTGTCACTTTCCCTCGCCGTGAAGTGGACATAAGGGTTCTGGACCCTGTGCTGTCATCACTGTGGTTCCAGTGGTCTAGAACACGCATACCGCCCCATAGTCCCAGCTGTCAATAGCCAGGACAGAAATCATGGTGAGATCCTCCGGGAAAGAATTCCCAGGTGAACTAGTCACATGGCTAAGAGGTCTGATTATTAAACTGATGGCCGCTGTCCCTTCCCAGGTAAATCCTGGCACCACCTCAATGCCAAACTTGCTACCTTGAATTGTGTTTGCCTTTTCCCAAAGGTGATCTATTCATTCCTCAACATTCGAACCTGTGATCGGTCACAGTCTTAGATAGAGAAACAAATCTGGAGAAGCAGTACAGCCTCCCAACTAGAGGGACTTAAGTCGCAGATGTGACAGGGCATCACTGTGAGGGCCCTAGGAAGCCCTTCCCCTCTCTGGGCCTCGGTTTCCATATCTACAATGAGGGTGATTAAACTAGGTGTTCTCCAAAAGAACTTGCAAAGCTTGCAAATTAATAAATTTGCAAATTATTGCTAGACTTTAGTTATAATGCAAACATCTGTTAAAGATCAATGTCACTTCTGGGCCAGAGCATCAGGAGCAGGGGTCCAGGGTGACCTCCTCTGGCCTGGCCACATTTTCCTCTCACTTTCCCACATAAAGCCATGTGAAGGCAGAGGCCAGGCATCGAACTGTTCACTCTGCCTTGATTAACCCATGCCATCCTCAGAGCGACTCAAGCAGGTAGGGACTATAATATTCTGAGCTCTACTTTACAAAATAAACTGTGACCCAGAGAACTGAAGTAGCTCACCCAGGGTCATGCAGCCAGAACGCAGCAGACACAATTCTAACCAGGCAGTCCGGCTTCGGTCAATTTCTGCTGAGCCCCTACTATGTGCTTATATTAGAAGACCCTGCACAGAATCAATATTTGTGATTGTCTGATGGTATTTATGTTATGTTAAAAAAAAAAAAAAAGTCCATTTCCCCTTTTCCTGAGCAGCCAAGGGAAATAAATGCAGGACCATTTGAATTTCCTTTGTTCAGATTCTATACATCTGCCAAAGAAAGCATTAGCAAATTGTGCAAGGCAATGCGTTTCTTTGTACAAATACCTCCTGTTATCCCTGAATCAATGGTTCCAGTGCTCAATTTGAGAGCACTATCTTCCTTAAGAAAAGAAAAAGCTTTTGAGTGAAATTCTACTTTCCTTCACAAAAAGCCTCCCAGTTAGACCAATCAAAGGGCTAGGAGTTGGGGGAGAGCTGTTGTCCTCGTCTCATAGCAAACCTCAGGATAATAAGGACCTGCACATCTTTGGTGGCCCTTCCTGCAAAACGATGCGCTAGCATGGGGTTAAGACCTAGACCGCATGGGTTCAACTCCTGGCTCTGCCACTTATTGGCTCTGGGACTTGGGCCTGTAACCTAATCTCTCTGTGCTTCAGTTTCTTCATCCCTAAAACACAGACAACAGTAAGGGTTTATAAGGATTATATAAATCCATACAGTATATGTAAAGAGATTGAAAGCCTGCTTCATGGAAAGCAAGGCTACATATACATCAGCTGTCACCATCACGATTTCAGGTAAACTCACCAAGCCCACTATTTGGAAATGAAAAACTCAAGGGTTTTGGTGCGGGATTCCACATTCTCATTAATTATGCTTCCTTCTAAGAATAACATGATCACCTTCCCTTACCACAAAGCAACAATGACTTTCATTGACTTCTTCCTTCCACCACTCAGTTGTCTCTATCCTTGGGTTCCCATCCCTTCTCTGTCACTGATGGTCCCAGCCCCCATGACTGCCTACCTCTCCTCGTCACACCCAGTCTGGGCTGCCCCTGACTGTGGGGGAGGCAGCCTCCCTGAGAAGGGGGTCTGGAGTTTTCCTCTGCTTCTCTGCCCACCCCTTCTCCTCCCCCTAGGTCAGCCTGGGATTCCTCTTCCTGTCTTCCCCAAGGAGAGCTAACCTTGGGCTAGGACCAGATCGTACTAGCTGACCACAGAGGATGAGGCTGCTGAGAAGACAGGCTGGTGTGGCTCGCTGGCCGCAGCCCATCCGCAAGTCTGTCCACAGAGCGCAGCCTCCGGCAGCCCTTGAGGGGCTGGCCTCTCTTCTCTGACGCCTGCCAGGATGCTGCAGAGGCCTGACTGGCGTTTGATTTCTGCACTTTGTCCTGATCTGACCTGGAAGCAGATCTCCCAGCAATCCCTCTCCCACCGCCCCGTGGGGCCTTGTATGTGGTAGTGAGCCAGGCACTCCAGGCTGCAGGCCCTGAATCAGCCCAGAGGCCTCACTCTCCCTGCGGCTTCAGCCTCCAAGTCTCTAACTGAAGCCAGAGACCATGGGGCTGTGTAGTGAGGTGGGACGAGGCCCAGGCCCAGGCCAGGGGGCCTGCAGTCTCCTCCCTGGTGGCCTTGCTTACAGGCCCAGCCTAAGGCACCCAGCCTGGGTCCCCTAGAACAAGCCACAACCAACCTCCCCTGCTAAAGGCCAAGTCTTACATTCTTAAATATAATCTCTCTTACGGTTGAAAAGTAATATAGACCCTTATAAAATTATGATACTCCCGTACCCCAGGGTTTGCTGTGTCTAACAGTGTGCTTCTATCCTCTCATAATGGAGATATTATATGCATGAGCTTCAGCGATGCCCAGTAAAGGAGGTAGGCACCCCCGCCCCCACCCCCAACCAGGAGCACTGGCTGTTTACATGTGGGCTAGGAGATTCTCAGAAAACTTCAAACCAAGCCCGCCCATGGGTTTCAGACACACAGGCCTATGAGATAAACAGGTGTAGGGCTACATGGGTACTATTACAAGTCAGTTGCTTAGGCTATGGTGCCCAGTTGTTTGGTCAAACACTCATCCAGATGTTGCTGTGAAGGTATTTTTTTTTAGCTAAGATTAACACTGAAGTCAGTAGACTTTGAGTGAAGCAGATTACCCTTGCAGTGTGGGTGGGCCTCATCTAATCCGTTGAAGGCCTTGAGAACAAAGACTGAGGTTTTCCCAAAGCAGAATGAATTTGGCCTCAAGACTGCCACACGGAGTCTCTGAATTTCCAGCTTGCCTGGCCTGCCTTGTAGATCTCAGATTTAAGACTACAACATCAATCTACAGCCATGCTACCCTGAACAAGCCCGATCCTGCCTGATCTCGGAACCTAAGCAGGGCTGGGCATGATTAGTGCTTGGATGGGAGACTACCTAGGAAGACCAGGTACTATTGGTATAAAAAAAATAAAAATAAAAATAAATTTAAAAATCAAGGATTGTAAGCTCACAAGGTCCTTGCAATCTGTGAGGTCAACCAAGGGTTGCCTCACCTAAAAAATAATAAATAATAAATAATAAAGAAAGAAAGAAAGAAAGAAAGAAAGAAAGTAAGTAAGAAAGAAAGAAAGAAAGAAAGAAAGAAAGAAAGAAAGAAAGAAAGAAAGAACAAATCTTAAAAAAAAAAAAAAAAAAAAGACGACAGCATCAACTCTTACCTGAACTTCCAACCTGCCTTCTTTCCTATGGATTTTGAACTTGACAGCCCCCACTACTGCATGAGCCAGTTGCTTAAAATAAATCTCTCCCTATCGATACATATCCTACTGATCTTGTTTCTCTGGAGAACCCTGACTAACAGAGGCGAAACGGAAATGCAGGACTGCTCTGAGCCCCTCGGGGGAGTCACAGCAAGCCAGAGGCTAGAGCAAGGGAGTGGCCTGCATGCCACCGGCCGCTGTGTCGCCTCTCTGGAGGCCTGTGGCCATGCTTCTCCATTGCAGGAACTGTCCCATTAAACTGACCCAGTAGTGCCTTGCTGTGGGGCTTCCTGCAGAGGAAAACCAGGAGAGAGGAGACTCTCCCCCCACCCCCATTTCCCAGCCAACTGCAGGGACTTCTGTGGCCAGTGTGCTGGCACCAGCATGGTCTCCGCTCCCCCGGCAAGGGCGAGTGGGGCCTAGAAGCGGAGAGGTCAGGGGCGGCAGATGCTGGAGCAGCCAGCGCCGAGCAGTAGGGGCCTGGCTGGGGAGGTGGAGGAGGGTCTGGCCACAGAGCTGCCCCGCAGCAGGGGTGGTTGCACCCTGCTCCATGGTCGAGGACTGGGAGAATCCACGTGTGGGTCCATGCAAGCCAAGAGAAGACACAAGAGTGAGCTCAAGGGGCCAGCGGAAGCCGGGCTTCTGCCCGGAGGTGACCATGAGAACATGAGTCACTGCATCACATAACCGCCTGGGAGGTCACGGAGCCTCCCCTGGGATGAGGCATAGCGTGTGTACACCAGCGTGAACTAACTCTCAGGGGAGCACTGTCCTCACAAGGGAAGACATACGGACGGGGAGGTCATGGAGAAAGCAGCCCTCGAGGAGCTAGGACGCAATTCTTCTCCTCTCCAGAGGTCAGGGCTCGCTGACCGGAAGGGCCCGCAACCCGCTTCGGGCCTTCCTCTGAGCCTTCAAGGGTTCAATGTCTCCTTGCTTCTGGCTTTTTTATGGCCTTCAATGCTGTTGATGATTTTTGTATATCTTGGGCAAGTGGGAGGGGGCGAATCAGGAGAGGCAGGATTTCAGTTCTCATAACCTCCATGTCCCTTAATTTGTACTTTTTAGGGCTTAATCTTGCTCCAGGAACAGCTGAATCCATCAAAGAAAGGATATCCAAGTGGGAGGAAGTAGATTCCACCCCGTGTCACTGACAGGCCGGCTCAGGCTGAAGGAGCAAAGCGGAGCTGCCACCGACCGAGGAGGGTCTGCCCCAGAGGCCAGACCCCTGGGAATCTGAACTTCTCCAGCCTGTTCTAGGACCCAGGAGTTACGCAACGCCACCCGGTCACAGAGACGACCCCTATTCCCTCTTCACAGGTGAGAAGGACCAGACGGTGAAACTTTTTTATGAGAGCTGACACTGATGAGTCACACAGCAGGACAAGAACTCTCCATCCCAGTCCAGGCTCAGGGACAAGAGAGCAAAGCAGAGGACAAATTTTCTAGGCCTCTGGCTTCATATCACACTCCTACACCCAGTCCTGCAAGCCATGGGGAGAGAGGTCTGATGTAGATGTGGCTTCCTCTGGCTCTCTCCTTTGTCCTCCCATGTCCCAAGGGAACTCCATTAGAAAAGGCCACCTCCCTGCCTTGCCAGTGGCCTTGGCCTTGGCCTCACATTTGCTCACTTTCCCAGGTTCAGTCAGAGGCTCCCCAAGCTGCCCAGCCACTAGCCCTGACTTACCCAGCAAAGGGCTGAAACCAGGCCCTGCCAGCCTCACAGATCACCCACCTTTTATTAACCTGTGGCTCAGGCTCCTACCTTCTGGGAGTCCCACGAGTCACCCCACAGCAGAAGCAGCCTGGTCCAGAAGAGGAGAAAGGGACAGATGTCCTTGGCTCATCTCACTTCTGCAGGCAGAAGGGGATGGGGAGAAGGCCAGGTGGCCTTCCTGGACTTGCACCAGGCCTCACTGGGCTTTAGTTTCTTACCTGTAAAGTAGGAGTGTGAACTGAGTGACTGTTAGGTCCCTTCCTGTTCTGATGTCCTCTGGAGAGCAACATTCAGACCAGAATGCAGGCCACTACCACCTCTTATCAGGTGGGCCTCCTGATGGGTCTCCTGCCTCTGGGTGAGTCCCAGCCAGGCCATTCTCCACTCTATTGTTTCGACAATGCAAAGTGACCATGTCGTCCCCATGACCGATTCCTCCCACGGCTGCCTTACTCGGCCCACAAGTACCCTGGCCAGGGCTCTGCTTACATCCTAGTGCTCTCTGTCCATCTGTGCTCAGCTCCACCTCCGCAAACTCCCTGCAGGTCCCCAAGCCTGTCTCGTCTGGCTCACCTCCGGGAGGCCTTCCCTCCACCTTGAATGTCCCTCCGCTGACCTCCACGAGCTCTGCTCATCCACTCCGGCCTCGGCGGGGTGGTATTGGCGACTCCATGCTCACTCGCCCTCATAGCCCTTGCCTGTTCACGAGTCTGTCCCCACCGTCACCCTGAGACGGCTGCTGTGTTTTCTCTCCTGCACCCTGCACTTAATCGGTGCTCAATAAATGCGTGTTTAATTCATACTAAGGACTGTCTTTTCCCTTGCAGCTCAGTGCTCATAGGAGTTCAAGAAAGGCAGACAGGAGTAGAAACATCCAGAATCTGCCCTGCATGCCAGGGACTTCTCAAATCCCTCTGTCCCTGAGCACTCCAAGCCTCTTGCCCTGAGATGCCTGTAGTTATTCACTCACTCACTCACTCACTCACTCACTCGACATTTGTTAAGAACCTACTCTGCTCTAAGCACCCGTGGTCGTGCTTTGCGCAGGGTCTTGCCCATGGTGGGTCTTCCATGTTTGTTGACTTTGAACTAGAAGAAAGTAAATGACAATAATGGCACTTCCTCACATTTCTAGGAAGCGGTCGTCTACACCTGCTCTCACTCAGTCCTAGCCATGGCCCTCCACGGTAGGTGTTACTTCGTTTTACAGTTAAGGGAACTGGGGAAAAGATGGAGGGAGTAAGACAGGCATCGCGTGGGCCAGGGCAGACACAGGAGCAGGGGTAGAGGCCCATGGTTGGGACATCTTCCCAGGGGAGGGACAGAGGCCTGGTTTCTGTCAGCCCTGCCCATGGGCCTGCTCCTCGGAGGGACAGGGAGACAGCTGTGAAACCACAGACATGACAACCTGGAGCCAGGCCCAAGTGCCACTCAGCCTTTGGAGTCTATTCCCAAAAATACAAGCCCTACAGCTGTTCTCCAGGCACAGAGTTCAAGGCTCCTTTATGAGCAGGTAGAAACTCTGCCAGAGCTGACTTAATCCCTATTAATCAAACATGATGACTTGTTTTTCTTTAGAGACGAGTAACAACAGAACTCATCATAACTCATACTTGGACCTGGCCCCCCTGAACCAGGATTTTGGAGGAGAGGGAAAGAGGGAGAAAGAGAGGGAAGGAGAAAAAGAGAGGGATCAAAGTAAAATCCCACAGAACCCACAAAACAAAATAAAAATAAAAAATGAGCAAAATCAATGCCTGCTCTTCCAATGATGCTATAAAACTGTTCTGAAATGGCATTGCAAAAGCGTACTCTGTGTCTTCGGCCACGCCACCCCGAACGCGCCCAATCCTGTCTCACTCCCGGAAACTAAGCAGAGTCGGGCTTGGTTAGTACTTGGATGGGAGACCGCCTGGGAAAACTGGGTGCTGTAGGCTTAAAAAAAAGAAAAGGGGAAAAAAAAAAGTAATAGTATACTCCGCTATCTGAGACTAAACTGGTATGACCACAGCTAAAATAAGGAGATAGCCCCATACACCTAGGGAACAAGATATCACTTGGCCATAAGCTCGAGTGAGAGGGTAAGGGACCCCAAGCAAGCTCATCTGCTACAGTGCCAGGTCTGAGCAGTCTCAGCCACGGATGAGAGATGGGGTCAGCGCGGTGGCCCTGAGAGGCAGGACACACCCCACCTGGACTAAGATATCATCTCATCTCTTGCCTGGGCTGCTGTACTAGTCACTTTGCTCTCTCCTGAACTCCAGACGTGACATCTTCAATCCAAAACCACTCTGCTGCTCAAGCGAGCCTTCTAGAACAATAGATCCAGCCCTGCCCCTCCCTTGCTCAGAGACACATACAACCCAAGTATCTCTAAGACACTCAGTCCTCCAAAGTCACCTCTTTTCATGGCTACCTACAATGACCCGACTGCCCCAGCCAGCAGATGTACAGAAAGGCTGGGCTCCCCTCAACAGTTCTGGTTCCCAGACATGGGGGTGGAGCGCCTCCCGTTTTCCTGGTCATCTTTTACTCTGAATTCTATTCCTGTTCAATTCCCGCTCTCTTCTATGCTGGTCAGGATTCCTGGGGTAGTAAGCAACAGAAACACATTTCGAACTAGCTCGGAGATCGGGGGAGATTTACTGGAGAGCCGCCTTTCTGGGGCAGAGGCGAAACAGGTTTCCCCTGAGCCTGGAAGGCACCTGGACCTCCTCTTCCCCTCTCTTCCTGGTTCCCCTCCGGACTGTGGCAGCTCATTCCCTCAGCTCAGCTTTCCCGCCACAGCAGCCTGCTGCCAATCAAATCACATGTTTGGAGTAAAGCATGCTCTCTCAAGGGGACAATAGTGTCCCCAAGGAGGTAAAAAGTGGGTCTTGGGGAGCATAACAATATTGGATATTAAAATGTTTGTGGCCCTCCAAAGAACCACAGCACATACAGTAAGTACATCCACAGTATTGAAATTTCATGAAAGAGGGGACAGGAAATAGGAAAAGATCTAAAAAGGCTCCTTAAGGAGGGAGGAGGTGATAATGAAAACACACTGAGAAACACTGGAGTAGAGGATGGAGCATTTCTCAGAAGGACAGGACCGTTCTGGACAAAACCTAGACATATTTGGTAACCCCTCTGCCTTCTGCAGCTGCCGACCCCTCCCCAAACCTCTGTCCACATATGGCACACCTAGTCTTCATTCCCTGAGCACCATAAAAAGACAGGGGTCTTGTTATGAAGGTGGGGAGAGTTGAGACTATCACAGGCCCCTTGTTAAGGCTCACTGACCAGCCAAACCTCAGGGAAGCTCGTCCGGCCAGCCCCTCCTCAGACCTGGCATCTGGGTGCCCTGTAGTCTTTTTTTTTTCCAAGTCCCAAGGACAACCCCCAACCCAGCCCCAAGCCCTCCCACCCTTTCTCCATCTTGAATGCCAAGCTAAATCTAGAAGTTTTCCTGTCTTTACAAAGCAAACCACCCACCTCCCTCCTAGACCACCCTGAGTTCATCTTTCATCATCACAATGGCCACGAGGCATTTTCAAAAATAAGTAGGCTCCCATCAGTCCCTCGTCTGCTCGCAGGAACAGAAAGGTTCTAAATGATCGTTTTTATTAGCCTGCCAGATTGCAGTTGTTGGCAGGGTTTCTTCTACCACCAGCCATCCCCCAAAGGTACCCCAGGGGTTCAAGGGTTTTGTATGTTCTTATTGTTGGTGGGGGTGGCTTTTAACCCATTCCATTTAGAGGAGTCAAGTCCGGACTTCCCTGACCTTCTAGGCTCCCTTAGGTCAGGTTCTCCAGGGGGAATATGAGGCATCACCCGCTGCGATTTGTAAAGGAAGTATTCCCAGGAGAGACGGGTAAGAGAGCAGTAAAGCAGGACAGAGAAGGGAACGGGGTCCCTCGCAGTGAGATGCAGGCAAAGCACTGGCCTCTTGGCCCCCACAGGGTCCCCAGGGTGTTGATGACACCTAGAGTTTTTCTACCTCCAGTCGGTGGCTAAGCTTGCCTTCAGGAGTTGGGGCTGGGGTACCTGGGGAGTCTAGTTGTCCAAGGACAGTCTTCTTAAGGGTGTGCCAGGTGCTTGGAGCAAGGGAATTGATTTGGAAGCACAAGGAAAGCCCCGTCCAGTCACCTAGTGTCTGCACCTTAGGCCCTCCTGGAAGTCTAGCAAATCCACCTTCCTCCTAGCCTGCCCCCCACACCCTGGCCCAACACCATCTCCTCCCTAGCCAGGCCGCTGGCTGAGCCAGCCCGCACTTGCCCAGCTCCTGCTTCTGCCCACCCTGACTCCTCCCCATGGAGTAAAGGGCTCCCCTTCTCCCTCCATTTAAATCCTGTGGTGCTTCCCCCACCCCCAAGTCCCCTCCCTCCCTGCCCTGAGCTGCCCCAGTGCCTTGTACTTCCTCTCACCTCCCGATGCAGTTACTTACGCCCAGATCTCCACAGCCCTTCACGTAGGTTGACCTTGAGGTCAGAGCCTCTGCTCTGATTAACATTGAGAGGCTGACCACGGAGATGCTCCAAGACCGTATGCCAAAGAGAAGGTGGGACCTCGTTTCGACCCATTCACTCTCTCTCTGAACCTACCCACCGTCAGAGTCTTGCAGAGCGGTCACCTCCTGCCAGGAGCCCTATCTGACCAAGAACATCTGTCCGGGTGTGGACTATTCTCTAACTAGCCGTATTCTGTTCCAGCATTGGGAAGGGGTTCCGCTCTGTCACCTTCAGATGAATGGGAATATCCGGTCAACTCTTCCTCAGTTTTTCCCATAGATTCCCCTGCACCCCCCAGGCTAGGCTCTGTGCAATAGAGGAGGGAGGGGGAAAGAAAGAAAAAGAGGAGGTGGAGCCCCAAGCTCTGCCCAAGCTGACTGGAGACCAGCCTCATCCAAGGGCTCTTTAGGGAATAGTCTGCACCAGAGAAAAGCCAGGGGCTCAGGCCTGTGAGATTTCAGGGGAGGGTGATGTGAGAGCAATCAGGAGATGCTGCCTGGAGGAAGGGGTGGAGGAGAGGAGGACCTGAGGGACAGAAAAGTGTCCCTGGTAGGGTGACCAGAGTGAACACAGTGTCTGAGTTTCTCGAACTCTGGGCTGAGTTCTCCAGGGCCTGTGCCTGGCTTGTCTGCACCTCCCAGGAAAAAAGCTCTGTGCCCCACTAATCACATTCCTCAAATGCTTTCCCCTCAGGTCCTGGAACTGCTGCTAAACCTTTTAAACTCCCTGCACCAGGTCCACCTGTTGGAACAGGTCTGGAGGCTGCTTCAGTGGCTCCCAGTGAACAGGCCTCTCCTCCCCGAGCCCTGACCCAGCTGGACCTGTCCCCACCGGCGACGGGAGACCCGCTCGCTCAGCCCTGCTTGACTTTACTGAAGCAAACTAACGCCTGGGCCAAGCCTAACCCTGCACGCCGCCTGGCTTGCTGCATTGGTTGACCTTGGTGTTTCGAAGTTTGTTTGTTTTTTTAACCTTAGCACTTTATTTCAAATTTATAGGAAAGCTGTAAGAATGAATCAAAGTTTACCCATATACCATTGCCCACATTTACCGATTGCTTACTGCTTTGCGCCTCCCCCTCCCCCTCCCCCTCTCCATTGGTGCTTCTGTATTTCTGAACCATTTTGAAATGCTGGAAACACGGTGTCCCTTTAGCCCAGAATGTGTATTTCCTAAGAACAGGAACATTCTCTTACCCACCCACAGTGCAAGTTATCAAATCAGGAAGTTGAACATTGATCTAGTAGTACTATTATTTAATTTACATCCACATTCAACTTCCAAATGTCCCAACAGGCACGGGCGCCTGGTAAAACTCCCCAGACAATTAGAATATGCCCGCAGGCTGGGAAGCCTGGAGGGGGTGAGACCCGCCCGCCACTCTGCGCTGGGGCCACAACCACCTCCTTCCTTTCTCAATTCCCGTCTTCCCACCCTGGGACCTACAGCCCAGGCAAAGGCAGCGGCAGTTAAGAGCCATTAACCCTTTCTCTGCAGTCTGCAGGCAGAGCTGGTCCCTAGCTGCCAGGGAAGAAACGGCTGCCCAGCACCCGCTATAAATAACCTGGAGGGGGCGGGCTGCCGGGCGGTGTCCCCGCCTCCCGGGTGGCGGTGGGGTGGGGGGTGGGGGAGGCGGAGAAGCGAGGGAGAATGCCCCGCGCCCAGGGCCTCACCTTGGCCTCCGCGCCTGGTGGGGAGGGCCGGGGCGACGCTCTCTGGCCGCGGAGGTGCACTCCTGTCCCTCGTCGCTGAGGGCATGGGGGCTCCCGCAGGGGCCCCTCGCCTCCTCCACTCTCCACACACCCTCCTCTGCCTGCTCTGCCTCTTCCCTCGGCTACTCAAAGTAAGTGTGGGCAGTGGGGGAGGGGTCTCAGGTGGGGTCCCCGGAGCAAACGCTCTGTGCCGACCTGACCGCAGGATCAGGGGATCTCGGTGCCTAGTTTCTGGACCCGGTTTCACTCGGCCCGTTATGAGTTGGGTAGAAGGAGTCTCTGGGCTTCATGGCCGGGTTGGGGTCCCGGATCCCCGTGTGGATGGATAGGATGGAGGTCTGCCTGGAGGGGGCGTTGAAGGAGACATGCAATTCCAACAGCCGCCGCAGCGGGACAGGGAGGCCTTGTGAATGAGGAGGGTTTTGGCTGTGCTGCTAGGATCTGGGACAAGCCCCACCTCAGCTTCCCATTCCTGCCCATTCTGTCCCTTCCCCATGTGGATCCCCCTCCATTTCCTCTTACAGGAGCCTCAAGTCCCTTCCTCACCCCACCCATTTCTGACCTTCCCCCTAACAGACCACCAGAGAGCTGCCCCATCTCCTGTGGCCCATCTGAAACCAAGCAGTCCCCAGGACAAAATGAGCAATGGTGCAGAGGGTTCCCGGGAAGAGTCAACCTCCCCAAGGGCCTCTCAAAGCTGTGGGTGCCCTTTGGCCAGTCAGGGTCTGCAAGTGGGAGCTGAGGATGTGGGGATGGAGAGGGGCGGTAATGAAGGAGCTGAAGGCCAGGAGGACGTGATTCCCAAAAATAGATTCTCAGATGCAGGAGGAGCCCCCTTCTAAGCCACGCCCCTTTTACAGATAAGGAAACTGAGGCTCAAAGAAGGCGGGAAACCCGTCCTAGGCCACACTTTTCATGATGAGCCACATTAAAAGGGTGCAGAGGGCAAAGAGAGGCCTAGAGGTCACACACTGTGGGGGCCAGAGTCAGGCTGAAAGTCAGGAGGCCTGGTCCTGTCCAGACTCCGCCACAGACTAGCCTTGGGGACTATTTCCTGGGCTTCGATGTCCCCATATATACACAGGGGACTCATTCACTCAACACTCATTCAACAGATTAGTGAGCATCCGCTGAGGGTGGCAAAGCAGCTTGGCTGACAGACCTGATTCAAATCCCTGCTTTGCTGCTTCGTGTGCGACCTTGGACACGTGACTCGAATTTTCCGAGCCTCAGTTTCCTCACGGGTAAAATCAGAATGAGATCGATGCGGAATAGTTGGGAAGGTACAAGTAGAACTCTGAGCACCGTGCCTGGCACAGAGCAAGTACTCAGCAAGTGCAGCCGTGGTTTCGTGCCAGGCACTAGAGATCCAGCATAAAGACAGCAGGAGCCCTGCCCTCCCAGGGGGTCTGGTCAGGTAGAGGAGAGGCGTGGGCGCTACGCGGAGATGCACTCCGTGCCCCATGGGCAGACGGCCTCTCAACCTGACCGGCCCTTTCAACGACATCACAGGCTGCATTTGGGGAGGGCGGAGGTGTGGAGTGGGTCCACTACCACCCCATGTGGACCCATGTCCTGGGCTTTGAGATCTTTCTGCCCCCTCCCACTTGTTCTTGAGATAGGTGCCTTCTGAGGGAGCCAGTGTTTGGGCCTGGGGGCCGCTCAGCCCTCTTCTCTGGGGGGCATGATGCCAGGTGCCCAAGCTGGTTAGATGGAGAAGGTTCTAGTTGCTGCTCCAGAGCCAGGACAGGCAGAGGGGTCTTTAGGAGGTACCTTGGGTTCTGGGGGTGTCAGAATCAGAACCTAAGAGGCAACAGTCTGTGATCCCCTTACAGTCACCCAAGCCCTGTCTCCCGAACCCCCTAGAAAACCCCAGCCAGAGACTAGAGACTAGGTCCTTGCCCAGAATCACTCAGGATGTAACCAGCTGGAGAGGAACTAAACCGTGGTGTCTCTGGCCCCCAAACGCAGGCTCCCTTGCCCTGAGCCTTTGTGGTAGCGGAGTTATTTCTGGGTCCTCATCCAGCGTTCAGATATTTCTGCTTGCTGTGGGGAAGCAACTGAGGAGGGGCCTGGCTTTCTGTCCTCCCTTGTTCAACCAGCATTTAAGCAGGGCCTCGCATGGAGAGGACACAGGCTGAAAACGCCCACCTGTCCCTGCCTCCCGCCCTATGGAGGTGAGAGCCTAGAAGGAGATAGTGACAAAAAGAAAGTGATGGTGAAGAATTACGTGTGCATTTATAAGCTCTGGTCACTGGAACTATGAGCAAGCATGCACGAGTATGAGAGCTTCTGACAGGAGGGAGGTGTGATGGGCAGGATGGCAGGGGCGGAGATGAGGGGTCCTAGAGGAAAGCAAGGAGCAAGGCTGTCCCCAGATCCCCACCCCTCAGAAGAGTGGGCATGATGCTGCCTTGGGGCATGGTGTGTCCTGGTAGGATGTGATTTTTATCCCTAGGGCAGGGAGCTCGGGAAGCATAGGAGGAGCCTGATCTGATTTGCAATCGGGAAAGTTTCAGCAGGTGTCCGAGTGGGGAGGACACCCTGGCAAGGTGCTCTCAGGTTGCCCTCTGAGGCTTTTGGGAAGCTCTTTTGAGAAGCAATGCTATAATCCTTCCACCGAGATGGTGCACCCAGCAGTGCTGTGCCCCATGCTTTACTAAAACATGGTTATTTACAGCCGGAAACAGGTTGAGTGAAGCTAAAGAATATGGCTGCTGGTTCCAAAGCCCTGTATTCTGTGAAGACCTCAGGAGTACACCAGCCTGTTTTGGCTGAGTCCAGGCCCTCAGACCTCTGAGGAGCAAGATGTTTCCCCTCTTCAGGGTCTCAGGACAGCACTCTGTGGCCTCCTTCCCCAGGTCCTGACTTCTGTGGGAGCTATCTGTCCTGTCTCCCCAGGTCCTGACTTCTGTGGGAGCTATCTGTCCTGAGAAAGCTCAGCCTGGACCCTCCCTAACCTGCACAGCCCACCCCAAGGCCAAGGTCTGCGGGGGGTGAGGTGGGGGGGCAGAGAACAGTCTCAATGGCCATTTGCCAGAAGCGAATTCATCTAAGGACCTCCCAAAAATTCCACTACTATTCTAACCTAATCAGCTAATTTTCCTCTGTTATTGCCATTTTGTTGATGTTTTAAATTTTTCTAAAAAACAATTTGTCTGAGGGCACTGCTTACTTAATTTTGTATTCCTAGTAAGTCTTAAATTCGAGCACTTTACGAATTATAGAACTATTCTGTATCCTCTTAGCTGTCATTTTCTACTTTATCTAATTTTAACCATTCTTAGGAATCTTCAGCCTGTTTGTCTGAAGTCAATTTATTCAAAATTAGAATTTTTTAGGAAGTCATTTTGAATCTATCAGAGGGAATGACAGATTATTCAATAAGCTTATTTTGTTTATTCTATTTAGCAGCTATACAGGGCTCGCCATGTACTCGGTGCTGTTCTCAGCACTGACATACATTATCTATTTTAGCTTCACAACAATCCTAGAAGATGAAACCATCATTATCCCCATTTTACAGATGGGGAATTGGAGGTGAAGTCATGTGCCCAAGGTCAGTCGGTAAGTGGCAGGTCCAGGATTCGAACCAGGCAGCCTGACTCCAGATTCCCTTTGCTTAACAACAAAAAAATTAATGTCAGATTACTTCCAGGACACTCGGATGTCAAAACAATTCAGAAAAGGGTGACTTTTAGGCAAACTAGACATTAGATGAGTTGTTATTAAATAATTAAGGAGATAATTTTGGACCTAGGTGTCCTATTATAAGGCCTCCTGCTGGCCAGCTCCCTCACCCTTTATTGGGCCAAGGTATTCCCTCTCTCCCTCCTTCCCCCTGCTCCCCGCTACCCCTCCCCTCCTCAGACACCCGTGTGCGGGGCCCAGGGCTTGGCATAAGTAAGGGGAGAGGGGCAGAGGAGAGGGGGGAGCCACAGGCTTTCAGAGATGACTGAGCACATAATGATGAGGCCTGGAAGTTTCTCCAGGTGAGTCGGAGGCTGCGTAAGGACTGAAAGGGAGAGTGGGCCATCTTAGGTAAAGAACCCATGAGAACAGGCCTCAGAGACGGGAGGGCCCACTGGAAGCTGCCGAGGGCTCTCAGGGTCCGGCACCTTGTAAGTTAGAAACAAATACCTAAAATTTCCCCTTCCAGGAAGCCTGCCCAGACACTCCAGAAATAATTACCTGCTTCCTTCATATGATTTCTAACCCCTCACACTCTGCCTCAGTCCAGTGCTGCCTGTTGCCTCCCCTTGTCTGCTCCGGGCACAAATTCCCTCCTCCACCCCCTCCCTCACCCCCACCCACATCCCTACCCCCACCCCATCTGCTCCTCCAGGCTTGATGAAACCAGTAAATGGAAGAAAACCTGGGGAGGATGCATCTCCCTCCCAAAGGAGTCCTCTCTGACCTTGAGCAGCAGGGAGGAGGCAGGGAGGGGCTTACTCCATTCCCCTCTGGTTCCTGGCAGCCTGACTTCTGGACTTGTGGTCCCGTAAATCTCCCAGGCTTAAACCAGGGGCTAAGTTTAGACGAAGTTTTGTCACCAGTCCAGGAGGGAGCATTAGGCTCGGCCAGACCCCCTGGCTCCAGGGAGGGGGCACCTTTGGGGCCTGCCTGGCCCCTGGGGCACAGGTTCTGCCTTGGACAGGGCCCAACGTGGAGGAAGAGCAGCTGGCGTCTTGGCTCTGACCCGCTGCCCCCCTCCCCCTGCCAGGGCCTCTCCCCCACCCTCTGCTGAGGTAAAGGCTTCCAGTTCCAGGCACACAGAGCCTGGAACCAGGACCTGGGCCGGCTGCAAAGTGAAAATTCAGAAAGAAGGAAATCTGACAGGCACAGAAAGCCCAGAACCATGGTCTTATCCATCCACGCATCCATCCGGTCAGCCAACAAACATTTATTGGCCACCTGCTGTGTGCCAGGCTCTGGATTAGGAACTGGGGACACAGATGTGAACCAGACAGAAGTCTCTAAACTCCAGCAGCAAGTAGTCTCAGGGGGCTGGGGCGAGGGGTGGGAGCAGCTTTCCACCCCCGGGACAGGGAGAGCTGATCAGTACAGAAGCCCAAGGTGCCCCTCGCAGAAGAGAGAATGATGGGATCCGTAGGGGATTCGGAGGCTACAGAACCCAAACTTCTCATCTCCCTTGCACGAGGCCCTGGCTGGCTGGCTGGCCACCATTCCTCCTGGGTCACAGCTCTCTGCCTGCCTGAGCACCGCGTGCTGTGGTGAGAGTCCCCTCTAACCTGAGCTGGCTCCCAAGCCCCATGGCCCTGCTTGGGGCCGGCGTCCTCCCAGCCTTCGTGGGCCACAGGCCTTCAGTTCCTCACCCGGACCAGCGCATCTGCGTGTACCCAACCAAGGCATAAACTATCAGACTTTCTGTCCAGTCCTGCATCTGCCCCTTACCCACCTGTGGCCTCGGGAGGTGACTGCCTCTCTGGGCCTGTTGCCTCATCTGTAAAACAGGGTTATTGGCAGCTACCTCAGAGGTTATTGTGAGGATTAAATGAACTATGGTAAACCATTCCGAGCGTGTCTGGCCATCATTAGTGCCAACTTCACATCGAACAAACCTCTCCTTCCCAACTGTCTCCCTCCGCCCTCTTCATGGCGTCCCCCAACCAGAGCCCTGAAGCTTTGCGAGGAGGCCCTGTGCTCTCCTGAGTCCCAGGCTTTGCTTGCCCAGCTCCTGTGCCCGGAATCCCTCTCTGCTCTTCTCGCCCCTCGCCCTGCCCCTGGACCAAGCCCTTCCATCCTTTTGGATCAGCTGGGCCTCCACGAGCCTACAGTTCCCCCCTCTGTGTTCACTGAGCAAAGCTGAGTAGTGGGCCCAGTGAGGGAGGTGAAGGCTGCGTCTCCAGGGGCCCCGTGTCCAGGGGAGGGGTGCCGGGGCCTCACCCACGCTGGCTGTAGAGTTGGGGAAAGAAAAGCACAAGGTTTCTAGGAAGATTTCTGGAGGAGAAGGGCTTGAGCTGGGCCGTGGGGCTCCCCATATGGGGCTTGAAACCCCGTCTCTGAGCTCTCTAACTAGCCTTCTCTAACAAGGGTCACCATTTAACACATGCCTCCTACGTCCCATACAGGAATCGTTTAATGCACACCAAAACCCTGTGGGGTTCGTGGGGTTCTCATATTACAGATGAGGAAACCAAGGCTCAGAGAAGTTAAGTAACTTGGCCAAGGCCACAGCCAAGAAGCAGCCCTGAGCATGGGGGTGTTTGCCATCTCCCCACCCTGAAGGTCATCACCCAAGCCTTGGGGTGCAGTTATTCACGGCTGTGCCTCCGCCTTCCCTGGCCCACCGAGGGCTTTCCGAGGGCAGCAGCCTCTTCCTCCTCCCCATCCTCGCCCACCCACCTCCACCAGCGACTCCACCAAAAATAGGCGCTACAGAGTATGTTGTGGGTTTGAACTGAGCCAAATTCACCCAACCAACCCCTCAAAGAGATTGTTTTTGGCTGTGCCAGCTTATTGGACCAGCGCAGAAGTTACAGGAGATGCAGCCAGATGCGAGCTATTCACAAACCGTTTCTCCTTCTCCCCTGTTTCGCCCTGACCACACGCATCAGTCTCGAGCCCAGCAACCTGTGTCCCAGCACTTTGCTCGGCAAGGAGACCCGACCACAGCCTCTGACCACAGCATCTGATGCCAGGACAGCCCCGCGATGGCTGGGTCCTGGGACAGGTGCCCTGACCCCACCCCGTGGATTCAGAGGCAGATGTTCAGGCACCTTCAATATCACACATGAAACACCTGGGTGACAGGACCGCGGTGTGGTAGGTGGGGCTATGAGAGAAGGAACTTGCATCTAAGACCCAGAGTACGGTTGGCCTGAGGGTCCACAATGGACACTACATGCCTTTGGGTTGAGCAGTGCCCCTGCCATGACCCCAGACTGGAGACTCTCCAGGAGCTCGGTCCCCCCACGGAAGGCATTACTGGCTGCTTCTCCAGCAAGAGGAGGGGGATTGGTACGGTGCCGGTGCCCATGAGTCAGGCCTGGAGCCCACACTCTCCCCGGGGGTGGAGCCTCAGCATTCTTAAAAAATTCCAATGCAGAGGAAAGGAGAAGCTGCCCACTGGTGCAGATGTGGCTTCTGACATCCTAGGATCGGGAGTGTCAAGGTTGGGAGGAGCACAAAAGTCATCATTCCCTGCCACACACACGCACACGCACACACACACAACTCATACACATACACTGGGCACAAAGTAGGAAAAGTGGTGTCTTGGGAGGAACGAGGGACAAGAGTTAGACTTCGAGAGCACACTGCTCTCATCTGGCCTCGCACCATGCACTTCCCAGCCCCTCAGCCTTTGCACGTGCTGTGCCCTGCACCCAGGACGCCCTTCCTGGCACCGCCCTTATCCGCTGGGCAGATCACTCCTCAGCCCTCAGCAGTCACATCAGCGTGGCCTCCGCCATGACACCCCCCCTCCCCCCATTCCTCTTCAGCACACTGGAGACGCCGTTACAAGTCGCTGCACGTAACCCACCCATCCTTCCCACCAGAAGGTGGTTCCAGGTGCAGAAATAACCACATCCACTTGGTCCCTCCATGCCCTGCACCCCCTCTCATGACTTTTTCAGGAGATGGGACCCTGGATGGTTTTTATCTTCTGGATGGGATTGCCATTGTTACAACAAACACACCTGTTCCCTGCCGAGTGCCTGAACTGGCACAGTGGTCCTTCCTTTTTCCCTGCTCATCCATCTGGTTGTCCCCAAAGCATCACCTCTTCCAGGAAGCCTCCCTTGTCTTCCCAAGTCCAGGTTAGGTGTCTCTCCCATGCGTGAACCTAACACCCATTGTTACTGCCTGTGTATCTGTGTGACAGGGAAACAATGTGAAATCACCCACTCTCCCCTGCTCCCTCTGTACCTTCTAAGTCTGGGGGATCCCTTTCTAGCCTGGGACTACTCGAGTATACCCACAGGGCAAGATGCACAGTAGGCATTTGGCAAACATTTACTGGATGAATGAGCTGCTGGTGGACCCCCACCTGGCTTTGTTGACAGAAGGACATGGGCCCCAGCACAGGGTTACATCCCATCCTGAGGAGGAGACTTTGGAGGCTGAGGGATGGACACAGCAGAGTCCTGCCTCGTGGTCAAGCTGCACGACAACCTCTGAGGCTTTAGCAGAGTTCCGGGCCTGGCCGGGCTGCTCTTCTGCTGTGTGGCCTTGGGCATGTCCCTCCTCAGTTTCCCCCTCTGTTCAATAGAGATAAGAGAAGTAAGGGATGAGTGACAGAATGGGGCAGGGAGACAGACATGTGCTGTCAATGGCTAGCCATGGCCTGACCTCTGACCCTGTGCCTCCTATTTCCTAGGCAGCCGGGCCAAGCCAGGCACCCAGAGACCAGTCCCCATGGGCACAGCTGGAACAGTACTGCCATACAGTCACTGTCCTCGCCAACCTTTCAGGTATGCCAGCCCCCTGCCAGCACCCTGCGGCAGACCCCAGGGATGGACGGTGGACCTCCCCTGCCTGCAGGAGGAAGAGGCTCGCCTGGGCCACCCCAAGTTCGGTGGGGTGGTGGACAATGACGGGCTTCCGGGCCTGGCTCTTGTCGCTGTCTTTGGGCAGGACCTATCCCCACTGGGGTTTGGGATCTTCTCAACAATGCAGGGCTTGGCTGGGACCTGTCCTCCTGCTCCCAGCTCCTTGCGTCTGCACCCCAAGGAGGCTGCTTGGGCTGCATTCGGGAGCCCTAGGAGGGAACACCCCTCTGCTCTCACATTCCAGCAAGGCCTGCGCCAGGTGTAAAATCCGTTCTCTGGTTGCCGTGGCTACAAGTGCCATCTTCTAGGAAGGACCTTCGAAGCAGCAGCCGGGCCTCTGAGCTCTGACCCCCGAGAGTTTTCCAGCAGCTGATTCAGAGTGAGAGTCAGCGCAGTGCAGGGCTTGGAACAGCCCTGGGTTCTCATGGGGTCAGGGGGGATGTCCTCAGCCCCCGCCCAGTGTCCCGGCCTTCCCAGGTCACCATCCACAAAAGCTGCAGGGTGCCCCTGGGACCTGGAGCAGTTAATAGGGCACAAGGAGACAAGGGTGCTGGTCAGCACTGAGATCTAGCACCAGCGCAGCCTGAGCCAGGCACTGAACAGGAAAGTCTGGGAGTCAAAAATATGGTGACAGAAGGAGATTCGTCTTTGGGTGGTGAACACACCGTGCAATATACAGATGGTACAGAATTGTATACTTGAAAGCTATATAATTTTATTGACCAATGTCACTCCGGTAAATTTGATTTAAAGAAATATAAAATAAAAAGAAAAGGAAAGGAAAGGAAGACCTCGTTGCCTGCCCTCCTTATAGTGGACGGGCCAAGGGCCCAGGTGTTGGGGTCAGACGACCCGAGTCTGGATCCTAGCTCCTCCGCCCATCAGCTTTGTGACCCTGGACAAGTCACCTAACCCATCCACATAAGTCTGCTAGGGCTGCCATAAAATACCACAGATTGGGGAGTTTAAACAACAAAATTTTTTCCTCATGATTCTGGAGGCTAGAAGCCCAAGGTCAACATGTCGGCAGAGCCGGTTCCTTCCGAGGCCTGTCTGCTTGGCTTGCGAAAGGCTGTCTTCTCTCTGCATCTTCACCTGGCTTCGCTCCGTGCATGTCTGTGTCCTAATCTCTGCTTCTCAAAAAGAGCCGTCATTTCGGATGGGGGCCCGTCCGTATGACATAATTTCAACTTAATTACCTATCTCCAGGTGAGGTCACCTTCTGACGTAGTGGGGGTTAAGATTTCAACACATGTGTTTTGAAGGACACGATTCAACCCATACCTTCTGAGCCTCAGTTTCTTCAACTGTTAGAACTGAGTCTAAATCAAACCCAGGTGCTCGCTGAGAAGACTGTGGAGATGCCCAGGGTGGGCACATCAAGTGGCCATCAGGCAGGAAATGGAGGCCACAGGTATCAGGAGGGCCCCAAACGTCCCCTCACCGGAGTGCTCCGCCCTCAGAGGCAACAGCTAGTTTATTAACAGACCCGCCACCTCTCCCTGCCACCCACTCCCCTCCAACGGTGGCACTTTCCCTGTGACCCCTGGAGAATGGCCACCCAGCCTCCCCTCCTCTGAGTCTGCTGGGGAGGATCTCAACTTCTCCAAACACGAGGCCTCCCCTGCTTAACTTGTAATATTACTCATCTGTGTACAAACAGGATGCGTTTTATACACACTGGCGTGCACACACACACACACACACACACACACACACACACGTATATATGTATATGTAAAATTTGGAAAAAAATAATTTTAAAAACCAAAGAAGAAAACAATAAGTACTCCTTATCTCACAACTAAGGAATTTATATAATTTATATCTCCCAGGAGGTTATCAATCCATTGAGCCTCATGTTTTCATATTTTTGTTTTTTTATAAAACTGGAACAATCCTGTGTCCACAGTTTTGTAACCAGCTTTTTCCTCTTAAAACTCAGAATGAACATTTCCCTATGCCATTAAATATTCATCTGCCACACGATGCTGCCTAGAAGCCTTCATTAACCATGCCCCTGAGTGGGACGTGTGGATGGTGTGGGTGCCCTTGGACTTGGTTGCTCAGGCCCTGGCAAGGTAGCGACCCCCTTTTCAGTGCCCACTAGCTGTGAAGATGCATACCGACTAACACAAAGTTTGAAAACAAGTAAAATGCAGCAATCTATTGCTTAGACAGTTATGTGATAAAACTGAAAAAACTAAGCACGAGGAAATGATACACACTATATTGAAGAGAATGTTCCCTCTGGGGACGGAGTATAGAGATAAATACGTAAGTGTCGGTGATGATCTAGTTTTGGATTGGGTGACAGAATCATATTTATACTGCTATATACAAACCTCCATGAAAGAAAAGAATAAAATAAAGTTAGGCCAATGATGACAAGGGGTCATGAATCTAAGGCTATGATCAATTAAACTGTATGCCCCCAAGCTCCAAATAAAGGAAAAACACACATAATCACAGTATACTTCAAGCAAGCTTTAAATGGATTTCTGTTTTATCACAGGGGCATCTAATAGGGCATGTATTGTAAGGCATATTATTCATTTGGTCCTTAGGCAATATTAGGGTCCAATACATTCAAGGATCTCTTGAAATAACTCCCCGATCCAACACACACGCACACATGCACACACGCACACACACGCACGCACAAAGGTACACACACCAGGGCTGATCAAATGGGAAGAAAGCCATGGCCACAGAGACAAGGCCGCCTCCCAGGCATTTGTACTTTCAATAGCGACTCTCTGAGCACAGGCCTGGAGCATTCTGTTGGGTGCTGAGGCAGGTTGGTGAACACAACCGACCCTGCCCTCGGGGAGTCACAGGCTGATAGAGGAGACAGCAGAAAAACCAACAACCTTGGTGTGACATAGACCAGCTCCTAGCAGATGGAGGCACCGAGGACGGCCACCCAACTCAGACACAGACAAGACAAAGGAGGTGAGAGCTAAGCGGACCGTGGAAGGGAGAATGGGCGTTGGCTGGGCTGACGGGAGCAGAGAGCAGTAAGGGCATTCCTGGCAGAGGGAGCAGCACGTGCCAAGGTGTGGAGGTCCAGATGGTTCCAGGAAATGACACGTTCCAAAGGGCATCTCAAGTTGAGCAGGAGAGAGAGGATGGGAGATAGGTGACCATGAAGAATATTCTTTGCAGTGATGAGAGCTGGGCTCCATCCTGAGGGGCGTGGGGAGCCACTCTTAGAAGGAGTGGGATCTGTGGATCTGTGATCAGGCCCTGACTGGCCCGTTAAGGTGCAGAGTGGCTTTTGGCTCTGCCACTGAAATGGTCACTTCCCAGAGGAACCTTTATTACCTGTGCTGTCCCAGTGAAAAGCAATCCAGATCACTCGGGCCACCCTTCCCTATGCAGAAAGCTGCATGCGAGACAAGAAGACCTTGGGCCTCTGGCCATTGGGCCCTCACCACCCCCTGAGAGAGCTGCTTCCCTGCATGGTGGCTCTGGTGACGAGCAAGTTAATAACTTAGCTCGACTTCCCCCTTTCCCTCTGTGCTGTGATCGGTGTGTGGCAGGCTCTCCTTCGTGCATGAAGGACACTATCTCCCAGTGAAGATCTGGGCTGACCCTGCCAGCCACACTCTAGCCTCTGTGTGACCCTGTGGGGCAGAGCTCAGTCTGGGACTGGGGACAAGACTCTGCTTAAATTTGTTTTTGGGACTCAGGTCTGAGGCTGTGGTTGGGACTCAACCTTTCCTCCCCTGCTCCTGGCACTGGTTATTATGGACACCAAGAGACTTTTGCGGGTGCAGCTGCCCGGAACTGAGCCAAGGGCTCTAACCGTCCATTCAGGAGGCAGAGGACAGACCTGGCAGGCTGGCCTGCACCTTGCACCTGCCAGTCAGCCGGCCCTGGAGAGAGCCCAGTGCTGAGCCCTGGTCTCCGTGCTCTGGCTCTGTCTGGGCAGTGACAGCAGCAATAACATGGAGGCTGGTGAGACTGGAGAACACAAAGGGTTCCAGCTCCCCCTGCCCTCTAAAGATAAAACAGAACACATGCGCGCACACACACACACACGCACACACACACACTCACACACTCACACAGGGACATCCTCCTCATCATTTGCATCTCAAAACTCAGAACCAGAGGCTCTCAGGGCTGGGAAGGGGCAGAGAACATTTCACTGATGGAGAAACAGCCCCAGAAGAGAGGGTAAGAACTAGGGTAAGACAAACAAGGCCAGCAGCCAGCCTGAGTTGGGGCGTCCAATGCCCCAGGCCTTGTTTCCTGAACCCAGATTCCCCCACACAGCAGGCAGGAGCAGCAGGCCCACCCTGGGCAATGAAGCCACAACAAATTATGAAGCAGGCAATTCCACAGAAAGGGGTTTAGCGCCTCCACCCGCACCGCGCACGGGCAGGTGGCCCTGCCCAAGCCAGGAGAAAGAAAGACTTCATGCTCTCAGGAGCTCAGGGCGATAAGACCCGGGTGTTTGAAGTCCTCCAGATAATTTCAGACAACTTCTCCGCGGGACTTCGCCACCCAGGAACTCTTCTCTCCAGACCCTCCTCACCAGGGCTGGTTCCGAGAGCTCTCTCCAGCCCCGCCCCCACAGCCTGGTCCTGGTCAGGCCACTTGATCTCACTAGACATTTCCGCGGCCTCTCTGGTTCCCTCGAAGCCCCTTCAATCCACTTCTTTCCCAAAGGCCACAATGAGGCTTTCCCTGGACTCTCTGTCCCCGCTGCCGGCCCCCTCCAGTGTCCGCGGTCAGGGAAAAAACACTCAGGCGGCAAAGCTGCAGACTCTGGCTCTCTGTTGGGGGAGCTGCGTGCGTTCCTCGGGCAGGTGGGCGGGCGTGCTTTGCTTTGCTTTGCTTTGCTTTGCTTTGCTTTGCTTTGCTTTGCTTTGCTTTGCTTTGCTTTGCTACCCCTGCAGTTGGGTGTCTGGGACCCTCGGACGGGGCATTCCGCCTCCCCAGTTTCACGCTCTGTGTCCCCGTCGCCTTCCTCTGGACCGCGCCGGGCCGGGCCGGGCCGCGGGCTGGGAGCTGGAGGAGCCGCCCGGCCCCGCCCCCTGACGCCGCCATTGGCCGCGATCGCGCGGGTGGACCCGCCGCGCGGTGCGCTCGCGGCTCCTCTCCGCGAAGGTCCGGAGTTGGCGGCTGCGGGCGATTGGACGCAGCACCTGCAGGCTGCCCGGCGGGTCGGGCTGGGCGGGCGAGGGCCAGGGCCTCGCCCTCTTTCGGCGCTCACCCTCGCACCTGGCCCCTCGCAGCCACGCGGGCGCGCGCTCACTCTCCCTCTGGGTGCGTGGCCGCGGGGCGCGATGGACGCGGCGCTGCTCCACAGCCTGCTGGAGGCCAACTGCAGCCTGGCGCTGGCCGAAGAGCTGCTCTCTGACGGCTGGGCGCTGGCCCTGGACCCCGAGGGTAGGCAGGAGACGCGCGGACCCGGGCGGCTCCGGCTCCTTCCCTGGCGCGCTGGGTGCGCCCAGGGGCCCCGGTTCCGAGCGCTCGGCGCCCTGCGCCCCGCGGCGTCCCGCGCCCCCTGCACGCCCTCTGAGTCCCGCTCCTCTCTCTCCCGTCGCCAGGTCCCTACTCCTACTGCAACGTGACCTTGGACCAGATCGGGACGTGCTGGCCCCGGAGCGCGGCCGGAGCCCTGGTGGAGAGGCCGTGCCCCGAGTACTTCAACGGCGTCAAGTACAACAGCAGCAGTGAGTGCCCGGGACCCTCCGCCGCGGGCTCCGAGCCCGCCTCCTGGAAGGGCGATTTAGGGCGTGGGGAGGGCCCGGGACTCAGCGTCGGAGAGGTTCTGAGGGCTGCGCCACCGTCTGACCGCTGGCGTGAGGACCCCTTGTAATGTCGGGGGCGCTCCCTCTGCGGCTGCAGACTCAGGAGGGCAGCGATTTGCCCTCGACTCCCGTGATCTGTGCAGTGAGGACCCAGAAGGGGAGTAGGAAATGCGCCCTCCTTTTGAGAGCACACGTCTTTCTCTTCTGCGTTGTGTGCCCTGGGTGCCAGAAGTTCCCTCGTTAGGGCTTCTCTTTGTTTAGCCAGTGCCACCCCCCACCCAGGGGACAGGGGACGCTTATGCTAGGTTCCCAGCCCCTGGGGCGACTGCGATGATCAGACTCTTGACTACTGGAAAGGAGGAGGGCAGGAGGCAGGAAAGATGGGGTGAGTGCTTGTGCGCAGATGCTTCTGGGCCAGAGTGTGGGGTGTCGCCTCTCCTTCCCAAGATATCTTCGGACTGGCCCTCTGGGCTGTGAGCCAGGGGCCTTGGGCAGCATTACTCCAGCGCCCGGATAATCCATAGAGTCTGAATCAGGACCACCCCTCACCTCCCATGGTGCCCTCCTTTCTCCCGGCAAAGCACTGGCTGGCTAGACGCTCTGGGGAAGATGGCAGCAGGAGCCACCGAGCATCCAGGTGGGGCTCTTCAGTACAGCCTCTGGGAGTGGGGGGTGCCTGAGTCAATGCCCTTTGGAGGGTCTGATGGGAGCCAGGTTGGAGTGTCTTGTGAGGCTGCAGGGCAGCAGTCACTGGCCCTCCCTGAAGGGCCGCTCATGTCTCCAGCCCCAGCCCACCCGCAGAGAGTCTCCTGAGAGCGAGGGTATCCAAAGCATCTTGCAGACATAATAGCAAACTCCCTCTGAACGTCTGTGTCTGAACAGTGGCACAGCTCCCCAGTCCTCTGCTTGTGTGCCCCCTACACACACACACACACACACACACACACACACACACACACATACACACACTTGTCCAAGCTCTCAGAGCCTAAGGCCTCCACCTAGAGAGATGGTTAGAGGGCAAGACAGCAGTGCCTGCATCAGATGCTAAGTGACACTCCCCTGTCAGCACCAGTGGCGGGTCCCGTGGGCCCAGGGAGCGGCTGGGCTCCCACGACTGCAACAGCAGAGGTGCTCCCAGCGAAAGGCGTGGTAGAGGTAGTAAGACCACTTGGGAAGATTTTTGCATCGTCTAAGGACATACTTCCTGTCTGTGATTAAAACGGACCTCCCTACTTGGAAGCGAGGTGCTGGGAGGTATGCAAGCAGAAGGAACGGCTTCCATGCTCCTTCCCCATCCTGAGATTACAAAACTATTTTTAGGATCCTGTGAGCTGTGTGGTGTGGGGCAGTGGAGCTCAGGGTCCCTGATTCGGACTGCCAGAGACTAAGGACTGAGCGAGGTGAGGAGGCATCTCAGCCCTAGCCCGTGGAGCTAAGGGAGCTCTGCTCTGGTTCCTACCCCAGCCTGGGCTGTCCCCTATTTTCTCCAACCAGCCTGGCGCTCCCTGAGGGCAGGGCCTGGGTCTCTGCTTCATGGCCACACTGAGCACAGTGTTTATTCAATCAGTTTATTAAACACCTACTGGCTGGTCACTGCACTGGCACTGAGGCTCTTGCTCACAGCTGCAGCAGACGGAAGGAATTCAGAGTGATGTATGCCGTGATGGAGAAGCAGAGGCTGTGGGATAAGAGCAGAAGGGAAGCGGGGAACACTTCCCACAGGAGGTGCTGGACCACTGTGATCACATCAAATGAGAAGCCGAAAGAGATCAAGGAGCCACCGAGGTTAGCGACCGTAGTGTCCCTGGTCTCTGATGAACAGTTTTCCTCATTTGGACCAAAGTGCTGCACGCACTGTAACCGCTGGTGACCGGGAGGAGCGTAGGGGACAGGAACATTGTCATTAGCCAATGCGCCAGCTAATAGCAATGGAAACGCTGTGATTGCATTTCTTCCTCCTCTGCCTCCTGGCTGCTGCTTCCTCCTGCTATGTTTGCCTTTTCAGTGGGATCCTTTCTTTAGAAAAGACACAGGCAGGAAAACAGCCCCTATGAGAAAGCCAGGGGAAAGAGGAAGAAGGGTCTTGCCTCCCCTTCATGCCCAATTTTGTGATGTTACAGCCAGTCCCTCTCCCCCTGAAGCTTCATTCTTTAACGCGTGGTCATTGGCCGGGTGGGATAACAGCTTAGACATTAGTCCCCGCAGACTTTCCTCCACTCAGCTGAGCATAGAGAATCTTCCATAAAGTGCCAGGTGGGGGTCATTTTCCATGTGCCAGCTGCGTCCGAGAGAACTCTGCACACACGATCCCACTCAGCCCTACCTCCGTAAAGCTCCTGAGATATGCACTGCTTTTATGCCCATGTTGCAGATGAGAAAACTGAGGCTCAGAGACAGGATCTAATTTTTCAAGGTTATGGTCAGCTCCCGTGCACTGGTACAGGCAGGGGACTCCACAGCCCTCACTTTTAACCACGGGCGGTACTTCCTCCATGCGACACAGTTTGTCAAGAGAGCCGAGAGGTACAGAAAAAGACTACAGCCTCCACCCTCCAGGATCAAGGAAGGCTTAGCACTCTGAGCTGGACTTCTGGGGACAGACAGGAGTTTGGCAGGTTAAAGTATAATAGGTATAGGGGAGGAGATGGGACCGTGCTTTGTGGCTCGGGACTGGTGAGTGTTGTACGGAGCACAGGTTGCAGGAGAAAGAAACAGATGAGACAGCTGGGTGGATGCTGGTCAGATGGCATGCGCACTGCAGAGGACTTCATTGGGGTATGGGAGTCGGGGAGCCCCTGGGGGGGGGAGACTTATGAGCAGAGGAGCTCAGCTTTGGGGCACAGAGTCTCTGGAGGCAGGAGGAGGGTCAGGAGGCTACCTCAGCTCGCCCAGGTGAAGTGGAGCCTGCAGGGGGTCAGAGCAGGGTTGGATAAAATTGACAAGACTGGGGTGGGGTGGGGATGAGGATCAGGGAAGACACCAGGTATACAGGGAAATGCTGGACACAGTTGGGGATGTGCTGACTCTGAGGAGCTGGAGGGACATCTGAGTGGAGATGTCTAGAACTTAGCTGGCTGGACGGGAAAACGCCCAGGAGAGCACTGAGGGCTGGAGACAAAGTATTCGAGAATTCTCAGATGTGTGGTTAGCCAACAGTTACATGTAGCAAGCTGGGGAGGCCTGGTCAGAGCCTTGATTATTCGCAACCAGGGACTATTGCCAAATGCAGGAATGACCAGAGGAAGAGAAGGGACTTATCCATGGTCACATATGCTACTCTATAGCAGCACCAAGTCAAGCATCCATGTGTCCGAGTCCCCTCCAGGGTCCTCCCTGCCATCTATGCTGCTGTTTCAGTGGCCCAGGTTCCATGTGTTAACCTGTGGTAACTCATTAATCCTTACACTCACCCAATGACAGGGACGTAGTATTATCCCCATATTACACGTGGGGAAAATAAGGCACAGAGAAGTTAAGTGACTTTCCCAAAGTCACACAGCTGGTAGCAGAACAAGGATTCTAACCCAGGCTCTGCTGCCTCCCAGAAAGCAGCTCTGCTGGGCGGAACAGAGGGATTTGCTGAAAAGATATCAGGGAGCTTTTGGAATCACTGGGTGGGCTAGAAAACCAGATTGGGGGCCTCTAGCCAAGAACCCAGGGCAGAGCTGGCCCAGTGAGGGAACCCCCGCTTTCCGTGAATGGACAATGCTACCAGCCCGTACCACCACTATCCTGGGGTCTTCAGCTTCCCGTAGTGGTCTCGAGGAGGCTTTCTCCTCATCTCCATTTCGTGGGCCCCCAACTCGCCCATTCTCTCAAGGGAAATACATGTAATAGGGTGAGTGGAATGTGTGGAGCTTGGACCACACACTCCAGTTCTGGCTACAAGGCAGCCTGGAAGGTGAGGACCTGGCATTGCAGCTTAATGGCAGAAGGTGGCCTCTGCCTCTCCTCCAGGGTTCCCCAAGCCTGTATGGAAAGCAGGTTCAAATCCTGGGCCACCCAAAACTATCATAATGTTCATACACAGCCCAACCCAGGCAAGTCCCATCCCCTTCCTGGGCCTCAGTCCCTGTCTGTAGGGAGATGGGAAATGGATTAGCCCAGCAGTGGTTTGGCCAGAGCGGGGGTATTCCATTTTCCTCCTCCCGCCCGCCGTTCTACTCCAACGCCCGTCTCTGTGTGTTCCTGTCTCTCTCTGTCTCCCTGCCTCTGTGTCTGCTTCCCTTTCTCTCCATGTGTGGTTCTGTCTCTGTCTCTGGGCATATTTTCTCGCCGTCTCTATGTGTCTGTCTTTCTCAGTTCCTCCCTTTTTTTCTATCTACGCTGCTCTCCGCCTCCTTCCCTCCTTCCCATCTTCCCTCTGCAGCTCTCTTCCTCTCTATCTCTCCCTCCCTCCCTCCCTTTTCCCCAAATCCTGTCTCTCCCTCCTCCCGTCCCTCTTCTATCTGCCCTCCTCTGGCACCTCCTCTTGCCTGTCCCCCTGGTCCTCTCAGCTGCTGCCTCTTCCTGGACGAGGTCCATTTTCCTCCTGCGGAATCGCTAAGCCCAGTCCGGCCTCTCCCTTCCTGATCTCAGACCCCATCATGTCCTGCTGGGAACAGCTGGTCCCATCTGTGCTGAGGCATCGTCTGGGATGAGGGGTTAACCCAACTCTGTAGAGAGGACAGGGGTCCCCCACTTCCCGGAACCCCATGGGTGGCATTAAAGTGCAAGGGCATAAGCTGAGTGGTCTCCAGCCAGAGGGGTCTGCCTGTTGGGTCTGCCTACTCTTGAGAAAATCTCCTCTTCAGCCCTGAGGAGATGGGGGTGACAGGAAAGGCCAAGCC
>CM053514.1:6598413-6700055 GCA_028627145.1 Eidolon dupreanum
TCCCTCTCAACCAGCTCTGATGGCAACTCCAGGAGAGAGGAGGAAAGACCTATTATTACTCAGCTGTCTCATGGACACTTTCTAAACGCTGAAATCATGCTATTCAACCGGCTTTCAGAAAAGGAAATAAACCCTCGAGTAGAGTAGCAAAAGGACTGAGTGACTCAAGTGACAACTCAGCCCTTCCCTCGCAAGCGAGGGCCCTGCCTCGCACTTGCTTTTGGAACAATTCTTGGCGCTCACAGCAGTGCTGTCCATCCTATGGCTCTACAGAGGTCAATGTCCTCACTCCCTGGACCGCTGACTCGGCTCCCTGACACACGCCTAACCTAACCTGGCCACGAGAATCTTAAATGGCTTCACAAATGATGCCGAAGTCGTTCTGGGAAATCTAGGTCCCAAGGCAAATAGGAATGTTCTGAAAGGACCTTCTGATGCCACGTGATTCGGCGAAATCAGTGGTTGAGGACAGGAACCGGGGTGCGTGGAGACAGACGTGGCCCGCTCTGTAGTCCAACAGGGGCCCAGGAATATTCTCGCCAACCCTAGTGCCGGCAACACCCCCTCGGGGGAGGGCTACGGACGCGGCTTCCCTTCGCGTAGGTCGTGCTGATGGAACCGATTTCCCGGCCTGGCTGAGGACCTGCTTTTATCAGCTGCGAAGCGCAGCACAAGAAGGGACGGTCCTGAGGCGTGGAGCAAGGCTACGTGCGGGCAAGCATTCCTGGACAGCGACGAAGGGTTTGCAGTTTGTAATAAGGGTCTGGGTGTGGCAGCGGTGCCGTCAGGATAGTGACAAGGACGGGGAGTGAGTCAGGAGGCTGCTCCAGGAGCTCCTAGGAGCCTGTCTGGGTAGCCACAAAGCCAAGTCCGAGACCCTAAGATAGCGGTCAAGCCGGCTCTCGGCTCAAGGTCAGCCACTTTGACTGCAAGAGCTCAAGCTTTAGCTAGGCTGAGGTGAGCGCCCACTGCCGCCAGAGATCCTGTGGCTTTCCTCATTCAGAGGCTGAATAGCCTGGAGCACTTCTCTTTTTAAAAGAAAGGTTTTCTTAGACCCCTCAAGGCACTCTGTCTCGTCATCCCTAGTCACAAAAGGTAGACACTAGCAAACCGCAGACGGCAGCACACTGTGATGTAATCCTGGCCCTTGAACTTGGTTCCAGACTGGTTCTGACCTCTGCTGGCAAAGTGAGCCTGAGAAGGTTCTGCTTCCTTGCCCTCTATGTAAAAGGGCAGTAGTGATAGTTAAATTATTGTAACGGTTAAGAGAGATTAACGCATAGGAACTCCCTTAGCGCACAGCCTGGTACACAGCCGGCTCCCAAAAGGTGAGCCTTTCTGCCTGCAAACGCTGTGCTACGACTCTTCACTCGAGTCTCTGGGGAAACAGCAGGCCGGGCTCACGGGGCAGGAGGGAAATTCAGCCCCCAGCGCTACATAAAGGAAACAGGACACAGCTGCAGGGATGTTTGAGGTCAGTGAGAGCACAATGACGGTCACCTCAGTGGAGTCACACAAACAATGCCCACTAAGCACATCTTTTCTGGACGTTTCAATAGTGACAACGATCGTCAGAAGACACTCCTTTGGCAAACCCCTCCGCACTCAGCGGGCTCAGGCTCTTTATGGCTTGAGCTGAGGCATTCGTTACGTCAGTGGTTCTCCCAAGGTGTTTTCAAAATAACAGATGCCCGGGCCCCACCCAGGAGAAACTCCTCCAGCTGGCTGGAGGCGGGCATGGATGTGGGTAGTTTTTAAAGCTCGAGTGATTCTAACATGCAGCCGGGGTTGAGGACCACTGCCCCGACATCTTTCACTGCTGCCACAGGTTTAAAAAGTGGGTCTTTTAACAGGCGGGGAAGATGTACCGTCCAGCTGGGACAGCAGCGTGTCATCCACACAGAGGGAGCTCCCGGGCAAGGAGCCAGGGCCACAGGCTGTTTCTCAGGCAATTCCAGCCGACGCTCCCACATTATGTCCCGGTATCCGGATGAGACATGGACTCCATCTGCGTGGTCTTAACACAATTACTGCTGAGAGGTCCAATAACCAAGAATTATTGAAGAAGCAACAAGAGGTGAATTTTGAGGCGCAGCAAAATTATTCATCTATGGGCTTATTGCATCTTCCACTAAATTGCTTTGTGGTTTGGCCAAGCGCCAAAAGAAAACAAAAAAAAAACACAACTCCCCAGCCCCCGAAAAATCCCCCCCCTTAAGCATAGTCAGACCACCAGCAAAGATGCCAGTGCAAAGCTCTTTGATAGCAGCCAGGCTGTCGGAACCTCTCCATCCCAGCCCTGCCCAAGACAGATGAACAGTTTTCCCTGGTAAGAGGAGGTTAACTTAAGTGTAGCTAGATCCAGAGATCATTTGGATTATTCCCAGGGCATCTGGTTTTCTCATGACTACATTCCACTGGCTGAGACAGTCACCACCATTACCCAAAGTTTATACTGCTTGAGGGAACAGTAAATAACGGTCTAGGATGCACCCAGTTCAAGTGATTTATTGAACAAAATACTCTTGCAAGTTGTCGTCACAGAGAACTCTGGACAGCTGACATCTCTGGTACCATCTTGTGCAACGAGTAAGATCATTTCTGTATTTATATGACTTGGCAATGAATGTCTTTTCTGGAACATCCATCTATATTCAGTATTTTACCATTATGAGCTGTTGAGCAATACGAAGGTTCTCAACTCCTGCAGAAGTCAGGCACGGACCACCTCCCTAGACATAACTCCTCACAGTATCTGGCTGAATGCCCCGAGTTCCAACCCCAGATAAATCTTAAAGATACTGTGTCCTCACGTCCGTTCCATGGAAACCAGTTCGAATTCGACCCTTCCCCATTGTTATTTTTGGGGAGAGTGATGAAGAGCAGCAACTTCTCTGAGGAACAGTGCTATTTATCTAGCTGACTAAGCTAGCTCACTTTGATACCTACAAATACATGAATAGCAAAAAAGGACTCACAGAGCATCAAGCCAGAAAGACCCTGGCTTTAAATACGCACTAGGCTTGGACAGAAGAGGGCTGTGTGTGTGTGCACGCGTGCGCACAACTTGCATGTGCACACCCTCTTTGTGTAGAAAACAGCTCACCTGCTTGTGCTCAGAACCAAGCATAGGTGACACAAACAACCAGAGGGCTCTGCTTCCAGCCGCAACTCCCTCCCCCGCTCAGGTGATGGGTCACTTTCCAGACAGCGGCTGTTCCCACAGGGGAAACAGGGCGCTGCGCCTTGCGGAAGAGCCAGGGCAACGGTGGGCTTGTGGATTTCATTTAAAGTATCTTACTCATGATAAATGTATTTGCCAATGAAAAGTGAAGAGAGCTTTGGTTCCAATCCCTTTACGATCCAAAGCAGGCAAACCCCACTGTGTATTTAAAGTATCCTTTCCTATTAGTGAACTAACGATGGCTGAGTGGCGGTGACTGACTAGGGAGGGACGTACTGGCTGTAGAAGGAAGCATATAAATGGGAAGTAAAGACAATCCCCCCCACCCCCACCCCCGGCCCTCGATGCGAGAAAGCTAGAATATACACCAAGTTAGGGAGTGTAAGGAATTTGAAGTGAAAGAACTCCTAGAAAATTAAACCTCAGTTTCTTTGAAATTTATTTCCTTCAAATTTAATAATGATGCTTTAAAAAGAACCGAGCAGAAGATAAAGAAGTTTCAGCATAAGACCTTCCTCCCCAAGAGATCTGCTCAGAAATTCAAGACTCACCCAAAGTCTACACACCGAATACCTTGCTGTGAAGTGCTGCGGTGGGCACCCTGGGAGATGACACAAACGAGTCGCGCCTTCCACTTCCCTTCACACCCAAGATAAAGGAAAACATCCTGAAGGTTGACCCTCCCCTGTCTATGCTGTCAGTGAGGAAGTTGGGCCACTAGGCAAGGTCTTAACTCTGCAAAGAGCAGTTCAAATCCGCACATCTTCAAATTTTTTCCTAACAAATGAACACACGCGTTCTGAGTGCTCCATACAAAAATACAATAGAAGTCAAGTCCTTCAAAAGCTGACCCCAAAACCACTGGGCTACAATCAAGACACTGATGGTTGAGAACTGCTATGTCTGACAAGACCGACGGGTTCCTCTAGCACCAGTTCAGTGACTTCCAGGGCTACTTGGGAAGCCAAATACAAACACGTCTTCTGCCCACGCACCCCCTCCTGGACGCTTCGGAGAGCAAAGACTCCTGGGAGCAGCCTTGCACCCCCCACGCCAGAAGGCCGCCCCGTCCACATGGCAGATTCCCCGCAGGCTGGTCTCACTGCTTCAGCACATGCATCACACTCAGAAGAAAAGAGAAAGAATAGGAAAAACAATCTAGAGAGAGGGAAAGTAGGTAAGTGGCTGCTTGGGGCTGAGGCTGGAATGGGGAGTGAGCTACATGCGCAGGAAACTCCTTTTTGGAGTGACGGAAATGTTCTAAGACTGGATGGTGGTGCTGGTTGCTCAACTCTGTAAACAGTTAAACATCGCTGAATGATACACTTAATAGTACATAAATTATATCCTCTAAAAGCTATTAAAAATGTATTAACTGTGTTTAACAAGCTATGAGTGTGTCTATCCAAAGATGGGAGAAACAGCTTTGCTAAAAACGCAGAAACAGCAAATGGATTACAGGTTTGTTCAGAATTCCTCCAACTTTAATTGTGGGGTAAGATCAGGCAGCCACTGAGGATAAAATGCAGTCCCTGGGAGCAATTGCAATGCTGTTTTTTTGTAAAGTGGACACAAGTTTTTGTTGGTTGGTTTGTTTTAGCACAAGTAGTCAAAAGTTGCCGAAACTGTCTTCATTCCTCGACGGCCTCTTTTTTTCCAGTCTCTTGCCCTTCAAAGAGAGGATACCTGGCCTCCACGTCGGCCCACGTGACACTGCCATTGGCCAGATCGCGAACTATGCTGGGCAGTTCCGAGATCTGGGGTGAAAGGAAAGAGAAGTCCAAGAATCAACCAACTTCATTAGACTGTCAAAAGAGGGTTCACCTCGAACTCAGGAAGCCTTTCAGAGGAGCCGAACCAGTGTCTAAAGAATGATGGGATCCCTCTACGAACTGGTCCCCATACAATGTTTCCGGTCGGACCCTCCCACTGAAGCCTCCTTAATTACACTCGCCTCCCTCCCAGACCTGGTTCCTGCCCTTCTTCTAGCCAGAATGCCTGCCAAGCCCCCCAGGATAACTCAATTCTCCCACAAAGCCTTTCCTAATTATTCCAACTCTCCATGTCACCTGCAGTTACTTCATATGTGTTAAGTTTAACTCCTAGAACAGGGCTCAGTCAAGCAACACGAGTGAAGAGAGCCAAGGGGACTGGCAAGCTAGAGCCCCGCCTAAGGGGCCAGCTTATTCCTCAGCCATAACCGAAGACTGCCTGCCACACAGCAGTTCTGCGAGTGGAGAGTATGTAGGAATCTGATGGAGGTCTTGAGATGACAGGGCTGCCGGCTCGCTCCCCTTCCCCAACCCTGAGCCCGCCCTGGCTCCTGGTTCCACAGGTCTGGGGCGCAGCTGTTATTTTTCTAACATGTTCCCAGGTGATGTGGATGCTGCTGGTCCAGGGACCACACCTGGAGCAGCACTGCTAGGTGGGACCACAGGTCCAGAGGAGTCAGGGCTGGTTTTGGAAGCAGACAAGCCAGAAATCTGTGACTTCTGAATTAGACATAAATTACTCCTTAGGAAAAAGTAGTCTTTTACTTCTGTTCTGCCTATTACTAAGTCTCCATATCAAGCTGAGCACTTAATAGGCACTCTAAACAAAAACCTGCTGAAAATTAATAAATTAGTCAGCTGTCAATTAGAGTGGCAACTTCTTCCTTTCCTTCTGTATTGTTTCCATCTCCATTATTACCTTCCCATTTAGTAAAATTACTGAAACATTAGTCACGTCTTTGAATGGATTAACATGGAAGCGTTTACACATACACCTGTATGTATTCACACAGAAACATAAAGATAAAAATGCTGAAGCCCACAGTGCCTGCCAATAAAATGACAGCAACAACCGCTGGGGATTCTGTTTCTCTTGCCCAAATAAACAAACAACTATAAAGGCAAACTGCTGGGGAATGGGCCCAGAATGATCCGAATGGCTATAAAACATTAGAGAAGTGTTAATGGATATTTTCATAATGAAACCAAGGGAATTTGAGAATCTGTGCACTGTCAGATACAAGCCCACGACTAAAATTAAAAAGAAAAAAAGAGAAGGGGAGCATAAATACATCAAAATCCTGCTCCACTCAGAAGGAACCAGCACCCAGTTCTAAGACAAAAGGCCAAGGAGAAGGCCAGCCACCTCTGCCCGGATCTGCCGCATGGAGTCTCGGTCCCGCAGGGTCGCCGTGTGCGGAGTCTTGTTCACGGTGTCAAAGTCAATGGTGATGCCGAAAGCCACGCCGATCTCGTCGGTCCTGGCGTAGCGCCTCCCGATAGAGCCGGAGGAATCATCGACTTTGTGAGAGACGCCATTCCTGGTCAGGGCTTCCGCTGTCCAAATAAATTAAGCAAATTCAACATAAGAGAATAAAAAGTCTCAATGTCACCCAAATGTTATCCTACAAGTTGAGGAAACTTATAAATAGGACTGAGATAGAGAGTAATAAGCTACTGTTGCAAGAGAGAGAAAAAACCCCAGAGTTCAATAAACCCCTGCTGGAGCCCAAGCCCTCTGTCGCACCTCTACCTACGGGTGCAGGGGGCGAGCACCGGACTGGGCGCCAAGGCCAGGTGGCCAGGTCTGACTTCGCCACCTCTGCCTGCACGACCCTGAGCAGCTCACCCAGCTCCTCCCGCTTCCTAACTCTGAAATAAGCAGTGGTACCAGACGGGCAGCACCAGACGGGCTGCAGGGCCAGTGGCTACAGATCCATTAGAGCTATGCTCTACTGGGGTTCCCCTGACAAAGGGAGCGCAAGGTCAACAGGAGAAGCGAGGGTGTTTTAAATCTGACTCTTGGGTCCTACTCTGACTCACTGAAATGCTAGGAAAAACTATCCTTAGCAGACATATTCTCGCTCTTAGAGCTAAGAACAGAAGCTAAAATCACTTAGATTTATTCTTTATTTAATACGTATTTCAATTAAAAAAACAAAACGTTCCCTAAAATTTAGTCTACTTGACAGTGTTCCCATGAAGATTACTCAACTGGATTTGCTTACATAATTCCTTGACAAACGGCATGAATTCCTGGTTTTGGCTCAGTGGAAGGACGGAACATTTGAACGGAGCTACTACGGCAGGGAAACTGAAGAACTAGATGGTTTAAAAAGAAAGCCGACACGTTAGTTGATAAAAAATCGAAATGCTAATATCCAAATTTTACTGTCAAAATACCAGAAGATACAGTATGAAAAGCAGTGACGAATGAGAAAAAGCAGGAGAACCAGAAACAGAATCAGAACAACCCGCTTCTTAGCTCACAATTCAGACCAACTCAGTAAACTCTGTATTTCTCAAAAACCTCAGTTTCTCCATCTGAGAAGCAGGTCTCTATCCTCTGCTCTGCTTGCTTCACAGGCTCACTGTAAACTTAAGTGACGTGAAAGCATTCTCACAGCTACCACAGAAGATGCTAATTTTTTTGATGCTACATAAAAGCCGTACAGCCTTTCTTCTTTCTGTGGAGGTCCCTAAAGAACCTCCCTTCAAACCATCAAATAAGAAGTAGTGCCAAGAAACAAAATCACGTTCTGTTCTTTAAGTTTCAGCATGGCAGGAGGATCTATGAACCTTAGTGGCCAAGCAAAACCAAAAGGTTTAATTAGCTTGCAGATGTGTGTGCAAAAGACACACACTGGGTTGGAAATGACAGCTGGAGATAGTTCTTCAATAACATTTGTATAAAAGGTTCTTCTGGCAGCAAGAATTTGGAACTCGGAATGAATAGGTCCCATTAAAACAACAAGTGGCACAAGTTCCAGTTGAGCCTGCCTACCCCACCTCACTCCCCCGAAACAACTTTAAACGCCAAGTGATGGCGACTATCCCACTTGAAGTTAACCCCAGCCTCCACCAGGATGGCTGCCTGGGTTACAGAACATTCAAAATTCTACTCCTCTCCTCCACCCTGTGATAATTCTATGTGAGAGAGAAATGGGGACCTGCCATTAATTTTTTTTTTTATCTCACTACCAATGTTTTTCTATCAAATTTATAGGAAAATGGACTGAGGGACCATGTGCTAATAAATGAGAAACATTTTTGGTTTCCCAAAGCCTAATCAAATTTTTCTTCAGGAATCTCTGTAATTCATAAAACACTGTCACTAATTTATTCTGGTTTGCCCTTATGAAATTTCTATTAAAATTCCCATTTTACTGATATTGTTAGATTCAAAGAACAGCTAAAATGATTTTTTAAAAACCTTTTCATTAGAAATATAAACAGAAAGAGCTTGAAGCAAACTTGACATGTAAAATGAACACATTATGTATGTCTTTGGGCGCGTGTTCATATTACATATGTCATCATTCCTCAAGAAGAACCAGGCCTTAGGTTTGAATGCCTGGTATCCATCTGGGTTCTTATTCTTTGTTGAATGAATGAAAAGCTGCTCCTTAAATGTACAGAAATGAAGATGTAACTTTAGGGCAGAGAATAAAATAGTAACTTTATCAGCTACATATAACCCACGGTGTGTCAGACTTTCTGAAGTACTAACAGCAAGGACTCATCGGCCCATTCTGTAAGGTTCAGTGTCCTAGAGAGCGCGGCAGAGCTGACGCCCGACACCATGCACACACTCGGCTTTAAAACGGTCGGGCAGGTAGGATGGTTCCTTTCAGTCAATTTGACATGCAACCTCTCTTCTCTAGCCATTCTTCTGGTTGATTTTCCTGGAAATCTGTGCCTAAACTTTAAATGAGGATAATTTCTGCAGGCAGAGGCAAGGTGAGAAAGGTGAAGTAAGGAGGAATGGTGAGATAAAGTGGAAAATGTGGAGCAGTGATTCAGAAGCATCAGAGCCCACGGAAAACTTATGGAGCTGATGAAGACTTCTTATAAACATTTATTGTCGGCAATGCTTGCATACTGGGAAAAGCTACACCCCAAATACTAACGTATGACCTGTCAATCTCCCACTCTGTAAACACCTGGGGTTCTTATTAAAAAACAAATAAATAAACTAACACACATAGGTCCCTGGGTCTCAGATCCAGTAAATCGGTATTTCTGAAATAGAACCTAGGAATTTACATCTTTACCCCAAAAATGCGCCAATTTTATGTAGTTTGAGGTTCCCTTCAATACTTTACCCGCACAGAGATACAGTTTTCTGGGTTGGCTAAATTCTATGAGCCATCTCTTCCTTTCCAGTTTTCTGAAAACATGAGTATATCCAGAATGTATCATTCCTTCCACTGATGCAACACAGACAGCTCCCCCAAAGGAATGTTTCTGTCTCAGAATAGAAAGCACCAGGCGACTACAACAATGGCATCCTGAATAACCTACACCCTCTAACGCTCAAATGAAAACGTCAGGACAGTGCCCTGCTTTGTGAACAGTGACGCGGGGAGGGGCGTCAGCGGCACTCGCACATGACAGTGCATAACTGATCGATCATTCGGTCTCATCAGCGCGCTGGAGCAAAGCTCGTTCCTGCAGAGTAGAGCGCTCTGCACAGGACTCACCGTCCTCTGTTCGTCTCCCTCGCGCACGTGGAACGTGTGCTCCAGCACCGTGTACATGATCCTGCCCAGGCCAAACGAGGGTTCGATGACATTCGGAACAACTTCTTCCACTGCGAGAGACAGAGAGTCAGTGACATTCTCTCGCACCCCACAGAACGCCTTTCGGGTCCTCCCTAAACAATCCTATGAGCACTAAAAATACTCCTCTGTCTGTGAGGAAGGGTAAGAGCAACATTTTAGAAACATCGTCGGGACATTTGCTGCCCGCCCCCCACGGCATCCGAGGACGGAGGAGCAGAGCGCTGACGCGGCTGCCGGGCTGCAGCAGACGCGCCAGATCACGGAGGAGGCCCTGCGCCCCACCTCTGCTAACACCGCGTCCACAGCTCGCCGCAGCTGCCACAGGCCAGGCCAGACACAGGCGGGAAAGAGCAGGCCCGCCCTCTCCACGGGCAGCGGCCAGTGCCAATGCCCACTCGTTTCCAGGGACTTTGACTCGGTCACAACTGACCACGCGCATCCTTCGTGTATGCTCCAAAATACTGAATTCCCAACTCCCAGACTTTGTTCTATGAAAAATAACCATCTCCTTGGCTTTTAAAAAAGCATGAAAGATCACCAATCTAAACAAATTTTAGCAAGTTAATCTGCCCAAAAAAAGATAGAAGGGGTAAATTCCCTCTTTTGCTTAAGAAACAAAAGGATTTTTCCTTAAAAGTGAAAATAAGATCTTTTTAATCAGAGATATTCTTCATATACACTTCAGGTTTTAGGAAATATAAAAGTGCCATTATAAGTTATTCCCCAGTATAATTATGTTTGTTTTTTTTTTAAAAAGGCCCAAGATAATGCCTTAAACATATTAAACAAATTTAAGGTTGCGGCATTAAAAATTTATCTTTCCTCTTCAAATTTTCTGTAAAATGGTTGTTATAAAAGTTAAAAAAAATTTAAGGACTAATGAGATTTTTTTGTTTGTTTCTTAGTTTTACCACAAATTTACCATGTAGTGTTTTCTGGAATCTCTTCACACTGACCATGTCTCCTGTTAACTGAAATGTTTTCCCTTCGGTTTCAACAGTGAACTCCCTATGAAGAAACAAAGCACGTATTAGGGAAAATATGAATCCCTATGCCTTAATTTAAAGGCGTTTTACAGGTTGCTAAACTTTTTCATTTTAAGTGTAATACAATTTAGTCAACTCTCCAGATATAATAGCTGAAGTCAAATTTAAAACATTTCATAAGGAATACCAAATTAAGTATTGTTCTGACAACGGCACCAAACAGTATTCTGGGAGGCATCCAAAAACGTGACTAGTTTTAAAAAATCCTGCAAGTGACTGAATGACTAATGTCTTTCGTTTTCAGATCAAGGTAAAACCAAAAACAATTTTTTTTTAATTCGGTTTTAGAATAATTACAATAAATTTGTTAGAAACAGGCCTGCTGGCAAGAGACCACTGTTCTCATAACTGTTTCAACAAATGTAAAAATGACCAGCTTGTTATCTTACAGAAAGTAATTTTAAAACTCCCACACTATTTCCAAAATAAAATTTGACATTTATGTTGATGAAGATTAGCTTAAAAGAAGTTTAATAATTGTTTGATTTCAATATAAAATATTATCTCCCCCTCCCCCCCCAAAAAAATCATTGACTATATGTAGTATATTATCCTGAGATATGTTCATTGGGTTTCAGGTTATAAGACTTAGCCTTTATGAAGCGCTTCATGTGATGCCTTTTTTTCAGCTTATGAGGTATCTCCTCACATGATGAAGATCTTTTTGCATTTGTACTGTCTTATAAGCAATTTAGTGCTGGGAGAAGAGCGCCCTCATGTGGTTGTCTGTGAAGCTGTATAGATGGCGCATGTTTTGAAAGTTTCCAGCAGTGATAATCTCATGCATCATATGAAGGTTCTTACTGACTTCCTCCATTTTCACATTGTTTGACATTTGTGTGTGCATGCATTAAAGAGTCCATTACATAAACAGTATCATATATATTCTGTGAGCACAGTCTAAGTGCAGAGTAGGTAACAGTTACTAAAAAGCTGAAATGAGCGAGGATTTGAAAATTAGTTAAATCAATAAAGAAAACTGTCTTATTTATGGATAATGGTACCTAACTAGTGATCTATGTCCATTTTAATGGGATTTTATGTTGTTTTAGTCTAAATAGATGTTAATTCTGGGAGACTAGAAATGTTTTTAAAGTTTCCTACTGAAATGGCTAATTCTACCTTCAACTTACAAGAGTTCGTCTTGTGATAGTTCTTTTACAAATGGATATGCACCTGCAATGGCCCCTGTCCCAAACCTCTTTGCGTCCCCCTTATCTTCCAACCCCCTCCACTCCCAGTTAACCACTGATGTGCTTTCTGTCACTACAAACTAGGTTTGTCTTTCCTAGAGTTTCACATATAATCTTTTGGGTTATAACTTCTTTCAAACTTGGCATAATGCCTATGACAAGTGTTGGCAAATTTCTGTAAAATGCCAGATATAAAATACTCTAGGGTTTGCAAGCCATGTGCAGTCTCTCATACTCCTTGTTTGTCTAAACCCTTCGAAAATGCAAAACTCATCCTTAGCTAGAGGCTGTACAAAAAACTATGAAAGATGTTTCAAATTCACTTAAAAAAAATGGGTACATCAGTTGTTAAGATGTTCTATAATTTGTAATGAAGTGGATTAATAGTGCTTACATCTTCAAATTCTTGAGTTTTTGTCTAATTGCTCCACCAATTACTAAGGGAGGAGTGTAGAAATCTTCAACTATAATTGTGAATTTGTCTATATTTCCTTTCAGTTCTGTCAAGACTGTTTTATATAAGGTTGTTTTTAGTTGCATAGTTAGAAGTGATGCCTTCCTGACAAATCAAACCCTTTAACATTATGAAATGCAGTTCTGCCTCTGCTAATTTTCCTTGTTCTGTTTACTTTGATATTAATATGGTCACTCCAACTTTTTGATTGTTTGGAAATGTTTTTTGATTATTTTACTTCTAAAACTGTAATTACAATAAGTTTCCTATAAATAGCATTTAATTGGGTCTTGAATTTTTTAACCAATCTGACAATCAATGGCTATTAATTCAAGTGTTCAGATCATTATATTTAATGTAATATCAATATTGCTGAGTTTAAATCCACCATCTCACAAGTTATTTTCTATTTGTCCCATGTGTTCTTTGTTCATTATTCTTCTTCTCCTGTCTTTTATATTTTTTACTATTTTATCTCCCTTATTGGCAGTTTTTGTTTTTTCTACGTAACTGCTCTAAAATTAACTGTACATACTTATGTAAATTTATTGTAGTATACCTTCAAATGATATTATGCCACTTCACATATATGTACCTTACAACAGTAAATTCCCAATTCTTTACTACCCTTTGAGCTACTGATGGCATACCTTTTACTTCTATATATTTTCTCAATTTTACAATATATTGTTTTTGCTTTAAACGATCCATTATTTTTTAAAAACTGAGATGTCATTTTAAAGAAATTAAAGAAAACGTCATTATTCACCTACATATTTATCATTTTTAGAGCTCTTATTTTCTTTGGGTAGATTTAAATTTCCCCACTTCTGCCTGAAGAACTGCCTTTACCACTTCTTGCAGTGTAGGTCTGTTGGCAATGTATCCTCTGAAAGCATTTTCTCTTCATTTTTGAAAGACATTTTTGCAAGGTATAAGATTTTTGTCTGTAAGCACTTTAAAAGATTTCATTCTATTGTACTATGGCTTACATAGTTTTTGATAAGAACTTTAATCATTCCTTTCTTTGTTCCTTTTTATGTAATGAGCTTTTCCCCCCTGGCTACTTTAAAAGAATTTTCTCTTTATTATTTGTTTTCAGCAATTTGGTTCTGATGGGACTTCATGTGGTTTTCATTGTGTTTACTCTGCTTGTGGTTGAACACTTCTTGAAACTGTGGGTTTGTAGTGTGCATCAAATTTGGAAAATTTTCAGCCACTGATGCATCTTTAGATATTTTCTCTGTATACCCTCTTTCTGTGACTCCCAATTACACATTAGACTGCCTCATATTGTCCCAAAGGACATTTTTTACTCCCAGTCTCTTTTTCTATGCCTCATTTGGAATAGTTTCTGCTATGTTACTGTTCAGTGTTCTTTCCTTCTGCAATATTTAATCTACTGTTAATCCTATTCGGTGAATTTTCATTTGAGATATTGCCTCTTGGTGTTCTCTCTCTCTCTCTCTCTCTCCACACACACACACACACACACACACACACACACACACACACACACACTTCCATTTCTCACCTATGTTCATTTTCTCTATATCTTTAAGCAAGCATAATTATAACTGTTTTAACATCCTTATGTATTTATTTCATTACGTTTATCATTTCTGGGTGTTTCTTTTCATTGCCTCTTTTCCTTGTTATGGGTTACATTTTCATGTGAAAAATGTTTAGAAATTTTTGTTGTTTACTGGACAGTAAATTTTACTGTTTAGTTTTGGATTTTGTTGTATTCCTTTAAAGATTCTTCTCAGCTGTTTTTTATATTTATGCTTAAAACAATTACAGAGACCACTCCAAAGCTCAAAAAAAGGAGCACTGACTTTAAAATACTTATAGTTTCTAAATCTACTTAGTCACTAGCTGGGACAAGTCATCTCCTCTAAGAAAATTATTGGAGAAAAGAAGATCTTTACAGTCCATTTCAAATCTATTCTGGCTATAATACCCAAACTCGGCAAACTCAGTCCTCTAAATGTAGCCAAGAGACACTACTTACCTGCAAAAAATTTCTAAGGAAACTAATTCCACCCTAACTTTCAGAACCTGGCAGAGCCCATGAAAAAGCACACATCTGAAATCTTACCCTTTTTCATTCAGTAGTTTCTCCATTTCTGTAATGTAACACTCATCACAAACGGCAAGGTACTCCATCACCAGCTTTGCATCCTTCTTATACGCCTTACCGATTGCTCCCTTATTGGGTTCAAACTGAACTACATTGACTGTTTTGTATGAAGTAGTCAAGGAATCCAAAAATACAGAATGCCCTAGTATTTCGGGAAATAATCTTGAGAACCACAAAATCACCATCAATAGAGGCTTTTTCAAAGTTATAGTGAGATAAAGAGAGATATTACCTAATCAGCAATATAATCCAATACATAATGTAATGACCTCTGATAACATTTTATTCATTTCTAAAATGTCCCAACACGACAGGATCTACTTCTTGCCACTGGCCTAGTCCACAGATCAGCTCACAACCTCAACGCCTGGTAAAGGAAGAAAATGTCTACTGCGCTGATGAACACATCAAGTGAGCTAAATTATTATTTCATCTACCGTAAAATGATGCTCATCTTTTAATAGAGAAAGTATTCACCAGCTACCTACGCTTTATTTAAAGAGTATGTAGGTGGGTGCAGGTGTGGAGAAATGCATTTTGGAAGTGGCTAAGAAAAACTGGTCCACACCCTAAAAGGCATTCAGAGCATATTTCTGAATATGCTTCTTTTAAGGACCAAACATTGAGTGGGCACATGTCAGGTTACAAGAGAACAGGAAAGGGGCAGTGAGACGGGAGAAATAACAGGTTTAAGTACATGTGACCGTGATACCCAAAACATCGCAGTTTATCCATAGAACAAGGTATAGACCTGGACATATCCATGTCAAAGATGTCTCTTATACTTAAATTCTGAGTTGTGAAAAGATTAGAAAGGATATGGGCTCTTTCAGAGGTTTCTCAGCTACAAGTGGGACTTTGGTGGCCCGCGCATGACAAGAAAGGTCATAACAGGACCTATCAGCACATCCGACAATCTCAATCCAGCCCTAAGAAGACAGAACAGATAAAAACATTTATTACTTACACTGGATTCATTCACAAATGTATGCAAACTATAACGAACTCCTTCGCATGCTCAAGGATAATTCAATCACAGAACCTCCACTCAACTTTTATAAATGTTTGAAATGGGAATAGTTTTATACATTGGGCAGCTAACCACCCTATAAACTATAATTCACGCATGCACATAAAGCAGTCATCTTATATTCTGGCCGGATTTATTTTGCTATATTGTGCATGTGGGGTAAATTAATATAGTCTATGATTTAATTATGAAAACAAAATGTGAATCTAGACAGAACCAATAGATTTGTTTCAAATTTGTAACTGGTATTCAAAACGAGTCTGGCAAAAACCACTGCTCTCTTTGGATGAAGTGTCCACTGCTCTCATGACCTAGCATCAGCTGGCTACGCACACCTCCGCAGCTGGCCACAAATGTGGGCATTTATGCTCAATTCAGTTTCTACCTAACAAAAGAGAATTACCTGCTCTTTAGCAGGTAATGTTGAGGTCAGAGAATAAAACTTAATAACAGCGTGGGTGCCAGGTTCCATTTCTTGTTAATACCTAAGAGCCCTTTCGAAAGGGCAATCTAAATTGTTTTCAAAGACACTTAAGAATCTGTTATTTGAGAACAAAAGAGATAAAAGGCTTATTTTAGTATCTCGTTAGTCCTTCTCATGAATATTTATTTTTTGCCTTTGACCCAAAGAGTCTGGGAAAACTCAGCCCTCATGAGCTTTCCAAGTGCATGTTACCAGATGAAGTGCTTGGAATGAGGGCAAATAAAACAACTCATATTAACTCAGAAACCCCAACATGTAACAGCAACAAAACAGGAATTAAAGAATACAGCCTAAAAACATGTAACTTGATCATATGACATTCATTAAAGATGTCAACTAATATATTTATGTTCTTAAATGTATAAACCTAGTGGTTATTATTTATCAAAGATTTCAATTAACACATATGTACTGAAAGGTAAAATTACAAAAACCATGCCTGAGGATGGTGAACAACTTTGGGACAGTGGTCACTTCTGAGAAGGAAAACTGGAGCGTTGGCTCTCTCAGTAACTTTTTTTTATTAAATAAGTAAAATATGGAGCATACAAAAGGAAAGTATTTACATCTTTAAAGGAATTCTCAAGTTTGTTACATTGGAGCTCTGGGTTTTGTTCAGTCCTGGCTTTAAAGGACCTTACACAAAACTCTGTAGCCTGATCTCAATGCTAGGCCCACGTCATCTTTTAAAAAATTTTTCCTTAATTTTTTAAAATTTAGGAATAATTGGCATATAACATTATATTAGTTTTAGGTGTATAACTAATGATTTGGTAGTTGTATATATTGCAAAATGATCATAGCAATAAATTTAGTCAACATCTGTCGCCACACAGTTATAGACTTTATTTTTCTCTTGAGAACTTTTAAGATCTACTCTCTTAGCAACTTCCAACTATAAGACACAGTATGGTTAGCTATGATCCCCACGGTATGCATTACACCCCTAACTTAGGGAGGCCTACATTTTCGGATCCTTAATCCTTGAGGGTTTGGCCACAGCTATGGCTGCACTCAGAAGATGATGATCAGGCAGAGTTCACTAAAGCAATGCAGCACAATGGTTAAGAGCATGGATGGGCCTGGAGTCAGACAGCCTTGGTCCATGTCCCTGGTCCATGGTCCAGCTCCACCACTCACTGGCTGTGAGACTCAGCAAACTCCTTAACTTCTTAGCACTTCAGTTCCCTCAGAAATGAGATTACTGTGAGGATTCAATAAGATAATACATGTGAAGCACTCAGAATGGTATACAGCTCTTAACAATTACAAATGCTAAATGCACAAACAAGAGAGATAAATGAAATGTAATACAGGTCAGATTCAGAATCTAAGTTGAGAGCAAGAATCCGTATCTGATTTAACTTGAACTTGGAGTCAGAGCAAACTAAGAAAGGGAGCTGATATGTATGGAACAAGGAGAAAATAAACTTTCCCCACACAAAACAAAAAATATTTTATTGGTTTGATTTCAAAATAAAAAGAAATTCCAGAAAATCTAAAACATGTAAAGAAATTATTGATCATCTATAATGCAAAAATAATTGCTACTATCATTTTGGCATATACATGGTCAAACAAGCTTGTGAAGAAAATAAAGTAACCAAAAAAACTGAACAGGTCACAGAAATTCTTTCCTAATTCCACAAAGGAAAAAGAATATATTAAAAACAAGATAACAGCCAACAGAGATATATGCAAATCACTGCATGTACACACGTGTGCATGTTTATGATGCATATAAACGCATCTAGAACAGGAGTTGACAAACCAAGGCCCATGGGGCTACAAATGGTTTTTACATTTATAAAGCGTTGTAAAACAACAATGGTAACAACAATAACGAAGATAGGCAGAGATCCGCAAAGGCTAAAATATTTACTGTATTTACTAAAGAAAATGTCTGATCTGGAAAAGAAACATGAAACACTTTTGGGGAGAGCCTGCAATTGGAAGCTTCACTTTCTACACAGTATTCTTCAGAATTACTTTTTTGCTTTTTGTTTCACAAAAAGGAGTAATTATTTTTTATGAGTAACTTTTAGTTTTAATTTAAAAAATGAATCTATTAAAGAAAATGACTTTAAAAAGTATAAAGTGAAACCACGGGCATATGAGACAATGACCCTGGGCTAAAGTCCTTGTATGGGTGAGAAGCCTCTCCAGGACCAAATAAGGGAGATCAGCAGGTTCTCACCCCCTTGTTTGGATGCCACCTTGTCCCCATTGCCACCAATGCGGGAAGCACCTTCAATATCCAAATGCCTTTCAGTTCTAAGCTTCAGTACTGATGTGCATGTTTGGGGGTAGGGATGAGAAGGCACAGTGAAGAGCCAACCGAGAGGTCTTCTCTGAATTGTTATTAAATACAAAGAATTTCAGAAAGGGAAGCTCCTAAACAAGAGGTCAGAATCTACTAGTCTACCCCCCAAATCTACTAAATGGCTCCCTAAACTGAGAGCATTATGACTTCCTTTACTCGATTCCCCCACCATTTCCAATGTGTGCTTGGGTCATCATCGGGGGGGGCCACTCCACCTTAGCTGCACTCAGGACACTACCGATGACACGGCACACCCCAGGAATGTACACACCAGCACCACCCCATCACCGGACAGGCGGCAACTGCTTTTCCCCTTTTGCTCAAGCAAAGATCTCTTTTCTTTTTGCTCCATTCTGACATAAAGGACACAATAGGTGATTCTGATATCCAGGCTTCTAAGTCAACAATGTGAAAACCACACACTAAAACCCATTCCACTCTACTTACATAGGACGTCTTGGATTCAGCATCCCAACAGTCACAGGCATAATGGGCCATCTCGTTCTCCATGTGCTGTCGGAAGCGGAGTTTATCTGGAGATACTCCAACCTTCACGAGGTAGAGGTAGATGCGGCCAATGAAATAGCCTAACACTGAGTTGTTAATCACACCCTAAAAATAAAGGAATAAACAAATAAGAAAATAAGTATGCAACCGAGTACGCAAGCAAGCATAGAGGAAGGAAAAAAACACACATTAACACTTCTGAAGGACAAGGTATATTTTCCACTGAGTTATTCATAATTTACTGAAAAATATTTGAAACACAAGGTAAGCTAATTATCAAACTTTCAGAATAATCTCAAATACCAGAATGCAATGCTGGCTATTTTTAAAGGGGTTAGTGTCAAATGGACAAGCTGATAATAATGGAGCTATGCAAAGTCTTTCTACCATACTCACTGCGACTGTAAAAGTTTAGCCTAATACCTCATACTTTCTAAATCTACAGTCCTAAAAATGACATCATAATCACCCTAAGGAATGGTAAATACGCTCCTGAATTAACAAAATAAGACACATTGAGGGAATATTACTGTACTCTCATCTACTGAAATCCATGAACAAACAGTATATGCAACCTTACAATTTTAGTACTGGAGGGCTCTTAGAAATCACCTCAGCCCATCTCCTGCCTGCTGCCCAGTGAGAGTGGCGGGTGGGGGGGGCACTGGGGGGTCTCTCTTCTGTGAAAAATGGCCAGCAAGTTATCACCCTGCCTCTACTTGAATATTGCCAAGGGCAGAAAGCTCATTGTTCCCAGGGCAATTTATATTCCACTACTGGGCAGCATCTGCTGTTAGAAAGTTTCCACTTATTTTTCCAGGCAAATAATTAGAGAAATTCTATTACATGCAAGACTTTATTCCAATCGCTGTGGGTAATAGAGAAGAGTTTAAAATCCAGAAAGCTTTATCTCTGGGAGTCAAAATGTCTCCTCCAAAGCAGTACATACTGCTAAAAGTTTGATTAGCGGCACTTAGTTCAAACCAAAACCTCTTTCCAAGTGCTCTCTGAATTACTGTTTCTATGTTAGCCTCAAGGGCCCACAAACTGCCATGTTTGGGTAATCCCCTCCCACTATGACAGTGTATAACAAGTATTATATAAGAACAAATAATAAAATAACTGCTAAAATAAAATACTTTGTCATCCAGTACACAGAACTTGCTATGTGCTACAAACCCTGAATAGATACAATCTAACTTAAGTTACCTATGGAATCTTACCTGCTCAACAGCATCCCCGAGGCGCATTTTCCGAGCAGACTGGCCGCTGACCTGGGCTTTTGCTGAATACAAACAAAGCTGGAGGTCCGCCACGCTCTGGAACTTGGGATGGTCTTTCTCGCTGGGATCTACAAAGTGCTCGATTTCTGCCATTGTGAATTCTCTGAAAGCAAAAAATAAAAGGGACAAAAGTTGCATGTTTAACTTTATGAAAAGCAATTAACAAAGCCCTTATTTTCAGCTTCATCCTATAATGGTATAGGCCCCTATACTACAGGAATCTCTTATCACTACACAAAAAATTGTTTTCTAAGGGAATGGCAAAGAATAAAGTTGGATTAGAATTGTCTGGGTGGTTATTATTAAATGAAAATATTTATTATGGATAATGAAAACATTTCATTAATGAACACATTACTCAAATAGTATTTTAAATAAATATAATCACACTTCTCTCAAATATTAATTCCTTCTGTCTAGTTACAAAGATTCTTTACTTGACCAAACTGTAGTCAGTCTCCTGAACCTTCTTCTAGGCCCATCTGTGCACTTCCTTGTAAAATCTAGTTTTACTATCTAGAATCCTGCTAAGTTCAGTTTAACCAGAACCACTTGCTCCCCTTGTGATCTGACCGCCCTTGGTATTTAATCAGGCTCCTCATTCCCTACTGTCCCCTTGGTGACATGCGATCACCCTGGCCCTTCTTCAGCAAGAATCCTGTTAGGCCGGCTTAGCCAGAACCCCCTTGCCCCTGACGCGCCCACTGTCACTTCCTGTCTTCCACGCCCTGGCTCCCTGGCTACAGACCCCGCGCCCATGCTGCACAGTAACCCCCTCGTCTGCGGCTTTGCTCTCCACGGTTTCAGTTACCTGCAGTCTGAAAATATTATACGGAAAATTCCAGAAGTAAATAATTCATGTCTTAAATTGCATGGCGTTGAGTAGCCTGACGAAACCTCGCAGTCCTGCCCAGGACGTGAAGTGCCCCTTTGTCCAGCGTATTTACACTGCCCGCCCGTTAGTCACTTAGCAGCATCTTGGTTATCAAAATGACTGTCATGGCATTGAAACGCCTGTGTTCAAGTCACCCTTCTAGCCGTCCGACATTATGTCACAATGCTTCTGTCATTCACCTCGCTTCGTCTCCTCACATGGGCCCCGTACCGTCTCACGGCATCACAAGGGTGAGTAGAGTAGGATATTTTGAGAGACCACACTCACATAACTTTTATCACAGTATATTGTTACAATTGTTCTACTTTTACTGTTGTTAATCTCTTGCTGTGCATAATTTATAAACTTTATCATAAAGACGTGTGTATAGGAAAAAAACACAGTATGCATAGGGTTTGGCACTATCTGTGGTTCAAACACTCACTGCGGGTCTCGGAACACAGCCCCGCCGACGATTCCGGGGGCCGCTGTATGCAGCACTGAGCCCTGCTCTACTGAGGTCCCCCGACTGCCACAGTCCTGAACAAAACGTTTTTACCGCTTTAACTACTGACCATCACTGTTTTTTTCTTTGACATTAGCCACACCACAAAAAAATTCTTTCTTTTAACAAAAAATAATTTTTAAAGAACAAACTGATAGTTTTTAAAATTAGGAAAACTTAAGCAAATGTCAGACACAAAAAAGAAATGAGATACTGAATAGTGACTTCCAATAAAATGGTTTTCCTTAAAGCATTAGCATGTCTTATAAATATAGACTAAAGAAGCTCCCAATATTTACTTTTCAAAGAATAGAAAATTAAAAGTGAATTGAAACTGTTCTTTTACAGGAGTTGATTTTTTTTTTTACTGCTCTCAACAATTAAATGACTGATAATGGCACCATACAAAGGGTTTCTTTAGAATAATAACTTTTTTAAAGAAGTATTATTTAAGACAGAAGACACAAGGCACGAGTTGAATACATTAACATCAAGCTAACTGCATGATGATGAAATAAATGTGCACGTGGCGATGCCTTCCCAGAGATTCCTCTGAAGGGCAATTTAGTAGCTACTGAAGGGACAAGTGTTATAAGTTAATACTGTCAAAAACAAATCTCTCATCTTTAAAACACACACATTTACTAGTCCACTTTCATGATTATCTCAGACGCTTTAGAAGAAATGAAAAATTACTTAAATGGGTCCTAAAAATACATGAAATGCATTGCAAAATAACTTTGGTTTTAAATTTTATTCTTTAATGCTATCTCTTATTTGATTCTGCAGCACCTATCTTACTTGTCTTTCAACAATTATCAAACATCTTCTGTGTGCACAGAAATATGAGAGACAGAGAAGAGTGGTATCTGCCCTCACAGAGCTCGTAACTGGGCTGATGGCAGCAGAACATCTACATGCAGAGCAGATCAAAATGAGGGCCTTGTCCAGATTCCCAAAATAATCTGCTGCCAAAGTCTTTGCATCTGTTCTGTCAAATCTTCCTGGCTCACAGACAGGAGATGGAAATCAGTGCTGACATTGATTTTACCAGCTGTCTCTTGTCTTTGAGTTCAGAGACTGAAGCTGGAGCTGCGGAGAACTAAAATACACACAGGCTATTAAAACGAAGCAACAGGCCCAAAATGGAATCACTTGTGCTAAGTCCCATGACAGGAAACCAAGCTTAGTACATAAATTAATTACAGTTTTCAGCCTCTCCTAGAAACATAACTTTTAACCCGTCAACCTGGAATTACCTGGTCAGCTCTAGTGAGGTCTAGTAGGCCCCTTCCACTCCCGAGGAGGGCGGCCTTGTCTGAAACGTGTTCTTTGCTAACAATCTCCTTTCACCACCCCTTTTCTGGCTTTAAAAATCTTCCATTCTGCACAACCCTTTGGAGCCCTTTTCTATTTGTTAGATGGAATGCTGCCCAATTCATGAATCATTCAATAAAGCCAATTAAATCTTTAAAATTCACTCAGTTGAATTTTTGCTATTTAACAAAGCTTAGAAGACAGAATCAGCCAATCAAAATAAAATTTTGAAAATTTCAGGGGTGGCTCCATAGTGTAGTGGTTAGCATGTCTGCTTTACACGCAGAAGGTCCAGAAGGTCCTGGGTTCGCACCCCAGGTGGAGCCATGGACCATACCCTGCGGGCCACGAGTGTGTGGGAGGAGACACCCCGCCTTCAGAGATCCAGCCCTAAAGGGGGAACGGCAACATCCTTAGGGCAGGGGTAGAAGTGTGTGTGTGGGGGGAATTAAAGAGGGAGAAAAAAAAAGAAACTTTCATATGATGGCAACCTACTCCCAACCTAAACAAAAGGAATCATAGCTATACAAAAACTGATCATTTGATAACTATGTCATCAAGAAGAAATCATGACACCAAACAAACAAATCCTAGCCCTACCTTGGAATAAAAATGATGGGGATATTGACTCATGGGAGAATAGTGTGCTTCTAGTTAGGATCTTGCAGAGGCACATAACAAAATCTGGACAGGACACTGAAATAAAAATGACCGATAAATACAATGTCAGGAAGCCCTGAGGGCCTTTCACCAGTTGCACCTGGGGTGCTGCTCAGACTGGAGCTGGGTTTCCTAGGTGCCACCTCTTCAGCCACAGGCCCTAGGTTTCACCTTACTTCACGGTCCTTTATAATCCTGCAACAGCTACTCTACTTGTAAATCTTCTCCAAAACACTGGCTTTAGACGAGATCAGCCTCACACGCCTTCCTCAGTATTTTGAAAGCAAGCGTGCCGACACTACTGGACCAGAGGGGAAGCCAGAAAACAACAGGGAAAAACAAAAAACAGATATTGGAAAATAAAACAGACTCAAATCTGCCAAGATTTTCATTGTCATAATACCTGGTTCAAGTTTCTGACTACCTTTTCTTTCTTCATAAAGGCCCAGAGGGGTCCTCCCCACCCCATTTCTCTAAGTTGTACAAACTCTTTCCTCCATTGGTCTCCCCTTTCTAGACTGTAAGGCTGAAGAGGTAATAGGCCTAAATATAGAGTGTGGGCAGAACAGAGGGGCATTTCCTCAAATGGCGTCACGGGGACTAACACAGTAGGCAGATGGCTGGATGCTCTGATGCAGAGTCAGTGGCTGGGATACGCTATGACTGAAGCCTGCAATCACAGCAAGCAGGAAAAGAAGACAGGAAACAAGCAGGGTGGTGCAGCTGTAGAAAATACTTTGGGATCCTAAAAAAGTTAAGTTTGCCAACATATCCTATATTTTATGTGGAATTTACTGCCCTAAGGGATGATATCAGCAAGAAAATGTATAGAAATCACAAAATGCTTAAGTCATAAACAGGTTGGTCATAAGTTTCTAAAAAAAAAAATGTTAACTAAACAGCATCAGTATGTTTTCCCACACGTTCCTGGATGCATCTGACAAGGGAAGATTATCAGAATGGAGGCGAGTGAGTGCCTAAACTATAGGAGGTAAGGGTTATTAGCTTGCTAGCTGGCCCTTTTGTCATACAGGCCCCCCCAAATATCTGGAGGAAACCACTGGTTACTGAGACACCACACTCCAACTCCAGCAATGCTGTTTTCCCAAGACACCTAGAATGATCCTCCTGTCATAGCATCGCCCCATCCCCAGCTCACCCTACACTTAGGCACATCATCATGGCCAGAAGGTACGTGGTTTAGACAGTCAAGATTTTGCCATCCTCAAAACATATGATGAACAGGTGAGAAACTTAAAGTGCCTCTTCGCCCTCCCTTTCTTTCCCTTCAAGTTCACTTTAGTTACTCAAAACTGCCCATCATTCCCAAGATTACATTTGAAGATACAAACATAAAACAGGTTTTTTTGTAGGACAAAAACAAATACATAATTATGTAAGAATGAAGCAGAACTGTCTCAAAATAGCCAGCTTTAATTTCCAATTCACTAATTTTACAAGAATAACAGGGGAAGTACCTGACTCTGATCAGACCAGATCGAGGGGAGATTTCATTTCTAAAAGAATTTCCAATCTGGGCAGCAGCAAAAGGCAACTTTCCTTGGTTGAATTCCAAAAGTCGCTTGAAATTCAGGAAAATCCCCTGTGCAGTTTCTGGTCTCAGGTACCTATAAATTTAAACACATCGGTCTGTTATAAAAAAAGAAATTGTTTTCCAACAAATCTGAAATTCTAGCTACAAAACCTAAAAGTCCTAAGCACACTATTTCTACACAAAGCTGTAAAAGCCCTAAAACAACGTTCTAGAAATAGGTTATTTTGCCTGGTGGCAAACGTTCTGCAGCAAGTATGAGAATGGGTGAGTGAGCGGTATGGCAGTCTACTGTTAGCAACGACCTTTTATTTCATCACTGCAGTGAGTCAACCACCCTCGTAATGTCCCTAAAACCTCTGATAGTCTCCTGACTAAGCATCTACATGGAGGTGGATAACAATTTTTGATCCTTCTGAAAATAAGACCCATGCCTAAGTACACCTCTGTTAATCCACGTTAACAGTGTAACTGTGGTGCTAAAACGACGCCAGTTTGGAGTGAAAATATAACATCAGAGCTCGCTCGTCACACCAAGCCAGGCAATTTTTGAGGTTTTTCATGTCAAGCTCTTCTTTCTGGTATTTTACACTTTCAGCCTGAGGTTTCTTCTAATATTTCTTCATATTTTAAAGACATAGCAAAGCAAATACACTACTATAGCTGTTGTCCCTCTTCTGAATTTCACAGAAAATATTCTGTGCAGAACAACTAAGAAAGTATTCCCAGCAGCCAACTAAAAAATATTTCATGAAAACAACTTTAAAAAAAAAAAGAAAAAAACAATAAAATTTTACCCTCTTCTCACTCCAACACACCCCACTGTTTGGTTATTTGTGGTCCTTTCCAGATTTTACCCAGATGTGAGTATGGCTACAGTTTAAATGCAAACTTATAAGTAGGATGTATAAAATTATGTTTTCTTTTACACTTTTCCATTTTCTAAATGACTGTAAAAATTTCTCATATTTAACAGCTGCAGAGTATTCTACTCATATAGCAATGTTCTACTTTGCTATAATTTATTTAACCATCCTCAAATTATTGGATAAATAGTTTACTTTTACTTTTAATATATACATACCACCCTTGACAAGTATCGCTTCCTTTCTTTTTGAATTATTTTCTTAGAAAAACTCATAGAAGTGAGATGATAGATCAGAGGATCTGGCTCATTTTATAACGCTTTGTATGTATTAACAAAATAAAAGCTTCCCTTTGGCCTCTTTCAACAAATTTTCTCAAATCGACTCTGTCTTATTAAAATAATTCCAGTAATACATTCGGTAACTATTTTTATTACTCTTAGTTTCTACTCCAAGAAACATAATCTATTTGGCTTCATCTTAAAAAAACCTACCCTCTCTTACCTTAAAATGAGACCACAAAAAAATACTGGAAGGCATGAAACTGACTCCTTTGGCTCAGTTTGTAAACAATGGACAAAGGACCTGGAAATACCGAGCCTAGGGCTGGATCATCTGTAAACTCTTACATTTTCTTTACTCTATGAAAACTATGTCTTTTAGATCAACAAGGTAAAACCAGTGCTATCCACTATGGTGGGCCACTAGTCATGTCTATTTAAATTTAATTAAAATTAAACAAATTTAAAAGTTGCATTCCTCAGAAGCACTAGCCCTATTTCCAGTGCTCAACAGCCACAAGTGGCAACACACTGGAAGGCAGCTACGCTAACCCCTACGCCACCGTGCCACAGCTAGCTACCACACTGGACAGCACAGATACAGGACATTTCCATCGCTGCAGAACATTTCCTGGACAGTGCTGATATAGACGAGCTGGTTTTAAAGTCTCCTTCAGCATAAGTTCAATGACTTTCAAAGTCGTTCCTCAACTGTCTTTCTTACACTATGCAGCTATAGCTACATACTATGAGGATCGCAGTTTTATGTTTATTTTATGGCAAAAAAATACATATATACTACAAAATTACATTCAGAAAGAATCTGAAGAAATAAAAATTAAGACTATGTCTGCCATAATTTCTCCTCATATTTACCTGCACTTTCTACATATCACTTTTCAAAATTTTTCCTTATTTACTGATATTGTATTTACCTTTTATCATAAGCAATTTTAATAACTCTGTTACGTAAACAATAAGTGATACATACCCAGGCATGTTTCCTCCGGGCCCAATGAAGGTCTTGAACATTAAGTTAAAAGATACTGGTGGAGACAGATCATTTCCAGTAATGGGGGATTTTACATTATAGTTCACAAAAAGATCCCCAAGTTCCTGCTGTCCATAGTTATCGAGCTAAAGAACATGCCAAGAAAATAATTAGTGTAAAAGACTGAGAAAAAACAAGGCGTAAGTATTACATATTAAACCCCATCCATCGTTAAAACTCACCCGAAATAAGGTCAGAATTAACCTAACCTTCAAGAAAGCCACAGCAAAACCATAACCAGTTTACCTATGTTTCCTTTACCAACAGAGAAATGAAGTATCTTTCTGAGATTGACCTAAAACTCACAGATTCACCGTTTCACAATGAAAGATAAGGTAAAATATCTTCTGCTCAATTATAATAGCTATTGGTTGGCAAGAATCTGAAATCACGTAAATAAGTTTCAAGGTTGAATTTTATCACTCTGTGCATATTTAAGAGTTGGGTACACTTCCCTGTCTATTAATTAAATGTACATATAACTTCCCTTTCACACTAGACATTAAGCTTGTCGAAGGCAGGTGTGTCTTATTCATCTCTGCATTTTCTAGTATATTGCACATTCTATACACTAATAATCAATTCCAAACTCAATGATATATGACCTCCAATCTCAAATGACTGTGACAAACCATTTAATAGTAAAGAACATTTAAAACTTAAGATAAATAACTCACGGCCGTAAGAACTGAGGCTTCGCCGTAAGAACTGAGGCTTCGGAATCAGAAAAACCTTGGTAAATCACCCAATGCTACCACTAATGGGTTTTGTGACTCAGGATTAAGTGCTTATCTAACCTCTCCCAGCCTCAGTTTGCTTACATGGAAAATGGAGGAACAGGACCTATCTCACTATAAAGGGTTACTATGAAGATTAAATAACATATGTAAAGTACTTGGCTCAGAGCTGGCAACATAGTACCTGCTCACAAAAGGTGACTATTACAATTTACATTTTCTCCCTTCATAAATCCAACTGACACCGTCGCTCCACGAAAAAGGTATCCTACTCACATTAACCATGTGTCCCAAATTGGAATGAACAATTAAACAAAACAAAACAAAACAAAACAAAGCCCTCTAGGCACTATTTGTGTAGAAGTCCTGGGGGAAGTCACTAAAGGCCGTATTCATTCTACTACCCAGGAGGCTGGATCAATGAGGAAGCTGTTCCAAGATATGAACACCATAAACATCCCCCGGTCTCCCTGCTTAAGGGAGTCAGAGTAGGTGTAACATCTCTGCTCCCCAGACAATTCAAGAATACTGAGTGTTTTTCTTTGTATTCTTGAAGCCATGATGAAAAAAGAAGCCAGGAAGGAAAGATTCCAAGGACACAGACAGGAATCAAAATCCCACGGAGATGAAGAATTCAGCAATATCTAGCAAATTATATCTGCAGGTACATTTTGATCAAGCAATCCCACTTCCAGGAATCTAGCCCAAAGATACAGTAGCTAAAATATGAAAGGATATGCACAAGGCTACTCATTGCAGCATTATTTGTAAAGGCGAAGATGGGAAAGGCTGTGCCTATCAACAGGGGACAGGTTCTGTAAACCGGTCCATCTACACATGGAGAATAACGTAGCTACAAAGTGGAACGAGATATGTCTCTATATCCTATTCTGGAGCATTCTCTGAGATAGTTTGTTATATGAAAAAAGCAAGTTGGAGAAAAGGATGTATTGAATACTACCATTTACCTAGAAATGGGGGCATACAATATTTACATGTCTTTGTTTATATTCGGTAAAAAAAAAAAAAATTAAAAGAACGTTTTTTTCCCCCCAAGTTAAAAATTAAGTTACCTATGGGGATAGGAATAGAATAGGGTAGAGAGAAAAGCAATAGACACTAGATGTATTTTAATATACACTGTTTTGAAGATTTAATTTTGGATATGAATATTTTTGCTGTAACTATACAATAAACTTAAATTTCAAAAAATAAGACTCTAAAAATTCAAACTAAACCAAAACAATGAGCTAACTGCCCATCCAGCTGGTGACAATTATTGAGAGAGAATGGCTCCAGGTGACTTTAAACAGTTATTAGACTAACATACTGATGTATCCCCAAGGAAATAAAAAATAAAAAGTAAAATTTTAAACTAGTTTCTGTATTCATTGTTGATAGCAGTGTGCTGTTATTCTGAGGCTATTAATGTGCATAATGTGGGACAAAGCATATCGATAATTATGCTGGTGTTGCTGAGAACTAGGATTTTTGGTGTGAGTAAATAAGATACAGAGTTATAATTAATAAAGTAAAGCAAAGTCCCATACCTAATGTTGAGTAGAAGTATCGATATGAACTCATCATGATTTTATCTTAAAACAAAAAAGCAATTCCCTCTCAGTCCACTTAAAAGATCTAGAACCAATGACTAATAGCACTCCCACTAATAACCACCAGGGCTCCTTAAAGAAATTGCTGATTACAATTCTGGGACAAGAAATGTACAAGATGAGCCTGAAGTATCTTGTCATACTAGGAAGAAGTGATCAAAGATTACTGGGATTATGTCAAAAGAATCTAGTAAACAACTGCTGGTAGACAATGATTAGACAATCTGACCATCAATACAGATAACAACTGCAACTGACTGAAAAAGAGCAAATGTTTTAATCCATTAAGTTCATACTGGTAGAAGGAAGGGAGAGAGGAAGAGGCAGGCAGGAACTCATTGTGCATGTCTGAAGGATGCTAGGCAACCAACTAATAAAAACAGGTTAAAAAAAAAGACAAAGGCAAGGGGGTGGAAATGAAGCACTTAAATAGTGTCTCAGAAATCAGAGAGTTAATGAGGTTTTCTACAGAGAAATATTCTAGCTAATAAAAAAGGAATAACAAAATGACAAAATCATGATTTGAAACCCGAATCAATTCGCGGATCCAAACAATGATCACCTCAGAAAAGATAACCAGGTATTATATACCACCCAACAGAAATACATTATACCACTTACTCAGCATCTTGCCAAAAATATCTAATCAAGCCTCTAGATTCAAATGCCAAATTACAAGAAATATAGAAACAAAGGAACATGTGAAACATCACTAAAATAGTGCAATCAGCCAAATTCAGATAGTAGAAAACACTAAATGAAGAAATATCTCAACTTAAAAATTTTTTTAATGAAAATATGAGAAAAAAAAAGATGAAGAACCTAAAGAAATTTAAGAAACATCAATTAATCACCAGGTATGGACTTTATCTAGATCCCAATTTAAACAAAATATTGGTAACATTTAAGATAATCAGGGAAATGTCAACACTGACTAAATATGTGACAATATTAAAAAGTACTATCATTTACCAAAATAACGGTGGTAAGGTTCATTTTTTTGGATTTTTCTTTTAGAGAAATATAATAACTTATTTACAGATGTAATAAAATGATGTTTGAGATATGTTTCAAAGAAACTTGAGGGCTAAAGGCAGGAAAGTTGAGTAGGGAACAGATTCAACAAAATTTGATAACACTGAAACAGACTGATGGGTGCCTAAGTATTTTTTATACTATTTCCTATTTTTATATATTTTGAATTTCTCATAATAAAAAGTTAAAGAATGACCTTACACACTGGTACATGCAGAAATGGGTCAGCAGAAACAAAGAGGAGAAGCAGAATTCATTCTGAGCTGCTGAATCCACATAACAGGAATAAAGTTCCTCCTACTCCAGAGGGTGAATCAGTGCCTTTTAAAGAAACAGGAATGTTTCATGAAGCTGAAAAGGAGTCGCAGGCTCTAACAGGTGCAAAAAATGCTGTGCGCTCAAGAAACAAATGGGCCTTCAGCCGTGAATCCAGAGGCCATGTATGAGTACTAGGCCATTTCCATGGGTCCCTAACTTTTCACTGAAAATTATATTGACAGCCGTATATGTATCTGGTATAGCAAATCAAAAAAACAGTCTGCTCTCCTAGAACATGTATCTGAGATGAAACACAAAGTCAGTGCTCAAACTTCAAAATACGACTTAATACGTCAGCTAATTACTTCCTGCTTCTGACAACTTACTTGGAAATCAATGAAACAAAGAGGCAAACACACAAAACCATAGTAACCTAAGACTGTGAAGAGAAAACAGAGTAATTTAGAGGTAATTAGAAGCACTTTTCATTTCTTCTTTCTAATAAAGGTTATGCCTTTGGAAAAGGAAGGAAATGAGAAATGAATGTGTGGGCTATAACAGTGCCAAAATACAAAGACTGATTTTCTGAATCATGAGTAACAATACTAAACCAATGAGCTTCAAGAAAGGGATAAAATATACGTTACGAGGTCCCCAAATATACTGCCAGATGAAGAAGATTAAGAAGATTTAAATGAGGAAGGAGAAAATTCCTCAGCTAATATTGGAAAGCTAGATATCACAGAGAAAAATTAGAATGTTAAAAAATAATTAGGGGAACAACGGAAAAGTATCCAGCAAGTTCTCATGAGAAAAAAGGAAAGAGTTAGGGAGTCCCACACTTAGCCCTAAACATTTATATACCCATGTAAAGGAAATGTGTATAAACACAGTATTGTTGTTTGTTTCCTTGTTTGTTTTTTACCCAAGGAAGTAAATAAAGATTAAGAGTTGAGTCGTGGTGTTGGAGAAATAGACTTTGCACAAACAGATACACGAGGTGAGAAATCAGCAACATACACACAGGGACATGTGCATCCTCCTGGGGTGAAGATGTGTAGTTTTCATCAAATTTTTAAAGTGGTCTGTGGCCCACAAAAAGGGTAAGAACTACTTCTGATATAGAAGGTATCCCTGCACTTGGTAAAAGTCATGATAGATTGTCTCTAGGGTCTCTTTTGTCTCCCCTAAAATTTGTCAACTTAAATAGCAATTACAAAACTTCAGTCTACATGAAAAGATGGGGCCTAAGGATAATAGGGTGCAGTAAGGGACAGAGCAACCAGAAGCAGATCAAATGGCTGATGAGACAGTGCTCATAAAGACACCCGCTCCCAACCCTCCACATCGACACCGGACACTATTCATCATTAGCCCTTCCTCTGGTTTTTGCTATTAAACCCAGACAACTGGTTTCCACGGAGAGAGAACAAATTTTATACCTCTTTACACTGACTTGCTAGTTTTAACGAAAATACAAGGTTAGCCACCAAAGGCAGAGAGAGAAAAAAATAAAAATGCAAAAAGAGATGCTGTGAGAAATAGGTAAACCTGGCTTCTTCACAAATGTGGCCAGGGTCGGCACAATGTGGAATTCGACAGTCACAAATGCTGAAGGAAAGACAGCACCTACCCGCGTTACTGTGATAGCATCTCTCAAGCACTCACCTGAGCCAAGACACTTTCCATCTCTGATTTCTTCTCGGCAGAACACTTCTTATCAGACATCAATTTCTGTAAATGAGCTACAAGAACAGTGTTGGTACATGTCAATTTCAGTCAATGGGGAAAAAATGAGTTTTTCAGTTTCAAAACAATTCATTTTTACCTAAAAAAAATGAACCCAAGGATAATTAATTCTTAATTATATGAATCTTTTGGTTGATTTTACAAAGTAAGTCCTGATAGACTGTCTCATTCTTTTGCTGACTTAGAAATCCTGATTATCTGTACATATCTTTTTTCTTTAATAAGGGACTGAATCTGTATACTTAAGATCTGTGCACTTTAGCTTTTGTATGTTATGCCCCCCCCAAACAATTTTAATTAAAAAAATTAACAAAGATTTAATCTAAACCCTTTGTTTTGATCAATCCTCCTTGAAAGACTATTTATCTGAGATGAAGAACCATACCTTTTAATAGATGGTCAGCACGAAAACACTCTCCATTTTTTACATCTTTCACCATGAAGTCAGCAAATTTGTCTACGTGGCCAGAGGTCCTAAGTTAACAAATGCCAAACCAATCTGTCATTTTCATGTAAATTAACACATAGATTTTACCTTATGACAATCCTCCTTCTATGTTTATTCATAGTTCCTATCTGTGAATCTGAAAGATGGAAGCTCCCATTATCTGCAATGATGTGCCCATGGTAGGTAACAACATATGCCAGAGAAAATTCTTCCTCAAACCTATTCTCATCCTCTCCCTAAATTCTTCATCCCCATAGGAAAAAAAAGACATGAACTAGATTATACGTTTTCACAAGTTGTCATAAAGTCTGTGCTACTCTGCAGAATCCATTAATCCATGCCTACCCCATTAGTATTAGTGATCTAAGCAAAGGCCAAAACCACGGCAAATGTGATGAGCCAAGAATCATGATAACTCAGTACAGACACTGAATCGTGAGAGTTCTGTCACTGAAACTTACGTGGACATATGACTGCTGCACAGTTCCTATGAGCGGGGCAAGGAGCTAAAGAATAGGTTGTCCTGATCTTTTAGCTCTATCATCAGAAATTCACCGTGTCCTAATTGGCTGAAATTATGAAGACAATGCCCAGAGGGTGGAAACAGTAAAAATTAGCTTTCTCAGGCAACATTAAATGAAGTGATGAGATAAAAAATGGTAAGAATTATTCTTTCAGTTTTATATTCAAGAAAGCCTGCTCTGCTTTCAGCAATGTTGGTAGGAATAATCTAAATGTCTGCACTGAAACTTCAATTCAAATAGTAGCATCTAATTTAAAATGTATACACAACTTTGCCCAGAATTTCTAAGAATTTTTACTAAGGAAATAGGCATATACACAAAAATTCCTCTATGAGGATGTTCAGTGCAGTCAGAAACAATTTAACTGCCTACAATATGGCATCAGCTAAATAAATTATGGCACATCCATACAACGGAATACTATGCTGTTATTAAAAATGCTTTCAAAAACTAATGACATAAGTAAATGTCCACCTATGTTACATGAAAAAAAGCAGTGTGCTGCTAACACTGATACTTACAGAGAAAAAAGACAGAAGGATAAATACAATTTTAACATGGCTTTCTGTGAATAGTAGGTGAATGTGTTCCTTATTTTCTAGATTTTTACAATGAACAGGGGTAGTTTTTGTAATCAGAAGAATTTCAGCCCTCGAAGTACAAATCTTACTTTAAAACCGGCTCGGGAGTGAGCATGGTGCAATCAATCTCCAGGATCTGCTCCTCCTGGATAAAGTGCTGCCTCCAGGTCTGGATAATGTTGTTTTTCAGAGAACAGCCAACTGGCCCAAAGTCATACAGACCACTGACACCTATAAAATATGAACGAGGAAAACGTGCACTTTACCTGGTGTCAGTCTGAACAAACCAAAGCAAGGAGATGGGAGGAACTGATCCCTGTAAGACTTCATTCACACACTCCCTAAAATTATATTGAAATCAACAATTCAAATCGCTCAGTACTGAAGAGCCTTACCTCCACTGGCTGACGAAAGTAAAATTAAAAAGCTTTTACCGTTTCTGTTTACTATTTCCATATTAAGATTTTTGAGGAGGATTAGGGAAAAAAGCAAAAGAAGTCCTTCCATATATATAAGAAACAGAATAAAAAAACAGACTCTAGTTTTCTGCCATAGAAATTAGAAAATAATATGTTGCATCGACTGATAACAATGATCTAAAATTTCAGCATCCAATTCTCTAATTTATACTTGGGTATTTGAACCACTATCTAAACCTCAAGAAGTTAAACATTTAGAGATCTGCTTTGCCAAACTGGAATCAAGCTTCGGTGGCAAAGTACTAAAAGTCTAATACCGTTTAAATGATCTCTGTTGACTATGAAAAATATCATTCTACATTTCATCATCAGTGAATTGTACTCATCTACGTACCTTTATATAGCATTGAGAAAGATGCAGAACTTTACATACCTATAGAGAATGTTTTCTCCTGGCAGTTAGCATAAGGAAGAATCTAGGGACTCTGGTTTACCACTGCCCTTGTGTGGATGTGCCCGGTATAGCTGGCCTGTGCTACAGTGGCCCTCTAACGCTCCAGTCTCCACTGCACTTTAAGGAGTCTATCTAATATGAACAGCTGATCATTGAACAACACAAGGGGTTCAGGGTGTCAACCTCTATGCAGTCGAAAATCTGTGTATAATTTTTAACTACTCAAAATGTAACTACTAATAGCCTACTATTGACTAGAAGTCTTACCAATAACATAAGCGGTTGATTAAAACATTTTGTAATGTTATATGTATCGTACGATATATTCTTACGATAAAATAAGCTACAGAAAAGAAAATGTTAAGAAAATCATAAGGAGGAGAAAATACATTTATAGTATTTATTGACAAAATTCCATGTGGACCTGTGCAGTTCAAACCTGTGATGTTGAAGGGTAGGCTATACAAGGACACATCAAATGCTTAAGACCTGGGCCCCCAACAATTCCCTCCACTCCAATGAAAAAAAGCAGTCTTCAAGAATAAGCAGAGTGGAGGGGAAAAAAGTAGATTTTACACCAAACAGTTGATTCTAAACACATGAAAGCAAAGTATCTACCCTCCTCTGCTTTATGAGACCTCACACAATTAAGTATCAATGGGCAAGCCACGTTTTTTACTTAAGAACAATATCAAAGCCACTAACAACACAATTGTTCTTCTATCATTAATTCACTACCTCCATAAATAGCAAAAGCTTGATCGTAGAAAAACCTCCTCTTCAGGGTATCTTCCATTTTTGCTCTGTCTACGATGTCATCTTTGGGTTGTAATGCCAGCTCCTGTAAGGAGGTTTTAAATAGAAAAGATGTGACTGGAGGGAAGAGTGGGAATTTATCTATGTGAATTTAGTTGATTCCTCAACAAAATTCAATATAAAATTTACCAGACAAGATTTGGTACCCTTAAAAAAAATAAAAACCTTAGGATTTTTTCCCCTTTTGTTACAGAAAAGATACCTTTACTTAATTATTTAGGAATGTATATGATCATTTCTAAGATTACAAGACTAAGCTTACTTAGATGTAACTGCTGATATGCAATATCTGAATTTTTAGTGGATCACTGTAGCAAAAATAGTGACTTAAAACTCCAAACTATTTCATTTTGGTGATGGGAGATTTATTGTTTGAAATATTTGGGAACAGGTATTAGGTGGGCAGACCTTTTCTTTAAAAGAAAAAAAAATTGTAAATACAAAACCATTATTTCCAGTCATAGGAAAATTTATAAGAGCAAGTATAATGCCTTCTAGGAAAATTATTTGAGCATACTGAGTCTAGGATCTGGGGGAAGGGGCACGTAGGGGTCAGGAAGGTGTCACAAAAAAGATGACAGTTTGAGTTGCATGTTGTCAGGATGAGGAGTCTGCCAGGCAGAGGAAACAAGGCAAATTTTTCTAGGTAAACAGGGATAAAGCAAATGGCATTTGTTTAGAACTTTCCTAAGTCTTTCCCACCCAAAGATATTAAATAAAGATGAACAATACCATACCTATTTATGTTCCTATTTTGGGATCCCAACACTCACCTTTGCTTCCAGAACCCTCTTCCGGGCTTTGAGCTCGGCGACTGCTTTGTCAACATCTACTTGGGGTGCTTTAACTTCTTTCAGTTTTCTCACAAGATCTCCCTAGCCAAGAAGGAGGATTTACATTCAGGACCGGTTTCAGAAGTCAAGTTAAGAATGTGTTTTTACGTATGTCTTTTAAAAGGTAGCTGCTTATGAATGAGGCAATTCAAAAGTTTATTATTGGAGAGGTCATTATGAATAACTTAAGGTCTCTGCCCTCGGTGTTCATAATCCAGCAGAATATACAAACGAGTATACAAATAACGATGCTCTAAGGATTTAAGGGATTGTTACTAGTGTGGTTTTTGTCCCCCCCCCCCTTTGGGGGAAGGGGACAGTTGGAGAAGAAGAGAAAATAGTGATAAAAATTAGGAAAGAGCAAGATTAGTACTGAGAACACAGAAGAACCAATAAATAGCCCATCATCTTCTTTCTACTTAGAAAAAAATGTCTTGATTTTCCACCTATTTCTCTGGCCATTTCTTCTCAGTTACTACTGGTTCATCTTCCTCTGCCTTTTTCTTAGTTGCTGGAATTCTTTCCTTGCTAATTTCTCTAGATTACTTTATTCGCTTCCAACAACCTATCACTGTACACTGATTCCCACTCTTACGATAATGTGGCAGAATGGGTCATCTGGGAAAGAAAACAAACAAAATGGTCCAGGAAACTCCAAGTAGAGAAATTAAAGTGGTCAAATTGACAGAGCCCTTGGGTGCCCAACAGAAGTAACTGCCCTCTGAAGGAGTAAGCCTTCCACATAGGCCTTTTAGGATTTTTACATATTAATGTCACCAAAATAATAAACACTTAGCTCAAAATTTAAAAACCCACGAGTAAACAAGCCACCGTGAGTGAAACTCAACACAAATGACAACAGAATTAGATGCCTCGAAAGTATTAGAATGACCAAATATACTTTTTAAATACTTAAGACATTTTTAAGAAATAAAAAGAATCAAAGACATGAACAAAGAACAAAAGACTACCAAAAATAATCAGGGAACCCAAAAAAGAACCACACAGATCATCTGGATATGAAGTATTGAAATTAAAAACTCACTGGAGAGGTTAAATAGCAGATCAGATATTGTTAAAGAAAGAATTAGTGACCTAGAAGACAGATCTAAAGAAACTATCCATGGATAATCCATGAAATGAAGCAGAGGGACAACAAGCTAAAAATACAAATTAGGTAATAAGACATAGAGAAGAGAATGAGAGTCTGACATTCATACAATCAGAATTCCAGAAGAAAAAAGAAAACTTATGAGATTATATTTGGGAAGATAATTGCTATAAATTTTTCTATAGTTGCTCAAAGACATGAATTCTCAGAATTAGGAAGCACAATAAAATCCAAACAATGTACTTAAGTCCAGACCTCAACAAGCTGTATAAAATATAGTGCTTAAGAGGGGTCAGAGTGAAAGACCTGGGTTTTAATACCTCATCATCTGCTTGAGAAACCCTGAGCAAGGTAAAACCTCTGTAAAACCAGAATGACAGTACTTACCTCACTGAATTATTATAAAGAGAAAATGAAAGAACTTAAGTAGAATATTTTCATTAATACCTAACACAAAGTAGACACAAAAAAAATGACAGCTGTTATGCTATCAAAAACCTCAACTTGGCTCTGGCCTAATTGTTTTTCAGATGTGTCAAACCCAACTTGTTTATTTTTCAATTATTTTATTAAATTTACTAGGGTGACGTTGGTTAATAAAATTATGTACATTTCAAGCAAACGATTCTGTAATACCTCATCTGGATATTGCATTGTGTGCTCACTACCCAAAGTCAAATCTCCTTCCATCACCATGTACTTGACCTCCTTTAGCCTTTTCTACCTCTCCCCACCCCCTTGTTCCTCTGGTAATTACTAAACTGTTGTCTGTGTTTATGAGTTCTTATCTGTTTATCTGTCTTGTTCATTTGTTGCTTTCAGTTTTATCTCTCACATGAGTGAAACTGTATCATTCTCAACTTTTTCTGACTTATTTTGCTTAAGCATGATAATTTTAAGATCCATCCATGTTGTCATAAGTGGCAGTATTTTATCTTTCCTTATGACTAAGTAATATTCCATTGTATATACATACCACATCTTTATCCAATTATCTATCAAAGAACACTTTGGTTGTTTTCATGTGTTGGCCACTATAAATAACGTTGCAATGGATACAGGGGTGCATTTACCTTTACGTATAAATGTTTTAAAATTTTGGGGGTAGATAACTAGAAAAGGGATTGCTGGGTCATATGGTAATTCTATTCTTACTTTTTTGAGGCACCCCCATACTGTCTTCCACAGTGGCTATACCGATTTACATTCCTACCAGCAGTAAGTAGATGAGGGTTCCCTTTCCCCACAGCCTCTCCAACACTTGTTATTACTTGTCTTGTTGATGACAGCCATTCTGCCAGGTATGAGGTGGTATCTATTTCACTGTGGTTTTGATATACATTTCCCTAATAGTTAGTGAAGCTGACTATTTTTTTCATGTCTGTTGGCCATTTGTTCTTCTTCATGGGAGAAGTGTCTATTCAGGTCCTCTGCCCATTTTTTAGATTCAAACCCAACTTGTTTAGAAAGGAATTCTTTTTCTCTGCTCCAAACTTGTTCTTTCTCTTAGTATTGCTCTGTTTGTTAATGGCAACAAAATCTACCATTTCCCAAAGAAGAAACATCAAGTTATCCTACTTCACCTCCAACATCTGGTCAATTTCACTTCAGAATTTTAAATCTAATCTCTCCCTTTCACCCCTGACAGATGGGACTGCTACAACAGATTACCAGTTGTCTCTCATCCAAAGGTGTCTACACTATTAGACCTGGCCCCAAATTACCCTACTTTGTGTCATTTCTCTCCCACTTTCATATGCCTTCTTTTCACAAGCACACAGAATCCCTAATTTGATGACTGATCCTACCTTGACGCCTTCGGTATCTATTTTCTTATCTGAAAGAGCTTCCTTTCACTTAATGAAATTTGACCACATCCTTATAAACATCTAACCACTATGTTGTACACCTAAAACTAATAATATTGAACATCAACTCTAGTTGAAAAATAAAAAGTAAAAAAAATTCTCTCACACCCTTTAGAAGCATTTCCCAAACAGTCCACCCTTACGACAGCTTCTTGGGGACATTTCTTCTTTGAAGCTGTCTCAGCTAGAGGCTGGATTTTCTCTCATGTCCTTTCGATCCTCAGGGACTAGAAACAGGATAGATGTCCTCCTTGGGCCCCTCTGTACTTTCGAACTGATTCTTTGTTCTTCCTTCTAAAACCCCTGCAACTCTGAAGGGCCTGTCATCACCCTCCCCCTTGTTGCTGACATTTGGCCAGCTCCCGATAACCACCCTCATTCAATGCATCTCCCTCTCCCGTAGTTGACACTACTTTAGAATGTCCTGGTCGGGAAGTGAAAAAACTGTTTATAACTATCTGAACCTAGAACCTAACTCTGCTTAAATAAAATCAGAAGTATTTTCCCAGTTTTAATGTACACTGAATTTTCCAGGAATGCACTCAGGAAAATGTAATTTAAAGGAAGCCTATACCTTGTTTCAGTTTTACAAAGAGTTGTTATTATTCCAAACAAACAAAACCATGTGACCAAAGGCAATGCTACTGCGGTATCTGAGCAACCTATACAGTACACCTTTATCACTGCGCATTCATAGCAACTACACTCACAGTAAGCCTGTGCAGAGGTGTACGCACAGCTTCCAGTGGCACCATGCCCCAAAATTTACATATTAAAATACATTTTATTATAAATTACTTTTTATTTCTTGTATTTAGATCATTATGTGTACATACATTTTTCTTTAATTAGATTAAGTAGATATTTTGTATGAATTTCTTTACAAGATAGCAATGGTAAATTCCAAAATATCTGATGTAAAGAGGAAGCTGGGTCTGAAAGTTCAGATCCACTGAATTAGTTATTCCTCTTATTCTCTTATCATATACAAATAAGTCTGGTCTGTTATTATACCAGCAGTTTTTATTCTATCATCCTGACTCCTGTAGCTAAAGTAACATCCTCAATCACCTTCTACCTTTACTTTAGCTTCTTCATGACACTTACAATACCTGAAATTACTCTATCAATGCACTGGCTTACATATGTACATGCATTTAATCTGTCCCTGTCTTAGGATGGGAATTCTGGCATGTCGATTCTAGCACTCAAATATTTGTTGACTGATATCACAACATAAACCTAGCACAGTGCCAAGCACTTTACATTCAGTAACATGTACTGGTTCACTCTTTACTAGTTCAGTGTTTGTTTTACTCCCTCTACCTATCAGAACACCTATCTCATAAATGTTCACTGATAATGCTTTTTGATGGGGATAAGAACTCCGGGAGAGCCTTTGCTTTGAAAAGAGGTTGGTGAGTAGTCATTCTTTTTAAAAGTCTGAAAGAAGCAGGCAAGCAGTTCTTCTGAATATCTACCCCTGTGCATCAAGCACTGCCTCTCCCACATCTTTCATCTACGTTTTGTTTTGGAGATGTGCAAAGGGCACTGGCAAACCTGCCACAAGTAAAGGTAGGAAGAATTTAAAATTAATTTCCCTGAATCACTTTCAAAATCATGATTTATAATGATCCAAACCCGAGAACGAGAGAATTGGAGGAGATCTAAAGATGGATGAAAGTATTTAAGGAGTCTTAATTTCTAATTACTTTTCTTCACTCTTCTTCATCACCCAACTATATTTTAGGGTATGTGTGTGTTGAATGAAACTGATGTGAAACGTCATCAATGTCTCTAAATTACCCTCAAGAAACATCGACTAAAAGCTTAGTTTCTGGATAAATTCCTACCATAAAGACATATATTTGAACTAAGAGCCTGTGATTAGAAAGCAAAGTAGTTATTAGATGAGAAATCGTTCCCTGGGATCTTCATGATTCCTTCAGATACATCATGATACATATTCAGCTGGCCAAGAAAAAATAGGAAGAAAACACTTCCTCTCCTTTGCAAGGTGTTTGACTTTACACACATGGAGCTACAGTTCTTGTTTAGATTAATGAGTTCATCTCAGATTTCCAAGTGTTTTATAGCTACTGACAAAAACTACATAAATGTTTCATTTGTCCTTTGTGGATTAAGCAAGAGCTTTAATGGGCACTCTCAGTTCAGAAAATCAAAGCGGAGAAAAATCGAGGGCTCTTCACCCCAAGTCTTCTTATTGCTACTAAGATCTGAGTTTTATTTGTGTCCTCCCAATTATATAAAAGAAAATATGAAATACTGAAACACAATTAATGTTATTAACACATCTTTAGTGATTTAGACAGTAAGTCATCATCATTTAAAGGCCACCCAAGAAATTATTAAAAAGGCATTTATATCATCCTATCCTACCAAATTCAGAAGATATCAAACCAGCAAGTACAGGAAAATATGTGAGCTCCATGCCAGCAATGGTTTGGTAAAACCAATATTCCAATAAGCCACAATCGTTTCAGAATAATACCTAACATTTTACCAAGAGCTTACTATGTACTGTGGGCAGCATTCTCGGCACTTAGATGAACTTCCTCATTTTAATGTTTATAAAGATGAAATTTGGCTACAGAAAGGTTAAAAAGCTGCTGATAGTCACCACATAGTAAACAGTGGGGTCAGATCCAAACCCTGGAAATATAACTTCAGAGCCAATATTTTTAATTACTAGGTGCATCAATACAAAAATAGGAAGGGGTATAAAGAAAGCCCATTTAGCAATTCTTCAAAAACTTCTCCTATCTTGACAATTAAGTTTCACTACAGGTTTTTAAAAAAAATACTCATGGTTACTTTTCTTGTCACTAGTTACTCTGTAAGAGCAGCAAGCTACTACAGCCACGTAAATCATGTCAGAGTGGTCTCTTAAATGCAGACAATGATGCTGAAAATACCTCACCAAATCTCTACGCCAGATCCTCCCTAAACATCTAGCTCAATTAAAGCCATCTCAACAGGTACTGTTTGCACAAAGAGGTCCTAAGACATATATTTCTTCCGCTAATGAATCTCACTTAATATTTAGACAAAGCCAAGGGAGCGGGCAGCAATTCTGACAGGAGAGTGTGATCCACACAGTTAAATGCTAAAGATAGGTAAAATGATGATCACAGAAAAGTGCCCTTAGGGTACTAGGCAAGGGCAGCAGTGGAGGCCAAGGGCAGGCGCAGTGAATAGAAGAATGAATGGGAAATGAGAAAGTGGAGACAAGGAGAGTATCAGAGATAATCTTCCCTTGTAAAGGAAAACGGGCTTGAACTTCTGGGGGCCTGTGCTCCAATTAAGAGCCCAAGTCAGTCTTCAGATAAATCAGATACTGCCATCGCCCTGAAGCAGCAGATCTACAATTTTGGGTTTCAGGAGCCCATTTATACTGTTAAAAATTACTGAGGACCCCACAGTGCTTTTGTTATTGTGAGTTATTTCTATCAAAAAGAAAGATTAAAAATTAAAAAGCACATTTTAAATATTCATTACTTCATTAAAAATAACATTAATGGATTTTCTAAAACTCTAAAATTTCCCCAAAGCTTGAGTTTTATTATTGGTCACAAATATTATCAGTTGTTTTCTTGAAATGACAGACTCACATCACTCGTTTTCCAGAAAATGAATGCCTAACACCCACGACTGAATAACAATACTTCGTCATTTTACAAAGTGTTCAACAAAAAGAGGCAGACAGTTCAGCTTGTAACTTAAACAATCATGCAAATGTTTTTTCTGAGATAGCCATCATATTTCAACATGCTTTACGCATATTTTCCATTTTGTCACACAGAAAATTAAAATGATGTATGGAAAAAGGTCTGGATTTAATAAAATTAGTAATTTTTATTGCTTCATCAAGGACACTCTAAAGAAAAACTGACTTTTTAAAAAAAATATTAGTGTGTGATGGAGAATATTATGTTTGATGTCGATCACTTGATTAGTGCTAAGGGTACGCAGTTTTATCCACCACTGCTTTTTGCACCATCCATGCAAATGTCAACACAGTGAAAAACAAAAATAACATCTTAATTTTATTAAAATAACGTCTTAATTTTATTAGGGAAATGGCTTTGACCTTGGGGACCACCAAAAGTTTGCAGACCACAATTTGAGACCACTGCCCTAGAGTAATAGTTCCCAAACAAGACACTCCAGGACAGAGTTTTCATTAATAAATGGTGAAGGAAAAAAAAAAAAGAAGACAATATATTTGATCTTTTTTCAAAGCTAAATCTACTAAATATCAAAGACTATTCTTTATTCTGAGTTATGGTCTGCCTTTCTTTGTATTAAAATATCCTTTCTTTTATGAAATGAAAGGGTAATCCAGATGGCAGTTTGATGACTGTATCAGTTTTTTTAATGTCCTTATTTGGCAAAATAAGGCTGGCCACCCTATGCTAATTCCCAATTTTTTAAAAACTCAGTTGTCCTAAGATGCCCTTCATCAAACAACTAATGCAGTTTTCTTGATGTTCTGAAGCCCTAAAAATATGCCATGGGGAAATATATTTCGGTGAATCAATAAATCAAGCCTTTAAAAAGCTATAGCATCCATGCAGATTAGCAAATTTATATGAAACACATTTTACCCAAAACAAATCCCACTAAGACCAGTTATTAAGCAACTTAAAATTCCCACTTTTAGGATGTCTTCGATTGCACAAACTTCACAATGGAAATATGTAAAATGGATAAATATGGCACTGTGTCTCATTTCCTCATAAAGAAAAAAAGGGGGGGCTAATTAGATCTTTAAATTCTCTTCCAACTGATACTGGAATCAGTGTGATTCAAAGTTTCAGGTAGTTAACTCATATATTTGTGGCCTTAGAAAATTAGAAAAAGAACTGAACTAATTTACATAAACTAACTTACATATTCATAAAATATCTTAAAGTACAGGGAAAAAATTTAACAATCAAGACAACATAAACAATATACAAGATAGTAATAGCATCAGAAGGTTGTTCCCAGATCAAAGTTTACTTAAGTAGTACCTACTTCCACAGTCTTCCTACAGATGGATAATTTGCACTGCAGTTCCAGGCTAACGTGGCAGAGGGAGGGGTTTGAATACGGTTTTTTTTGTTGTTGTTTTTTAATTAGATGTATTCTCCCTTCTAAAGTGAAGGATATGGGGTAAAAGATGAGAGTTATAGAAAAAAAAAAACAAAGGAACCACACCTAATTTTATTTGGGGAGAGTGGATGTAGGGAGTCGGAGAATAAGCACACATAGCGCCAATACCAATAAAAAAGAAAAAATTAAGCCCATAATGAAATTGCAAAATAAAACACTACTGAATCAGTGAGGCTCAAACGAGCAAAAAGTAGACACTGCAGTGGCAGCATTTGCTGAATTTGTGCCCCAATGAATTATTTCCGATAGAGGGTTCCACCCTCCGTGGCTAAGAAAAGTTATTGCATCAGGCGCCCCGTGTAGGAGAAACCCGTTTCGTGTTTACTACTAGGTCATCGATCCCTGGGGTCTTATTCCAAGCTTTTGGCGCTACCTGACGACTGGCTGTGAGAATTAATCTGAAATAACCCTATCCTTGTCCTCTCTGAATTCTGATATCCATGCAGTGCCTTAGGAAAGGGAGGCCTGTACAAATCACCAAGTTCTCCAACCCACGAAACCTCCCTCCCTTCGGCGAAATCAAATTTCAAAATGTTCTCATACGAAGAATGGCTGATTTTAACGAGTAACTCGGAAATATTTACAGTTTCCCAGGTTTATGATCTGAAAGCTCACTCATTCCGAGTAGCCCTTTCGGAACCCAGAAAAGATGACAGGAGCGAAGGACGGGGCGGTGGGGAGGGGGGGTGCGGAAAAAAGTTCAACACTTCCCCACATCCACGTTTCAACGACTTGTATTTTCTCAACCGGTCATTCGGCTAACTAAGCACTGAATGAAGATGTCAAGGAGGAAACACTGAGAAGAGAGAATTAGGACCCTCGCCACCCAGGGAGAGCACGGCAGACTGGGAAACTGAAGTTGAGGTTACTGAGCGAGGACAGGAGGAGAAGCAAAGGGTCACGGATCCCAGCCCCATCGGAGGGAGAGGAAGCACGCGCGGTAACAAGGATGGGAAAGGAGAACAGATCGCGAGCGGAGAGACGCAGGCTGTGCAAGGGGATCCGCGGGAGTCACCCAAGACAAGCGGAGGACGCAAGTCCACGGGAGGGAAGGTGGCAGGCGCACCCGAGGACCCCGGTCCAAAGTTGAGGAGGCGAGGAAGATGCCAGGAAGCCAAGGGCTTCCAGAGGATGGAGAGGGGTAACCGGAGAGGCGGACTGGTGCCCGGGGAGAGGAGAGGATAACGAGGAGGGACCGGGGGGTTGGGGAGAGGAGGGAGCTGGAGCCGGAGGGGAAGGCGCAGAATGCCGGTACCTGCTCTCGCACGGCTAGCCGGAGAGGTGCCAGCACCTCCTCAGCCCCGGCGCCGTCCATGCTGTTCCGGGAGGCGGCGGAGAACGAGGTCGCGGCGGGGGCGCGCGTGCTGAGGGGCCGGCAGGGCGCGAGCAGAGGCCGGGCAGGGAGCTGGGGTGGCAGCCACAGCAGCAGGGCGGCGCGGGCAGCTCTAAGCAGCGCCGGGCGCGGAGAGGGCATGAGCCGGCGGCCCTGGGCGGTGCAGAGGGGGCGGCGGCGGAAGCGGCGCGCGCTGCCGGGCCCGGAGCATGATGAAATCGCCGCGTAAACGCCGCGGCGCGCGCGCAGCCGCACATTCCACACGCCGCGATGCGGCGCCGGATCGCCGCCAGCAGATTCGACACAATACCCGGAAGGACCCGGGTCCTTCAGCGGCTGGAGAAGGCTAGCTCCACCCGGGGAGCCCAGGAGAGTTGCGGGGTCTCAGGTAGCTCCCTGCGAACAGCGTTGCACAATGATGCGTCAGGCCACCCCAATAGAGTGGACATTCAGGGACGCAACTCCATCCGAGCGGTGCAGACTGAAACTCACGCGGACCTTCAATGCATAGGCTTGTACACGGCCACTGACACTCGGGCTGACACACGGAGAAACACACTAGTGTTTCTGTTCTTTAGCCCTCTGGGCCTTAAAGGGTCATAACACATCGAATCTGAGAAGGACTTAGATGCAATTTGGCTCAAGTTCAATTGTTCCTCTCAGAGGAGGAAACAGGTCAAGAGAGGTTAATGATTTGCCCAACTTTTCACATCTAATCCATACCTTCCCGTCGTCAAAACAAAATCTGGGGAAAAGGGAGAGGAGGAATGACGGGCTACTTTGCAGGGCCAGCAGGATTTGAACCAGCTGACGTGAGGAAAGGCAGAAGCAAAAAAGATGAGGAATAGCCGGGAATCACTATCATGCAGGGGAATGGAGAGGAGCATCTAGGGGCCCGGGGTTCCCCGTGCGTGATCTCGCCTCAGAGCTCCTGCCTTGGGGATGGCTCCCTCCCTCCTGCCCCACGGGAAAAACTGGATTCCCTTTGCATTGAGGGAATAGAACAATAAAGAATGTGTTGGTTAGAGAAATAGCATTGTGCACACCCAAGAGAAAGCCAAAAATGAAAATTATGAAAAATGCCCAGTGATGATGCACTGGGCCACACTGAGGGAACGTCGGCTGGTGCAGCCACGACTGGAGAACTATTTGACACTATCTACTGAAGCCAACCATACACACCTTCCCTGGGACCAACAATTTCACCCCACGAGTGTACACGAGTAGAAAGGCTCACCGCAATGATGTCACCTTTCCCAGTAGTCGGAAAGTCGTATTACTGTTCTGCCCGTTCCAATTTGTAGAAGCACACATTGTGAGAAGTACTCACAATTTAACATCAGCAGGGAGGGTGACTAAAGGATCTTCTGCAATATTAAACTATTCATATTTTTGACACTTTTGAGATTTGATACTTATTCCCAATTTTTATTTGGCTTTAATAGGTATTTTTTAATTTATCATAATATTTTTAAAGACAAAAACCAATTTTTACATCTGCTCTTCTTCATATTTTTATTTAAACATTCAAATTCTGTATCTTTTGAATACAATTACATATTTTTTAATACGTTAGATCGATAATGTCTCATCCATGTTCATGTGAAGACAGTTCTATGAGTATACCCTGATGCATACTTTCCCCCATCCAATTCATCCTCCCCACAGCTGCTTCAGTGATTATTTCTAAAAGGCAAAGCGGTGGCATGTTACTCCTCTGCTCAGGATGATTCAATAGGACAATGTGGCTCCTAGCAGAATTTCCCAAGTGGTTTTCCTTAGAAAACTGTGTCTGCAGACAGTAATAATAGCTTATAATCATTGAGGGCTTACTATGTACCAGTTAGTATGGTAAGTTGTGTAATGTATTCACCAATCTAATGAGATAGGCTCCATAATAATTCCCATTTTACAGATTCAGGATTCAAGGTACTAAGTTATAAACAACTTGTCCACAGTCACACAACTACCGAGTGAGCGTAGGGCAGAATGTGAGCTGGGGGCAGGGGCAGTTGTACCATACAGCTAATGAGGCTGCAAGTGACCTTCAGCACCCCTCGGCTGGATGGGTTATTTCAAGGCCCCACTGGAGGCCTTAGAGTTGTGTACAAGTGGTCATGGTTTTTTTCTTTCCATATTAAAGTTATTTTCTTTATTTGAGGGAAGAGAATTTGTGCGTAAATTGAAATGTACTCATCTTAAGTGTAAAGTTCAGTGGGTTTTGACAAAAAAAAAAAAAAAAACACTTATAACCCACACCCTAATCAAGATAAAGAGCATTTCCCTCACTTCACAGAGTCCCTCCTGTCTCTTCCTACAGAGATCCATGGGGAGACTGCCATGTGAAGATGGAGTGACACAACTGTGAGCCCAGGAACAGCAAGGTTTGATGGCCACCACCAAAGCAAGAAAGAGGCAAGAAAAGATTCTACTCAGAGTTCCAGAGCGAGCCTGGCCCTGCCGGTGCCTTGGTTGTGGACTTCTAGCCTCCAGAACTGTGAGATAATACATTTCTGTTGTTTTAAGCCACCGGTTTGTGTACTTAGTTACGACAGGCCTAGGAAACTAATACAGAGACTGTGGTTATTTTTTCATCCTCTCAATCTTTATTCTTTCTGATTATAAAATAAAATACTTACTCTTTTAAAAATTGAAATATTACAGCAATATATGATTTGGAAATTGAGAGTCAGAGAGGAAAGAATAAAGAGAAAAGGGGGACTTATAGTTTTAATATATATGACGTGTCTGTGTTATTTGCATTGTTTTACAGAATGAATAATCTCTGCATTTTGAAAATATTTTGAAATAGGGTAATATGGAAAGTCCTTCAAAATCTAATTCCTCAATGATAAACACTGTTGTTAGCTGGTCTACAATTTGTACTATTTCTAAGCAAACACAAAGTCCATTTCACGTAAATACGCAAGCCTTTCTCCCTCATACACTCATACACTGCAGGGCAGGGGAGAGGTGAGGCTGGACCTCTGGTGCTTTATTTTCCTCTGTTGTTCTCTTTCTTTTCCAGAAGTTTCCAACAGTTTAACTCACCCTTTAACTCCTTTGAGTTCTAGCCAATGGAATATAATTGAACTTGCTGTACACCACTTCCCAGCCTGGCTGTATAAACTCCCATGTGCCACCCTTTATGCTGTTCTCTTCTGCTGGCTGGAAATGGATGTCCATGTGTTAAAAATGGCAGAACCTGGTTGCTGAGTGACTATATGGAACAGAACCCATTGCCCTACTCCTTTCTGACAAGCTCTTTGAACTGGTAACATGAGCAAATAGTATATTTCTGTTGCATCTGTGCTAATACACATTCTGCTCTATTTGTTAGAGTAGCAAGCTTGCTATAACTACTCTGCAACCACTAGGCCATGCATGAGAAAGTTGGTAAGGATATCTGGGACACAGAAGGAAAGAAAGGGTCAAAAAGAGCAGTTGATTGACAGAAGTTCTGCTTATATATACCTTTTTAGGCATATGGAACTAGGCAAAGCTGGGCTCCCTCCCACAGGCTGGTGGGGTATTATCCAGAGTGAGTGGACTGACTGGTGGCCCTGGTACACTTCTCTGGGTAAGCATCTCTCTAGCTTTCTGATGCCTCTGCTTGAAGTAAAGTACCCGCCCCTTCTCCTCCTTCCATTTGTCCTCAAGCTAAGGTGTGTGCAGAATTCCTAGCCCACACTTACAGGATCCTAAGGGATGCTTCCCAGACTTGGTGTGGGAGGGAAGGTGTCGCATACCTCATCCAAGTTCCTCCTCTAATTCTCTGGACTCAGTCTCCAGAGAATTAGAGGAGGAACTTGGATGAGGTATGCGACATGCTGACTTCTGGCCTCTTCCAGCTCTTACTATGGGTTTGTGAACTCCTGACAGGGAAACACAGCTCTAAGAAATGGAAGGAGAGCAGGTTTCTGTCTGTCCAGCAGAGGGGAGCAGCTCCCCACAATCCAGCACTTAGGAAGCCAGAGGGGTGTACAAAGGCTTGTGCAGGCTCAGCCTTCAGAGGCCTGAGCACGCAACCCTGCCCCCGGAGAGTGTGCACGGGGAAACCCTCCAAGCCCCTTCTCGGCCCTCACCTAAGGCATCCGGCCCCCTACGCCTCTCCTGCGGGGAGAGAAAGGGTCCATCGCTAAATATTAGTGGGGCTCTGGCTTTGCTAATCTGGTGAGAAGGAGGGAGCTTATGCAAGCTAGTATGAAGACATACAAAACAGACTAATAAACAAAAGGCTCACCAAAGTTAGGATGGCAAGTTTCCAGCTGATTGGGACCTCAGATTCCCAGTTATGGTTTGAATTGTGTTCCCCCAAAAGATAAAGTCATCTCAAAATGTGACCTCATTTGGAAATGAAGTCAGTGCAGATGTAACTGGGTTCAAATGGAAGCAGGGTGGACTCTTAATCCAATATGACTGGTGTCTTTATAAGAAGAGGGAAATCTAGACACGGACACAGAGGGAAGACAGCCCGTGAATACAGAGGCAGAGATCAGAGTCGTGCCGTCAGAAGCTGAGTGACACCCGGGACTGCCAGAGCTGCAAAGAGCCTCTCCTAACAGCTTCGGCGGGAGCTCGGCTCTGCCAACACTGAGTTTTGGGCTTCATCCTCCAGAACTGTGAGACAATACACTTCTGTTGTTTAAGCTGTCCAGTTTGGGGTATCCACAGCGGCAGCCCTAGGAAACGAACACGCTTGCCCTCCCACCCCCGGCCCCACCGCCCACAGCAGGGGTGGCACATTGACTCAGTCCCACCACTGCAGCAGGTCCGTTCAGGTTGCACAGCGTTTGTTGTTGCTGCTGTGGGCTTTAATTAGCAGGGCCACGCCTACCAATGCCCCGCCTGGCTCTTTGTGCATTTAAGCCGCCGTCCCTGCTCCATGCTTCCCAGGCAGGGCTCCTTCAAGATGGCCGATGAAGTGCCAACCACCAGGCTCACTTCTCGGGCAGGGAGGTTGGGGAAGAGGGAACTGTCGCCTTTCTCAGGAGTCCTCCCAGAAGCCTCACACAACAGCTCCTGCTGACATCTCGTTGACCAGAACTGGGTCATACAGTGTGATGGTATATTTTAGGTGTCGCCTTGACAGGCCGCAGTATTCAGATCTTTGTTACAGCACATCTAGATATTCCTGGGAATGAATTTTTAGATGAGATTAACATTTAAATCAGTAGACTCTGAATAAAGGAAACCTCTAGAGTATGGGTGAGCCTCATCCAGGCAGTCGAAGGCCTCTGGGAAGAGACTGAGGTCCTCTGAGCATTTAGCCTTCAGGCCATAGTTTGGAAACCCCTGTCTTAGGGTAGCAGCTGACAAGGAGATAGAAAGGATAGTGTAGGAGGGGGAAAAAAAACTGCTGTGACAGCTATGGGAATACTCATCGCAAAAGAGGAACCCTTTAAATCTTCCGGGGACAGAAAAAAGGAAATTTCTTTGATGTTACTCACCTATTTACCTGACTAGGAGACAAGGGCAGAAAGGTCAGTGTAGCTGGAAAGGTTGTCTTGGCCACCTCAGGGTGGGCCCTGCATCCGTCCTGCTGGAGCCTGCAAACCCTGCTGGCTGGGTGCCAAAAGGCCCTCAGCTCCCTGTAATTTGCTCCTCCTAGAAACGGCAGGCAGATAAATCTCTCTCAGTACCATGGCAACCAGATTCTTCTCTATAGCAGGGGAATCAGGGAGAACACCCCTGCAGGCACTGATCCATTAGTGTATACTGAGCTCCTTTCAAAGCCAGGCCCTGTGCTGAGTGCTTGGAACACAAAGATGTATAAACCCGAGTCTGTGCTTTGAAGGGGGCCATGGGCTGAAGGAGGAGGCAGGCACGCAAGGCCAACAGCATGATACATGATCCAAGGAAGGACACACCAAGTGCTGCAGCAGCGGCTCCTCCTCTCTGGCATCTAGGACCTGACCTGCTGGACCTCTCCGAAGAGCAGAGCTTGAGCTGAATTTTGGAGATTCAGTCAGACCTGGTCAAAAAGGATGACCTGGGGAAGCTTGAGAGCCATAGCACATTTGGGGAACGACAAGTATGGGCTGAGCCCAGGGCTCTCGAGGTTGCCGGAGATGGACAGGGAGAGGCCCACAGGTGCTAAAAACCAGAGCACTCTGCTGTCACTGCTCTCGCTGGGGTGCACCACAACCGAGTGCTAATCCAGGGGCCGTTTCCAGCCCATTTGCTTACCCGCTTCTCTTTAAAGATCCTGTCTTGATATCAGGATGATCATGATAGCATGGTACCACCAACTCCTGTTTCTTCTGTAATTCTGCCTGCCCTTTCTCACTCCTTATTTACTTCCTCACTTCTTTACATTCTAACCATCTTCTCAGGCTATGCTCTCTCTAGGTATATTAGAGGTGGACCATGTGACTCTCCATTTCTCTTTGTGTATTGGTTTCAATTTTTCCTACCACAGGTGAGCCCTCCTCTACATGTCTGGGAATGAAGCTGCAAGAACCCCAGCATAGCAACCCTGGTGGGGATTCCCACATCCCTCTATAGGTCAGTATCTCTCATATCCATCTATCAATCCTGGGGAAGGATTCTGATTGGCATTGGTTGGATCATGTGCCTGCCCTGGGACCCATCACAATTACTAAAGTGATGGGAATGATAAGGGCAACGAGGTTCCATGATTGGCCCCCTCGAAGTCACTTTGAATTAGAGAAAATCCGTTCCCGAAGGCATGGGTCCTCCAAGGTCCAAGGTGCTGGGTTTGTTCTTCCTCCGCCGCTACAGAAGTAGCGCATCCCATTCGTGTCTGTACCTGCATCTTTCCTTCAGTCATCCTCACAACATGCCCAGACCTTCTGTCCAGAAGGGTCATGTACAGGAGCGACAAGGGCATTTTTACAAAATTAGATGTGCTACAGTCCTGTGTGTGTGTGTGTGTGGGGGGGGTGCTGCAGCAGGATTCAGGGAGCAGGACTTTCAACCAGGTGACCATTATCTTTTGATCTAGGACCCTCTCAAGCCAACAGGAAAATCCAGGGGACAGAACCAGAATTAACTCTGAATTTCTTTGGTTCCTTTTTGGCTGCGCTGCCACCCAAAGGGCACACACCAGCTGGGCCTGGTGTTACTTTTAATGGAAAGAAGCATCATGCCCAAGAATGGCCAGGGTAGAATCCGAAATTTTTAAAATAGGCTCACTGCCCCTTTTGTTACCTAAGAAGCAACCAAGAGCTGACCCTTGTCTGGGCATGACCACATCCAGGGGCTGTGTTAGTCTGCTCAGCCGCCCTAACAAAATCCCACTCAATCAACTGAAACTTACTTTCAGTTCTGGAGGCTGGAAGTCCATGATCAAGGTGTCCCCAATTCAGTTTCCGGGGAGAGCCCTCTTCCTGGCTTATAGCCAGCCACCTCCTGTGTCCTCATTGGGCCTTTTCTGTGTGTGTGTGTGTGTGTGTGTGTGTGTGTGTGTGTGTGTGTGTGTAAGTGCGTGCACGCACACTCCTGGTGTCTCTTCCTCTCCTTATAGGGACACCAGTCCTATCGGATCAGGGCCCCATCCTTCTGACCTCATTTAACCTTAACTACCTTCCTGAAGGCCCTGTCTCTGAATACAGTCACACTGCGGGGTAGCGTTTCAATCTATGAATGTAGTGGGGGGGCACAATTCAGTCTATAACAATGACCAAGCTAAAGAGGAGGTGACAAAGTAAGGTTACAAATCTTCGTAAATTAATTTTTGAGGAAGCTGTTCCAATGCCGTGTCATAGCAGATGCCTGTTGATGGGAGGGAACACGAGGGGTCCATGTACTACCTTGACTGTGGGCCCCTCCATTGGGTGGCCTTTTTGCCTTTTTGACGGTAGATGGTCTGGAAAGCTGAAAACAAGACAAACTTTTCTTTCAACAGCCCTAAGGGCCTGGCCGGTGTTGGGAATGGAGCTCCCATATTCCTAGTGCCTAGCAGTGCCTGCTTAATAAATTAATAAACGTTAGGTGTCTTTGCCTATCTTTTGTCTATCTAATTCTTTCAAACTCTTCTATTTCTATTTCATTTTCCTGACTTTTTGGTATTCCTGCCCTCTACACCCTTACAATATTTGCAGCAGTGTTTTTTCTACCTTGGGCTACTTTCCATTTTCCTTTCTTTTCCTTTCTTTTCCTACGGTTTTTCCTGTACTCTTTCTTCTTAGAAGCAAGCATCTCGTGAAGTTTTTAAACGCCCAGCAATTGTCCGGTAGCACTTTCCTGGTGAGGATTCTGCATCTGCCACTCACTTCGCCTCTCCCTCTCCTCTGCTTACAGAGATTCTCGGCGATTTCTTTATGATGACTCATCTGAATGAGTGGAATTTTTTTCCTGGACCAGCTCTTTGCTGGAGCATCATGTGGGAGAGGTCAGGGCAATGTTCCGTTAGCTGGAATTTTCCTCATGACCCGGGCTTTGAGATGTGAGCTCCATCAGCCTTCACTTCTCAGCGTGGGCGCTGCTCTGTCTGCGCATGTTCGGCAACCCAGAGATACTGGCCTCTGCAGAGGAGATTGGCGTCATTTAATTTTCACTTGTTTTTTTTTCCATTTGTCACCTAAATGATGAGAGTGGAAGTCTGTGTCCCCGTGCCAGGGGCAGAGACAGAGGGTAGAAAGACAGAGCACCCCAGCCTCCTAAGGACCAGGTCTGAGCAGCCCGGAGAGAGGAGCTGTGGCCGGCAGAGACAGCTCTTCTGCTCCGGGTCCAGAAGACCAGGAGAGGTGCCGCGGCGTGGGAGAAAAGGGGAGCGCTTCTCCCTGCTCCCGCCGGGAGCGGGGCTCAGAGGGAACAGCCCTGCTGAAATCCCGTCAACTGAAATCTTAGGTTACAGTGGACAGAAAGCGGCTGACCAATGTGTGGAACCACTGGCTTTCCTTTCTGCTTCTACCTTACACGTGTATCTGATGCGACCATCAAGGACGAGGCCACTGTCACCACATCTCACCACCCTTGCCACTGTCACCACATCTCACCACCCTCGCCACTGTCACCACATCTCACCACCCTCGCCACTGCCACCTGGGCCCTGGGTCCCAGACTGGCCTAGAACCTTTTAAGACCCAGTTAGGAGTCTAAATGTTTGCCATCTTAAGCAGCGAAGAATCTCACATGGATCACAGAGTCAGAGAAGAAATCGAGTCTCAGACCCTGTAGAGATGGGGCTGCCCTGGACTTGCCATGTCTCTCAGGGGCTCTACCTCAGATTCAAATTCCCCGGAATGAGAGAGTCTCGTGCCTACCAGTCATGTCAGGAAAGAACTAAAATATGTCAGCTGCCAAAGGCTAACGTTCTCTATTTGCTTTTGCTTTTACAGAAGAAGCAGCGGAGCAGTACTGTGCTTGGGCTCATCCTCCCTAGAGAATGCCTGCCCGTTTCATGCGGAGTGAAGATCAAAGGAACCAAATGACAGCAGCAGCCAAGTGTAATCATCAGTCGCCCTATACTCTTGACCATGGTAAAAGCCGACCACCCTCTCCATCATGACTTTTAAGTGAAAATATCATGCATCTCTGGAAAGGTCTATTTCTTTTTATAATCTTTTTATATACTTTAGGTTATCCTGGTCCCTGGGTCTTTGTTTAGCTACTAAAAATATCTGATCTCAGCTCAACAACCCCATCCATATCCTCTTCCTGGCATGAGTTGTGTGGAGCTCAAGTGAAATGCTTTCTGGAAACTTGCCTGGAACCAACTCAGTAGTCTGGGAGGAATTCTGAAAGGGAGAATTTGGAGAGGGCTAAATTTGGAAAGGATTCAATTAAATTGGTAAAAGGATTAGAAATTGGACCTAGGTAAGAGAAAAAAAAAATCCACAGAGAAGAAAAAGATGTTTCATTACAGAGAAATTAAAACTGAAAGTAATTACCATTGAGACTTTGTTCAGGAAAGGAATGTGATATGATATATGACTGCCCACCTGCTGTCAAATGGTGTATTTAATGTTAAAGGCACCGAAATAGATAAGACATAGGCCTTGCCTCCAGAGCTCATTGAGCAATGGAGAAAGTATTTGAATGTTTCAGAGGACCCATCAGGAACTGAGGTCAACAATTTATTATAGTTTAATTACCTTTTTCTCCTTATTATGAAAAACATTGCATGCTTATTGAAGAGAATCTGGAAAGCAAAGAAGAAATTAAAAATCATCTTTGATCCTGCCACTAAAAATAATCACTGTTAATAAGTTTATCTGTTTTTTGGAAATATACATGGTTATACTAACAAAGCACTAACGTTGATGAAATGCATTCCATGTGCCAGGGACTGTGTTAGACTCTCCATCTGAACATCAGCCCTGTGAAGTGGCAACCATCATTGTCCCCATTTTACAGATGAGGAAACAGAGGCTTTGCGGTTAATTGCCCAGTCTTAGAGCTGAGACTGGCAGAGGTACAACTCATCCTAGATCTGTCTTATTCCCAAGCTCTTAACCAGATCAGGGACCAGAAGGACCCAGCATCAGGACTTTGTCCTTATAGGGGCAAGGCAATTCTGAATACAGCCCTATGGCTGGGACTCAGAATTGGCTTTCAGGGGACTAATGTTCGATCCCTTTGAAGAGACGGGCTAAATGAGCTCTATCCATCAAAAACAAAAAGAAAAGCAAAACAAAATCAAAAGCACAAAAATTTGGTCTTTTGAGGGACTCAGTAATAGTAATACAAAGGGAAGAAAAGACATCTTCGTCACTCTGGGCAGAAGGCTTGATGAATTGAAGGCTATGCCTGCTACTGTAGTGTTGTCACTTGGTGAAAACGATGGTGTGGGACACTGTGTCCAGCAAGACCAGCCCCAAGAGACAGACACTGCCTGGGATGGAGGAGAAATATTTGGAGAGAAATTTGCAGGAATTTAAAAGTCTTGCATCTGCAGGTAGGGACGAGAGTTCTAATTGCTATTGTGACACTCTAACTCTCCCCACATCTTGATAAGGCTTGGAGAAACTCATGTATATTTTCTTATACTTAAAAAATGTTTCTTCTATAGTTTATTACAATGAAATTACCTCTGATGTTCTCTCACCTTAAATACTTAGTAGATGTACTAGGTAATTTTTAGGAGTCAGTTGAATGACATCTAACATCAAGAAAAGGACACAGAGTAAATAATCAAAAAGTGCCGTCTGTTGGGTTTGTCCATTGCACTTTGCCTAGGATGAGAGGATCTCCATCATCCTGGTACTAACAGCAAAAGCGCCCTCCTGCTCATGTACTCACACATGTTGACTACTTGGCTTAATTCTCTTTGTTATTCCCTGTTCTAACATAACTTGGAGAATTGCAATCATCATTTTCCATAAAGATGAAAAGTCCCATTAGGGATGTCTGTGGGACTACATAGATGCTGGAGAATGCAAGTACTTAATCTCATGTTCACAAATGGACTTCAAAGAGTCTGTATACCCTAAAATATTAGGCAAGATGGAATTTGTCCCAAAATGAGTGCTTTCTCCTGGGGAGAGGGTCAAGAACTTTCATCAGCTTTGAAAATGGTCCATACCCAAAGAGAAGGTTCAAAGTCATTGCTTGGGTCCCTTTACAGGTCTTTCACATCATGGGGTTCTCTAATATTGATTGACAGCAAATACACTGTTATTATTAATTATTATTAAAATAACTGACTTTAAAAACTGATATGAAATAGCTCATTTTTAAATAAATGTTTTGATTTACACAGCCTTGACTGAAGAATCACCCTCGTAATGAAGGGTTCAGCCTGGATACTGGTCAGACAGGCATTCGTCCTTTCCTCCTTTAGACCTGCAGACTCAATGAAAAATAATTAAGGGCTGGGTGAGAGGGGCACTAGGCAACAATACGGGGGTCCCATGTTCTGAGCTTGTCACAACCTGTCATAGCTTCGTGGCTTTGGATACTTAATCTGGCCCTCGATTTCCTTACTTGAACCATAAAAGCGTTTGATGATATAATTTTAAAGTTCTTTTACATTATTAAAATTGATGATTCAGGAGGACAGTTTTCAAACTTTTTAAACTTTGAACCCTGTCCTAGGTTTCTGAAAATCCTCTTGGACTACTCCAAATATTTGATTTAAATATGAAGTCCTAGGGGTCTATCCTGTCCCAGGATAATCATATGAGTCATTAACTTGACAGTGAAAAGGTAACTAATACTCTTGAAGCTTTTGCCAAAAAGCTGTGTTTAGATTGAGTTTGGGCAACCTGCAGAGAATTCCTATTGATTTAAGTTAAATCTAAAATTAGGAGCCCTGTATCTTTCCTTTCTGACTGAATTTATGATGGATAATCAATTAGCAGAAGCTCCTCATTTAGCATTTTGCATTTTTTTTTTTTTGCCTCCCCAGCCTGCTACACATCTGATGAAAGAAAACAGTTACTGATTATTGGGATTACATGATGTCCTAGAAAAAGCAAAATTAACCTATGGTGGAAAAATCAGAAGAGAGGGGGTTACCTTTGGGAGGAAGGGGAGGCCAGGGCTCAGCTGGGACACTTCGCGGTGATCTGGGTTATTCTACGCATTTGTCGAAACTTCGTGGAGGTCCACTCGTCTGTTTTTTTTTTTTCTTTTTTCATTTCCCTGAAAATTTAAATTTTACATTTAAAATTTTTGAACACACAAAATGGAATCTTATCCAGCCTTAAAAAATGATGGAAACCCTGTCACTTGCTACAATGGGGATGAGTTTCGAGAACATTCTGCGGAGTGAAATAAGCCGGTCACAAAAGGACACATATTGTATGATTCTACTTACACGAGGTTTGAGCAATCAAAGTCATAGAGGCAGAAAGCAGAAGCGTGGCTGCCATGGGGGCCACGGGTGATGGGGAGACGCTTAAGGGCATGGAGCTGCAGGTTTGTGAGAAGAGACAGTTCTGGAGGTGGGTTGCACAGTGTGACTGCACCTAACGCTACTGAACTGCATACTTAAAAATGGTTACAATAATAAATTTTATGCGAGAGGGTTTTTTTTTTTACCACAATAAAAAAAAAGAAGAAAATATTTGAGGAAATAGCCAACTCAAGTAATGATAGGCGTGATAAAGTATTTAGTTGGGGAGTGTACCGATGTCTGCAATTTAATTTGGAATGCTTCAGAGAAGTACATGGATGGATACATGGGGAAGAGATGTGATTTATCAAGTGCAAAAGTGGTAGAACATAGATCACAGTAAATGTCTTTCATCTCTGCTATGTACTTAAAAGTTTCCAAAATAAAATATTAGGGAAAACTTTTTTAAGATTAATGGGGAACAAGTTGGCAATTTACATGAAGAACTCCTTGACCTCTGTTTTCTAAGTTCACTGGTTTCTTTAATAATATACTTAATACGCAAATTAAAACTACAATAATACACAACTGTTCCTTCCCCAGAATGGCCAAAATTAGAAGAACCAATAATATCAAGTACTGATGCAACTGTGGATCAACAAGAAATTTCATGTATTGCTGAGGGGGGGTGTAAATTGGTACCATGGATTTGGAAAATAGGCAGTATCTTCTACAGACAGAAAGTAGAACGTTGTTACACAACAATGTGAATGTCTTTAACACAACTGAACTGTACCTTAAAAATGGCTAGGATAGTAAAGTTTGTGTATTTTACCACAATTTAAAAAATATTTAAAGCAGCAATATTTATATAGTTCAAATTGTATCTCTGTACACAGATTTGACTAGAAGCACCTCCCCTTGTCTTCCTCGCACCCAAACCCCTGGGGTTTGCTTTGCATAAGGGGAACAAACCTTATAGCCTCCCTTCTTAATCTGGTCTGGTGAGAAGATGCAGCTGGGCTTAAAAATGTGAACTGGAAATGAAAGCCAAGCTTGCAACTGCTACCTCTCCACGCGAGCAGTGAGTGAGGGTGCACAGGACGAGGGCTCAGCTGTTGGGAAGGGAGCCAGCAGGGACCCCATTGCTCACAGACAAGAAGGCCTGGCGTAGTCAGGCAGGGGACGAAGAGAGAAGAAGTAAAACTTCTCTATGGAGTAAGGTAGAGGGCAGAGGACCCATCCATCCATTTATGCTGCTTTAGGACAATGTTCTTCCTTGACACGGGTCCTCACTGTACTCATTCTGAACATTGTTTATCATGTGAGCTGTCTCTGTGGGCTTCTGTCCAAGAGTTACCCTCAGGGGCTGGAAGATTGCAGGGAAAGGGAGGGCCTATGATTTCACTTTGCCCTGGGTGACAGAGCCCCACAGGGCCAGCCGTGGGCTGCCAATGCCTACCCTGGGCTCTTCTGTTGGAGCTCCTTGGCGACATGAGCCCTGTGTATGACCGTGCTCCACTGTGCTACTAGGGTAGAGGTACGGATGCCGGGGTGGGACCAGCCTGTGGATGCTTCTACACGGCCTGCAGAATTCAAGACGATGGCTAGATTCGAGAAACCCAAAGTTAGGCTAAAGCTAGTCCTGACCATGAGATAACTCATCGTGTTTGACGTTTCCCTCCTTTGATTCTGGTTCTTCTATATTTCTCCTAGCTCAGTCATGACAAGAGACCCCTAAAACACATGTTCCAGAGCCCCTCCCTTGGTAGCCAAATATTAAATTGGCTTCTTCCTTTCCTAAGCAGACGTTATAGCAACTCCTGACTTGGGGCACTCTGACCATGCTAAGTCATTTGCATTGTACAGAAAAGGCAAGTTGTGCTTTAAAAGTGCTTATACAAAAACTAAAAACTCATCACAAGCCTATAGCCTACCTTAGCTAGGTTTTCCAACCTTGTTTATCGCTTTGGCAAAAACAATTAAGCCACTTGGTGCTTCAGTAGACACTATATTAGCTCCACTTCTCACTCGCTGCCCTCCTAAGATTTGCCAAACGTAATTGCTTCAAAACAATGTGTAGTAGTTATTTGCATTTCCCCCGTGACATTTTGTCATCGTCTGCTTCCCATGTAATTGTCGAGCACCGCTCTAACCCAAGAAATCCAACCCAAGAAAACCAATCTAACTCCCCCTCTTAATGCAAGTGAATCCATGACCTCCGAACAGCTCTTCAGACTCGCAGCATTTCCTGTCCTGACCGACATTCCCTTGGCCAACACTAATACACTATATTTTCAGGGTTCCCATCTTAAAAATAATCAGAGTACACTCTGTGATGTATAAGTGGTGACTACAGGACTGTCAGCCTCTTATCAAGAGCATGCCACCTTATTAAAAGATTTAAGAACTCAAAACCACTCACTGATAGTAGATATGCCTTTGTGTCAGTCAAAATTTTGGCACACAATGAAAGCAAATGGGTTTTCTAACTTCCTTAAGTACCTGGATCGAAAACGAATCAATAATTTATTAGAGACAAAACAGCATCTGAAGGAAATATTATTTTTAAAATACTATTAAAAATACTTCTTAAATACTACTAAAAATACATACTAATAATACTTTTGAAGCGAAAGGAAACACCCCAGGCCTCTACTCAGCAAAACAAACAGCCTTTGCTGATTTGCCCACAACTGTTATTATAAGGAGAGTTATTTAATATGTCATCAATCTGGAGGTATTTATTCATGTACAGTGATCTGCTCCTACGGGGCGGGCGGGGGGGTAATATAGTGAGTATATCACAACTCTCATGCACTGTACACCTGAAACTAATATAACTAATGTAATATTATATACCAACTATACTTAAATGAAAAACAAAAACAAAAGCAAAACTCTCATGCACAACTCTGGGTGTTGGACTTCCCAGGATGGCCACCTGGTGGCTCCCTAGTACACCGATAGACTTTCATCTCATTTGTTTTATGGAATCACTTGTGATGCCAAAAATGAATCGGTCCGAAATATAAAACCATGGTTGAGGGGATATTATTTGATGTCATTAGGTGACTAAAACTTCCCTTATTTATAAGCATCAAAATCCAAGTAAAAACTGTAAAGCTCAGGCAAGGCTCTGAATCCCACCTTAAGATTCACTTGAATATTTACAAATGGATTCATTTTATTGACCAAGTGACACAACTTTCAATATGTTTCAGTAATAGCCTGCATTTTGCTTGTTGGGAAAAAGCTTTCTTCTGCTAAAAGGATAACACTTTAACGGATTTAAAAAAAAAAAATAGGATTTTTGTTTTTCCACCAGGGAGGAGGAAGTCAGAGATTTCATACTTAGGGAACTGTGTAAATCTTAAAATAAAACAGAAACTTCATTGTCCATATTCTCTCTAAAGTTCTAGAAAAGTAAAACAAATTAATAACAGTTTAAAAACAAAACTGTCCAAATATTTAGAAGAGCTTAACCTTTCTTGGTCTAAAGTTCCATCCTTTGCCCTAAGGATCATGTGATGTACATCACAAAACCTCAAACTCTCACTGTATGAAATTCATATAGAAGACCTATGAGTCTCAGATTAACTCCTTCTCCAACAGACTTTACCTTGTTACATTCCAATCCTGTCAGCCATCATCAAAACTAAAATATACACAATCACATGCCCAACAGGTGCAAGCTGTACTTAGAAAGAGACAATATCAGACGCATTTCTACAGAATGAAAATCCAGGAAACGGGGTAGACTGAGACATTAGCCTTGGGAAGGTCATAGCAAGTATTTTTAACCACAAATATTGCTCTTAAGCTCTCAGGCATATACTCGTGGATTCAGGATTCCCAGTGTAAACATGCCAGGGATTCTCCCATGGGGACATCCAATCCCATTGAAGATCTATAACCCTGAGGCTCAGTAAAAAGCTTTTAGAAGCACGTAGCTCTGGAGGTAGACAGCTACTCCAAGATTTTTGGATCAAGAAGATGACATAAGGTATAGACTGTTTTTATCCACTATTTTCAGATTAGGATCCGTGATTAGGACTTATATTTTATTTCTTGTGTCCTCCTTTTATTACTTCTATACTTTCCTTTGTGTGGGCCAAGGTATTAGATTGTAAAATGACTGCCACAGTCCTTTTTGCCTTTCTGTCAGCTGTCTTCTTTCCTAAAACTCTTCGATTCCTTAATCCACCTATCTCAAACAACTGGAATGGCTGTCAACTCACCAATCGATGAATTTGCCCTCTGGCTTTAGACGCCTCTAACAAGATCCACCAACATATCTATATGTCTTAACTGAATCTTAGGCCCCCAGTCATTAGAGGCTATTCCTGAATTCTAAATAAACTCAAAGGAATTCAAGAAATACCACAGATAAAAAAGAGATAGATATAAGTCTTACTCTCCTGGTTTCCTAGGCCAACTAGGAACTAGTTCCAAGTGTTTTTTGTTTTTGTTTTTATTTGTGATCGTTCTCATAGTTATTGAGCTCCTCCACTGTCTGATACCCAGATGCTTAAATATTACTATAAGTTATTATCTTCAGATACAGTATCAAAAAGACACTAAATCACTAAGGCCAATCATGGTCTTGGATCTTCCCCTGACCATAAGAGGTGAGGGATTATAATCAGAGAAACAGGGCAGTCCTAGCTTAACTATGGCAGAGATACCAAAGAAAAGATACCAGCTGCCGGTATCAAAGATGAACATACCACCTACCTACTCCACAGCTAAAGCCACAAGATTTTTTGGGAGACTCATGAATAACTAAAATTGCCTACCCTGACTACAGTGCAGTCTGCCTGGGTGCAAAATGTTGCCTTGATAGTTTGCAACCAATCAGTAAGCCCAAGGACAAAACAAAACAAAGAGTTCCACTGACTGAAGGTTTTCCCTCTATAAACCCTGTTTTGTCTATTGGATGACAATATATATATGACTGATCTCCCTTATATGTGAATAAATGTCAGCTGTGCTTTAAGTGAGACTTGACATCTCTGAGACATGGTGATGACAACATCTAAACTAGGGAAGAAACTGGTTTGGAAAGGGGTTAAGTTTTGGAATAAACAGAGTTTGTGGTATTTCTAGGACACACAGAAGATAAGCAATTAGTTAAAAGGAAAGATGGGGGCTGGAGCAGAAATTAGTGGTATGGAAGATTTTGCAATAGATTACTCCACAGCAAATAAGGGAAAAAAGGTGACTCACCATCAAATTATCTATGCCACCGTCTGAGGGTTGTCTGAGGAAGAGGAGCCGATGCTGAGGATTTATAGAGCTATCAGAGAGGAAGGCGGAAAACCTGTTCATGGGCACGTCTAAGGCACAGGGGTGGAGAGTTTCCAGAAGGGACTGAGCCGTGACATGAAATGTAAAGAGGAGTAAAGAAATTTATCTTATCAAATACAAAGCACTGCTGATTTGAAGACATCCCAATTTTAGAAAATTATATGCCTTAGACTGATGAAATGTATCAGGATGTGGGCTGAAAAAAATGCATTGAGTTTGGAAATTAGGACACCATTAGTTGCCTTAGAGAAATCTTTTTCACTAAATTGGTAGGTACAGTACTGGATGGTTGTAAGTTGCAGCAGATGGGAGGTGTTGCAGTAGGAACTGTATGCTAATGACTATCTTAAGAAATTTGTGGTGATGGGAAGATACGATGAAGCTGGAGATAAGGAAGGATCGAAGGAAAGGTAATTTTTATATATGGAAGAAGTGAACCTCTTTGAAAGCTAAGAAGCTGATTAGGAGAGGTAGAAATTAAAGGTCTACACAAGGCAATGTAGAATAGGTATGTGGAGAGGGACACAGCTATGGAAGCAGTCAGGGCTGGATGTATATGCAAACTTTTCTACTTACTGCTTATCTGGCACTGGACATCTCTGTTAAACTTCTGAGCCTTGGTCTCCTTATTTGTAAAAGGTGATCATTTCCCTACCTTACGGAGTGTATGTATCAAGAGAGATTATCCACATAAAGTGCTTGGGATAGTAGCCAGGACATGGTAAATGCTCAATAAATGGGATCTACTATTAAGAAATTAAGGGAGATTATAATTGATTAGCTAAGTCCAGATGGGAAAGGATAGGATCAAGCTTATAAGTGAAGGAATAAGGCCTGGAAAGGAAGAGTGATCTCTCTATAGTGGTTCTAAAAGATGTCCATGAACTCTTTGATACCTTTCCTTCAAAAGTAGAGCCTAATTCCCTTCCTCTTACGTCTAGGTGGTACTTAGTGATTCAGCTCCAACTAACAGAATGTGGTGAAAGCGACAATATGCAACTTTGAAAGTAAGTTATAAAATGCATCGTGACTTCTTTCATGCTTGTTCTCTTGGATCCCTTAATCTGGGGGAAGTCAGCTGATCGTTCATAAGAACATGCAAGCAATCCTGTGGAAAGGCCCACGCAGCGAGGGATTCAGGGTCCCTGTCAATCGCCATGTGAGTGATTGATTCATCTTGGAAGCTGGTTCTTTAGCCCCAGTCGAGCTATCAGATGAGTGCAGCCCCAGCTGATATCTTGACTGCAACCTCATGGAAGACCCTCTCAGATGAACTGCTTGCAAATTCCTGACTCATGGAAGCCACGAGATAATAAATGTTTGTTCTTTTAAGTGCCTAATTTCGGGGTAATTTGTTACACAGTTATAGAAAACTAACTCTTTCTCTACATCAGAAGGAAACAGGAGAATGACAGGTAAAGACAATATGTTTGGAAAGGAGAGAAGGTATATGCCTGATGTACCTTAATCTGTAAAACTAAAATACAAAGGATGTAATCTGCTGGTCGTGAGGTGACTTAATGAGACTGGCAAGGAACTGAAAGAGCCATGCAGAAAATGGGAAAGGACATTGACTAAGTACACGAGAAAGATTGATGTTTTTCTTCTTTGTCTGTCTTCCTTTACGTCAAACCCAACCACCGAATCACACTTGCTGTTAAAACTAGATCAGATTTCATGTAATGAACCTTCATCTCAAGTAAGAAGTTCAGAGGCATTGCAACCTGTCTGAGCCAGCCTGAGACTGCCCATATGGGCAAACTGCTGGTGAGTAAGCTCAAGGCTTAGGATGACTCAGGCGCATCTTGGGAAAGTACTCCCTGCTGTCAGAAATGATTTGCAACAGCTATGTAGAGTCTAGCACATTATTTATGAAGTGGGATACAATATCAGGACAGTGTAAGAGAAAAACCAACAAGCTTTATATACTCTGCAACAAACACATTGCAGTAAGCGGGGAACCCAATATTTTTTTTTTTAAATAGTGACATTGGTTAACAAAATCCAATAAGTTTCAAGTGTACAGTTCAACAGTAAGGCATACATATTGGATTGTGTGTTCACCACCCATAGTTAGATTTCTTCCTGTCATCACATATTTGACCCCTTTTACCTCATCTACCTCTCCCCTCCCCCCTCTGGTAACCACTAGTCAGTCTATTTTCTATGTTCTTGAATCTCTCTTTGTCCCACAATCTTTTGAATGCCATGTTTGCATTATTATTTCTTCCTTAGTCCAGACCCCAATCTCTCTCTCTCTCTCTCTCTCTCTCTCTCTCTCTGTCCTCTCTCTCTCTCTCCCTCCCTCCCTACTTCTCTCTCTTTCTTCCCTCTGGGTTTTAGCAGGGCAGCCCTGAGAATCCTCCTGATTTAGCCAGCCGTCAGTGTTTATCTCAGAACAGGTGGAGATCCTGCACACAGAGGGGACCAGGCTACAAACGCTCCTTCCTAAAGTTATACCACTTTATAGCCCTGGTCTCTTTAAACCCCAAAGGCCCTCCAGGAATCAAGTCACTGTGTCTCTTTGAAGAATGATAGATCCTGCTCTCCTTAGGAGCTTAACGTCTCTCTGCACTGATTCTGTTTGCAAACTGGGAAACTGAAATTCACTGCAAAATGGGTCCCGTTTCTACCTTGCACAACAGAGGTCAATCGCTTATCCATCCTTTCACTCACTCAGTTATTCAATTATTTAGCAACTCATTATTGAGTGCCTACTTAATAATGGAACAGGCATGTACTAGCGTTGGGAAGAAAAAGATGAATATTGTGGTCTGGAGGGACAGCTAACTGGCCTGCTGACAAATGGTAAACACTCAACAAATATGTGTTGAATCAATGTAAATCAAGTATTATAAGTATAGAAGACTGCATCTACCTGGAAGTTAGGGATGGTTTGATAGAGGAGGCAACATTTGTTTGATCTTGAAGAATAAATAAGAGTTTTCCAGGAAAAGAAAGTTAGAAAAGTCTTTGTAGGCAAACCAAACCTACTCACAGTTCCTATTTGTGGCAGGATTCTTTTCACGCTAGCCTAATACAAATATGATTTTTTAAAATTTTTATTTGCTAATATAAATATTAACCAAGATTTTGTTATGTTTCAGTTTGTGATTGAGTTCATTTTTGCTTTTGTTCCCTAGGCAGTGACAGGCTGGCAAAGTTAGATGTAAAACAATTCTACAAAAAAAGATTATTTTTGACAGAGTGGATGAACTCAATTCAAGAAAAAAAGAGGATGTATTCTAAGTTTCTTCCTGAGAATATATTTTTTTCTTCCTGAGAATATTTTAAATTTCTTGTAATTTCTAAGCCAAATGGAAAATATTCTTCTTAAAAACAGTCTCCCTATTAGCTCTAAACCTTCCTCTCTGACAACTGGTTGAGAACTCAGGATACATCCCTTGTACCATTGCCGGACAGGTATTTACTATTATTTGTTCACTTGGAGCAGCTCAGGAGACAATCAGATATGGTACACACTAAACCAGATTGGCAGAAGGACTTGAAACAGCCAAATGCAGTCATCCACTTTGTCATTATCAATTCATTAGTGATTATATATATATTGAGAAAATCCTTAATTGCATGACAGCATGGAGAATCATATTATACGAAGGAGTATAAATTACTGAGCCAAAAGATTCCTCCAAATTGGAATTTGGAAAGATCTCTCATTTGTAGCAGGAAATGTAAATCAATACTGACACTTACTAAAATGTTTTAATGAGTAAGTTCAAGCATTTTGTTTCAAGAAGCTAGTGGCCTAACAAGACCTACCACTATCACCAATGTAAATTAGGTATATTTCCATGAAGTTGCCTAACCTGTTTTATTAAGCTTATAAACTGCTTTGACAATCTTAAAGGAAATAAGAAGGAACAAAGTAAAAAGGATAGGAAATGTAAAGAGCCAAAGAGCCAAATCCTTTTCCAGTTTGAGAATCTTGGAAACTATCACATTTGCTCACAGCTTTGCAATCAAATTCTTATTTTTACCAGCTTGTAACCATTATTGCATTTGATAGAGCTGGTAGTTGATGGGTATTTTTATATGTAACTCTGCAGTTTCAAATTGATTATCAAATATTTAACCAGCAAAGTCATACAACATTGCGATGACTCAATTTGTGATGAAAGGTTATCACCCACCAAGCCAGGCAGTGGCAAACCAGAACAAGGATTTAGAATTCTGTCTTTCCTAACGTTTTGTTTTGGATGGCAAAATTATGCTCAGAGACTGATTTTGTCTTTGCTAGCCATTTATTTAACACAGGAATGTCACAAGCCAACAGCATATAGGATAATGTCTCATAATAAGCCAATAAAGAAATACCAAATGCCAAAGCAATGAGAGATTAATTACACTATTGTTCCAAGCAAGGAGAAGTGAAAGGGATAAATTCAAAATTTAGAGCTGAGGTATACCTGTTCCTACAGGTAGGTGCGCTCAGGAGAGCTGGCTTTAACCAACCTCGAGCTGACTTCCAGCTGCTGGCACAAAACGAAAAGTCCCTATTGCCAGAGCACATTGCTAAGGAACAACGGTGCCAATGTTGGTGGGCAGGATGGTTCCTTTGAGGGGCCAGTGCATGGCTTATTGCCACTGTCCACGAGGAGTCACCTGGCCAAGATGGGAGCTAATGCTGCAGGGGTCTTCGGAGAGCTAGGTCAGCAAAGCGTGCCTTGCCCAGACTGAAACTCTTGAGTAGTCCTCACAAACGGTCAGTATTTAGTCTAAATACTACATGTAATACTAATACTATATATAATGCCAACACTCTACATAATACTAATATAGCCACAGTTGCTTCTCTACGTGTTACTGATAAGTCCCCAGTGAGGCCACTCAGCAGCTGGGCTTCTAACCAACGACAGATGAGAAGATGACATCCTGACACAACTTACTCTATTCTTATACCAAATCACCTTTACTTCTAAAAATAACGTTTTTGTTCTCTTTGTCATAAGCAAGTAGATCAAAACAACTGAAGTCACAAACAAGTGACTTTGAAATTATACTAAACCAATACATAACATCTAGCTAACACACCACTGCTTGTCTTCAATTTTCTGAGTAATTTAAGATTTCAGCGACTTTGATTCTTCAAGAACTAAATAATCACCTTAAGAAAACCAAGGCTAGCCTGTCACCACGGAGCAGCCTTGCCCATATGCTCAGTAATATACCTGCCACATCAAAGGGGTTCTGCGGCCCGCGGAGGTTTGGGACACTCGGGACTAATCGGAGCTCACCAGGTTTCTTGATGAGGTACCCTCGGATTCCTTCGCGTGGGAACGGGCATTGTGAAGCTCCAGCGCCTCTGACCACAGAAGCCACTTCTGGAAGGAGGACCACCCAGTGGGGCTGAGATCCCTCGCATCATACTTCGGGAAACACCGCTGCTCAAGTGTCCTTGTTATCCTCGAACCACACGCTGTTCGTGGAGCATGGGACACCGTGAGAGGGACACCCCAGGGAAGGTGCAGCACAGTAGTGATGACGGACGTTCCCTTCCCACAGCATCCACCGAGAGCTGACCCAGGACAGAAGTTCTGGCACCAGCTCTTTCAAAACAGTGCAGTGTATACGGGGATGGGAGGGACCCATCATGGAGACACGGCAAATCCTTTGAACGCTTCACCCCCGTTTCAAATCAAAGGAAGTTGATGTCCGAGTTATCAACATTCTGCTCTTACTTTTTACAACCACTACTCAGAAGCCCTTGGAAATAAGGGTTCTTATGAGTTTTTTTTCTTTTTCTTTTGAGATGAGTCGCTTAACATGGAATTAACCATTTCGAAGAGAATAGCTCAGCGTCATGTAGTACATTCACTACGCTGTGCAGCTACCACCTCTTTCTAGTTCCAAGATATTTCTCTTGCCCCACAATGATACCTCATACTCCATAGCTCCTCCTCCTCCCCTCGGTTGCTGGTAACCACCAATCGGCTTTCTACGTGTTTACCCATTCTGGATAGCTCATATAAATGAAATCGTACAGCATGTGGCCTTTTGTGTCTGGCTTCTTTCAATTACTGTAACTTTATTTTTTTAGGTTCATCCACACTGTAGCATGTATCAGCACCTCATGTCTTTTTATGGCTGAATAATATTCCATTGCATGGCTATGCCACTTTTTGTTTATCCACTCACCCGCTGATGGACTTTGGGTTGTTTCCATCTTTTGGCCGTTGTGAATGGTGCTCCTATGAACACTTGTGCAGAAGGATTTGTCTGAGCACCTGTTTTCAGTTCATTTGGGTGTATACCTGGGAGTGGAATTGCTGGGTCATGGAAATACAATTTTGCCACCACAAGTCTGTGGTACCCTCCGAAAGCAATTTCAATTGTTCATGTGATTTAGCTAGCTTGAGACATAGTTTTTAACAAATCTTAAAGTGATACATATAATAAAATGCATCACCCACAGGAAGCTCAGAGGATGACTTACAAAAGCAAGTTGCTTTTCTACACACAAAACACACCTATCTCCCGTAAATAACTGTCACTTTCAGTGAGTCATCTGAGATTCTCTTACTCAGCTATATAGAGTTTCTGTTGTCTTCTCTGCCAATACACATTTAGCAAAGACAATAAATAGAGAGGCTCTTTCATTGGGATGTGTTGTGTTCATGTGAAAGCAGAAAATAATGAAGGAGAAAGACGTTGACACCAGCCATGGAGCAGCTATTCTGGAAAGGTTTCCAAACAGCCAGAGTTGTGTTACAGTCAAGTAAAGCATTTCATTAGAGCAAATGTCTCTGAGAAGAGCTAATTATTGATTAAATATCGTTGAATAGACTGAAAACATGAAATCCAAGCACATTAATTAAGCAGAGAACTCAAGCACAGTTCTCACTTTCCAAAAATGTATCCTAATGCTTCAATTAAGCTTCATTCCAAAGCCATTTTCCTTATGGGGACATTAAGAAAACTTTGGCTCTCATCTAATTATACGCAATATTAAGAATTTACTAAGTTTCAATCTTAGGAAGAAAAGAATGAGATCTATTACCAAAGCAAACACTGGGATTTTCACTTAAGTAAACCTACATTATAAAGTGTTATTACTTATTTATTGCTGTTATTGGCAGTCAGAAACATGCAGCAAAACTTTTCTTTCACATTTTAATTTCAACTGACTTTAAGGTGCTGCAAATAACATGGACATACAAGCTGAGGGAATGAACATATTAATTACGATGCAGGGGGCCAGACTTCAACAAGAACAGTAGTAAATCTTGGGAATGGTGTGTCTCGATCTAATGTAGCTATGGGAAATGACATGAGACAGCTGACCTGCTGTATTTCCAGGACCTTCTACCAGTGTCTTAAGGTTGACAGCAGGCTTTACCAGGTCATTGTCCTAAAACACATTATGTGACCTTCCCCTAAACCACACTAGGAAAATATTCTGGTTCTTGTATCCACTGACATCTCAAAGGGCAAAGAGGGGACATCCAGATAGGCACTGTGAGATTGTGCAGACGCCGGCCTGCAGAGTGAGACGGTAGCTTTCACACAGCAAGGTTAACTGACGTGGCCTAATTATCTGCCTGATGCGGTGAGAGGCAGACCTGCTTGGGGAGTTGTTTGCTGCACCGATCTCTGTGGGCAATTTAGTTAGTCAACACCCTGTTTTTATCCTGCTGACATCAGGCCTCTAGATTTTGACCTAAAATTCCATAAGGTATAAATTTTGGTTCCAAATTTTAACAATGTATATATGTTGAAATAATAAAAGTGATAATACGTGCTCAAAGTACAAACAATATGAAGGAATACAGAACAAAAAACAAAAAACAAACAAAAAAAAAACCAAAGCTTTTTGTTAGACTTGCTCCCCTGTTCCCTATACCTCCAATTCCATTTCCCTTCCCACTGATGAGCACTGTTAACAGTTTCATATATGCCTTTCCAAAGTGTATAGTTACAGACATAAATATAGAGATGGAGATAGAGTTCTCAAAGGAGACCATTTACAAAGCACTAAATACTAAACTATATTGGCACTACTTTTCAGGGTTAATCTCAAAACAAAAATACAGATTATCTGTCAAACATCCTGAAAAATTACTGCCTTTTGGAATTTTAATATATTCTTTTCTGCCCCCTACCCCAAGAACATTTCTTACTTAATATATTCTGGCATGCTTCCTGTCATTTCCAGACCAAAAGCTGAGAGGAGATATAAATATAAATACCTCTATGGCTAACAAAATGTATATAGAATCTCATATGCTAAAGCATTAGTATAAAATTTTAAACCTTAAATCAGAGCTAAAGGGCAAGTGCCTCTAAGTAAATCAAGGAAAGTAGGAAGAAATTATAGAGAAAAAGAGATTGCAGAGCCTGTGTAAAGTGTAGGGGAGATTTTGACTCTGGTTCAATTAATCAGCAAATATTTACTATTCATCTCTGCTGTGGTAAGTACTGCAGGTATACAGAAATATAAGGTGTGGTCCCTGCCTCCAAAGGGTTTACCATCAACTGAGAAATCAGATCGGCCACACAGAATGGAATTAGTTCATAAAGCCTTGCACAAAAGCCTGAACTTGATAAACTAATAAACAACATACAGTCTCTAAAAGTTTCTGCACAAAGGAGTGATTTCATAAAAGCAAATTAAAAGAACATGTCTTCACTCCCTTCCATTCTTTCATTTTCATTCCATAAACAGCCCTAGCCCAAGGCTTTAATGACCTTGCTTCTTACAGCGAGCCCAGTACTTGGACACCTACCCATCCTACACCCTCCCAGGCTATCCTATTTACAGCCTCTAGAACGAGTTCCCAAAGGTGCAGGAGGGCCGGCCCCCTGTACTCAAAAATAAAAAATGTCTTCTTTAGACCACGAAATAGTCTGAACTTTTAATGCTAACCTCCCATAAACTAAGCTGATCTTCTTCCAGACTTTTCTTTCATTTCCTAATACAAACCCAGTTGCTCTATTGAAATTGAACTACTCACAATTCCCTACCCAACCTCTGCTGTCCTCATGTGGTGTGTACCTCGTTTCCACAGAAAAGCAGAGTCAGGGAAACCATTCAGGTGTGAGATGACGACTCCAGGGAGAAGGTGAGGAGTGTGGGAATGAGGAGGAGGATGGATACAAGGTGGTTAGCTGCAGATCTTACTGACTGATTAAATGTGATCTTTGAAGGGGAGGAATGAGTCAAAGGTAACTCATTCTGGGTTTTGGCAGTGAACAGAATTCTTTCTCAATAACTGTTTATTCCATGACCTTCTAGTTGTTGGAGGTTCATATTTATTTCATACTGCCTGTGTAACCTGGGACCACATATAATGGATAATAACTTCTCTACACTTTAGGTTACTAATATATATTTATTTAAAATAATACAAGCATAGTAAAATACTTTGGAAGCTAGAAGTCTTCAACACAATCCAAAATATTGATGTGAGATTAAATATGCTGCCTTCCACATAAACTACATGCATTTAAAAAGAATTTTTTATTTCATTACCAGTGTGGTATTGAAATACCAGTGTGGTATTACTAGTGTGGCGTATGAGACTTTCTTGTGAAAACTAAAGTAAGAAATTGAATAGGTCTTGGTAATAGCTGGAGCCAGGCATTTGACTGAGCTCAGGACTCAGATTTCTCTCTATCTCCCTTCTCTCCCCTGGCTGTGGTCTGCTTTCTCCTTCTCTGTCACTAAGATCACCTTCCTCCTCTTCTGATTCCATCTGTGTAAATGCGGCTGAGACTAGCTCAAAGTGTTACAAGCTACATTCTAGGCACCCGAGGAAACTCACCTTCTCAGATCAAGTTCAAATTCTCAGGGAAGAAAACTAGAATAAGCAGGAAAATCAGACCCCTGAGTTCCCTGATCAGTGCTTCCTTTTCCACAAGGGAAATCTACTAAGACGAATTACAACTAGAAAGTTGTTTGGTAAGCATGGACTCACACCTCCAATCCCTCAGCAAGTCTTGTCTTCTCTTCCATAAAAAAGCACCCCAAACCAGTCCCCTTCTCTCCGGCTTCACTCTCACACCCCTAGTCCAAAGCCACCATCCACTCTTGTCAAAACTTCTCCAATAACTTCTTCACTTGTCTCTTAACTATCATTTTTATCTCCTTAAAATTGATTCTCTCTACTCAGCATCCAGGATTATCCTGTTGAGAAGTCATTCAGATCAAATCCCTGCCTATAAACACCCCAAGAGCTTCTGATCTCTTAGAATAAATCCAGACTCCTTAACATGGCCTTCAGGTGCTGCATGAGCTGCTTCTTGCCTATCTCTTGACCTCCTCTCCTACCACTCCTCCTCTTGTTCCTTCCATTTTAACCACCTACCCATCTGCTGTTCCTCAAACATGCTAAGCGCATGCCTGAAGGTTTCTCACGTGGATATAATTTTCCTAGTGGGAGAAAATGCATTGATCAACGAAACAAGTATCTGGCTTACCTGTTACAGTTCTCATTGGACATCAACAAATTGGCATTCTGATGCGTACATCCATCTCTTACGAGGTTGGTTAGTGTAAATCTGCTCCCAGAGCCAAGATGGAATTTCTCAGCCCACATGGTTAAGAGACAGACTCATGAGACCTAGTCCTCATCTGCCCCACTGAAGTGCTACTGCCCTGAATGGCCTAGCTAAGCAGCCAGCAAGCTTTCCTCAGCAGACACACTGCCTCCTTACCAAACAGCTCTTCAAACCTGCCTCATGCGCAAACGTTTCACCTTGTTCTTTTAAAAATGATAAGGCTAAAATCGATGACAACAATGGTATTCAAAGTGGATGAGCAAGCTGATCCACTGAGGTATGAAAACAATTAAAATTCTATTTTTATTTACTTCTAATCTAAACTATTAGAAAAGAAGTTTGCTTTACTATGCTTTACCCTTACTATCTTTAGTAAATATAGTTACGTACTAATGCAAGAATTTTGTTTTACTCTAACACTAGATCTTTAGTCAGTCGGTCGTCATCTGTCTCATGAGAGACGGGAGTTGTCCTGGGGGGTGGGGGGACACGTGCCTCTCTGAGGAGGGGATGCCAGTGGTGCTGGCCTTTATTCATTCTGTGTTTTGTGATTTACTTTAATTTATCTGTGCTGGATTCAGTGAGTTTACAGAGAACTAATTCTTACCAAAAAAAGATTTCTTCAAAGAACTAGATTGTACATCTTACTGAAATTGCAAGCACAAGAAAAGAAAAAAGGGACAGAGATGACATTTCTGACTTATGACACGGACTCTACAGCAACATAAAAATAACTATGAACTAATAAGATCTCACGAAGTCAGCCAAAATAAGGAAATCTGCAGGAGGACTATTTGAAATATAGATTTCCATCCACTATTATTTATAATTAACTTGGCCCTACATGTACATTTTCCTTGAGACTGGCCAATGATTGACTGAAACGCTCACAATTAATGTGACAGTTAAAATCGTTGTTTTTAAATTCTATTTTGTGGATAATATATGATGCATTATATATATACATATATACACACACTGTGTGTGTGCTCAAAATTTTTTAATGATACAATCAAAAACCTTAAAGACCACTGGATTTAAAAGATGGCATTTGGAAAAAATTTCATGTCATATCTTCAAGTGATTGAAAGCTGAAATTACCATTTTATAATACGTTTATATATAATATAGATATTGTACTTAAAAGTGGCAGTCCAAGAGTAGGCATCCCCAAGATATCTCACAATGGCATATTGATTATTTTGAATTACAGTTACTTAAGAAACTGTCCATGCAAGTAGAAAACCCTGACCTTTCTGCCTCAAAAGAGAAAAATTTCTTTTTTGATAGGTGCTTTTCCTGCTCTAGAGGCTGCAAGACACCTTACTGTGAGAGCTAAAAGCATCCAGAGTCAAAAGCTTGTGTCAACAAGCCCTGTACCGCCTTTGCTAATTTTCTTTGCTTGGATTTCTCACTAACGAATAACCAAACCTTGCTCGGATCCCTTTCTAATGAGCACTAATTTTCTCTGTCCAGTTGGTTTTTCACAAATTTATTGTTTCTTTGTCTAAAAGGCATTAAAAGGTAACTGGTTCAGTAATTTCTTTGAGCCTCGTATTATATTCTGAGCATCATATTATGATTCTCCCATGCACCTGTATTAAATTGATGTTTCTCCTGTTAATTTAGTCTTGTGTCAATTTGATTATTTTATTATTAGTCTAGCCAGAAAAACTAAAGAAGGGTGGGGAGGGGGTAAATTCTCCTCCTCCCTGACAATAACCAGTTATGTCTAGACCCCTAAGGTTCTACAATTTGAGAAATAGGGGAAGTAGCACCCAGTAATGACTCTAGAATCAGACTGCTTGGCTGTTAACTTCTGCTTCAGTCATTGCTAACTACAATTTGGGAAGGTTAGTTAACCTACTGCACCTCAGTTTCCTTACCTGTAAAATAAGAATAATACCAGAACTTTCTGCATAGGGCTGTTTTCAGGATTAAATGAGCTGTTGTATATAAGCATTAAGACTAGTGCCTGGCATTTAATAAGTGCTCAATAAATGTTAAGTAATATTAATCAGGCTTTGGTTAAATTTGAAACAAAACCAAAAAACCTTGCTACCTACCGCCCCTTGCTGGCCAACAAGGGTCAGTACACCGCACTTGTAGAAGCTAAATAAAATGCTTAACTGGAATAAGACTTCCAATGTTTGAGGAAACATCAATGCTTCCCATTAGAAAACTTTTGCAAAGTGGTCTTGAGAAAAATCAGTTGCTATAAAATTAAGCAATGAGTGAGAAGTATAGGAAGAGAAAAGTAATATACCTTAAAATAATTAATTAAATAATAAATATATTTTGAGTGTCTAAAAGCAATTTATAGCATACAAGACTTTTTTTTGGTACCCCACAAGCCCCCCGGGGGTTCTCGCCCCCTATCACCGAGATGGGGCACCTGGCGCCGCCACCCCAGGAGGACATTTTAAATGGTAGTCCTCCAAAGCAGAGAACATGGGAATTCATGGTGCAATAGAGCATGACCTTATCAAGAAAAGCAACTTGCTCGCTGAAATAACCAAATGCCTATTTCAAGTTCTGCCTTGATATTTGAGGGGTAGAAGAGGATATAAACCTTCATATTTGCAGATTATATAATAATAATGTTATTGCTTATTGAGTACTCACTAATATTCCAGGTACTTTACATATATAACCTTTTTCCTTTTTCTTTTGTAACTTAAAATGAACATGTTCAAATATGAAAAAAATAGATAGAAGTATAAAATGAGTATACACATACAAATCACTCAGTTTAACATTTAACACTTCCCATATCTTCATTTTCCTGAATTATTTTAAAATATTAATATCAAACATTTTACTACTAAAAACGCCAGTATGTATATCTAAGACATTTTTTCTATAAAACACAATATCACTATCATACCTAATTTTTAAAAAATTGTCTAATATCTAACAGTTCATATTCAAATTTCTTGTTGTACCCAGAATATCTTTTATATATGGTTTATTAAATCAGAACCAAGAGTGAGCTGGTGTATTTGGTTATTGTGTCTCTCATGTTTCTTTTTATCTAGAACAGCCTGCCCTCAGCCCTGTTTTTTTTGTTTCTTTGTTTTTGTTGTTGTTTAAATACTAAAGAGAAAAAGCTATTTGTTCTGCAGGATGTCCCATCATTTGTTTTGGACTTTTCTCATTGTTTCCTCTTGGTCTTATTTTTTTCTTCTATCCTCCTACTTGATTATGTTGAGGTTAAGAATTTTTGGAAACAATACAGATGATGCTGGTGCTTCATTCTGTGTCACATCAGGAGACACACAATATCCAGTTGGTCCACTTTTAGTGATGATAACATTCATCTAGGTTAAGGTGGGAGGGTCCAGATTTCTCTACTGTCATATTTTTCCCCTGACTACCAGCAAGTAATCCCTGGGGAATAATTTTGCAGCGTGTGAATATCCTATTCCCTATCTCTTTCACCAAATAGTTTCATTGATGATCCTGGCATGAATCAGTCATTTCATTAGGGTCTGGAAAATGGTGATTTTCTATCTTTCATTTAAAATTATTTAGCTGGTATAATTTTTTAAAGAGAACTGTTTCCTCATCAACTGGTTACCCTGAAATGCACCTGCATCTAGAAAAGCAGGATAAATGTTTATTTTCTTAAATTACCACTTTTCAGAGTAAAGGGTTGGTGTAATGTCAATCCTAGTACCAACAGCATGGCAAATGAGGTGTTTAAAAATTATTGTTTTTTAGATTTGGCTTGGTCTTTTAGGGGAATGACTTTAAAGTCTGACATTTTCAATCAATTTCAGTCATTATTTTTGACGCTCAAATTCTTCTAACTTTGACCAGTAGGCATACCTTCAAGCTGGCTCCCACGCCGTTTTGAAAGGACCTCGTTTTTCTTGGATACTCCCTTACTCTCTATCACAAGAAGTTTCCAAGCACTCTTATTCATTCCCAGCTCTCGACCGGCCTCAGCCATTTCTCCGGAGCCCTGGTACCTTTTAGTGGAGAGTGATATTTAGAGATCAAAATCTGGGTACGAAGGATAGTCATTGTTTCTAGGTCCCGAGTTCATATTATTATTTTCATTTCGAAGTTAACAATATAGGGTTTTATTTCATTGTTTTTATTTTGCTTTGGAGTTTTTGCACTTAATGACATTAACAAACTATTCTTTTAATACTTACATAAACTTTGTTAGATAGGGGGTTTTATTTTATTTCTCCTTTTCTATTTAAAAAGGAGAAAACAGACGAGAGGTACCCAAGGTTACGTGGCCAGTAAACGGTATGAACCCAGTCGGCTACTTCCCTCACGGAAGGGAGCCCCAAACATTCAGCATCCGGATCGACTCTTCCAAACCGGGAGGGCAAAACTGGGGCGAGGTGCTGTCTGCGAAAACCATGGCGGGTAGAAGCCAGGGCCGCTATTTGGCCTCAGATCTTCCCAGAGCTCCCTAAAGCACACACACGGCCAGGAACCCACAAGTTCACCACCTAAAGATGAGAAGAATCTGGCAGTGACCCACGCGCCCCCCCGCAATCCCCAAACTGAGCCCACTCGACCTGACCTGCATCCGCGAAGCGCCCGCCCATCCGCCAATCAGAGGGAGTCTTGAGCGCGGGGACGGGACAACAGGGGAGCACATCCAATGAGGAATCGGCTTCCAGACTGAGCATCTCTGAGTCCAATCAGAAGAGCGCTCGCGCCCGACTCGCCCGACCCACTCTCTCCGCTTTCCCCGCTGACCCGAGGCCACGGCCCGGCGGCCACTGACCTGCAGTCATCCGCTACCGCTCTTCGCTCGCCATCCTCTCTCCATAGCCCTGCTGCCAGCGCCGGGGCTGTGCAGGCGTCTGTGGGGACATGGCGAACTCGGGCTGCGAGGACCTGCAGGGTCAGGATGAGGACAGTTTTCTGTACTTCGCCTATGGCAGCAACCTGCTGACCGAGCGAATTCACCTCCGAAACCCCTCGGCCGCGTTCTGCTGCGTGGCCCGCCTGCAGGTCAGTGCTCCCCGCCCCTCAGCAGACGAGGGGCCAGGACTCCTAGTTTTCGAACGGGGCTGGGAATTCAGCTCTTCCTGATAAGAGTACATTTTATCTTCACGTTTTGACTGCTGCCCTCCCGAGCAAGGCCACCTGGCCCTATGCTTGACCCCTACTGAGCTGCGCCACCCCAGCAACGATGCGCCCCAGACTGCCGTGAGCTCCCCCTACTAACGTTTCCGCAAGCTGCTCGTTCTGCCCAGCCAGATCTTGTCCACTAACTCAGGGGCATCCTCACAGGATCTGTTCAGTTGGTACCGCTGAGAGGCCTTCTCTGACCCAAGTCATGGGATCGGTTGCTTTCTGTTCTGTACATACCTTTGCTACAGGACTTGTCAATGGTATTGTAAAAATCTGTTTACCTATATTTTGCTCTCGATTTGAGAAGGCCTGAAAGCTGGAATTCTGTCTAATTCCGTGCTCAGTTAAGTGGCTGGATGAAATGCAACCCTCCTGGGTAAAAAAAAAGTCATTGCTCTTCAGTACAGTCCATTCATTCATTTAGTACATATTTTTTCAGTACTTACCTGGAGACACAAAGATGATTGACTAAAACTGCTGCTTTGCGGACCTGCCAGGCTATAGGAGAGACACGCAAACAAATTATATACAAAACCTTTGACTCGTTGAACTAGACAAACATGGTCTCTGCTGCCATCACCAGGGTTCTTAGCTGCAAGCAACAGAAAGTAGCTGACTTAAGCAGAAAAAAAAATGTGTTGAAAGCTGTTGGAGAGCTCACAGAATGACCAGGAGACAGGACCACAAAGCTGATAAAACAGGCAGGCATAAAGGGAGGCACGGCAACCGAAATACAGCCAGTGGTACAGACGGAACCAGCCCAGGCCACTGCTGCACCACTGCTGGACTTGGTGAACATGGACACTGCCTCAGGCATCACCGACACCACTTCCTCTGGACCCTACCTGCCAAGGTCACTACACCCCTGCAGTTCCTGAAACCCAGATGTGGCTGCCACCCTCAGTGTGGAGTCTCTGCTGTCTATGTGCAGTAGCTTCTAATCCAAAGCCCCAGAGATGTCCTGATTGGCTAAATCTCGGCCACGTGCCCATGCCCCGACTGCAAGCAAAGCTGTGAGAACCAACTTCTGGCATTCAGAGCTTTAAAAACAGGAGTCAGGCTCAGGCACTCTGCACACCCCAGGCTCATAAGGTAGAGAATTCCCTACATATGGGAAAGAAGTTCAGACACTTATAGTGGAGACGAGGGGAAGAGCTATCAAAGCAAATGATTATTCAGTTTCAGGTATGGTTAGTCTTAAAAAAGAGACATGCCGTACCTTCCTCTTAATTTTATGAATCTAAAAGTACTCTAAAAAAGGTGGTCTTTCTTTTTTTAAAGAAGATGTGCAAGGTGTTTATGGGAGTTGTATGACATGGGGACCTGACCTCACCCGCGTGCTCTGGAAAGCTCTCTGAAAATGTGACTTTTAAGCCAAGACCGGAGTGGTTGGGGGAGGGAAGAAGCAAACAAAACAGAAAGAACAGCTCGTTCAAAAGACCTCAGAAAAGAAGCAGCTGGATCATCCAGCTCCTGAGGCTGGAGCTGAATATGTGAGGGGAATAAAGCACGACTGGAGAGGTAGGGAAGGGCCACATGTTACAGGACAAGAGAAGCCAAAGGAGACTTTGGTCTTTAGCTAGAGAGTCATGAGAAGACCCATTGCAGGATTTAAGCAAAGGAAAGATCAGATTTGCATCTTTGAAAGCTCATGTGATTACTATGGAAAATGGATTGGAAATGGGGGCAAAGTGGATGTGGGGAGCCCAGTTAGAAAGCTTTTGTAGCAATCCTGAAGATAATGGCACCTTGAGTGGTAACAGTAGAGGGTAGGTGGGTTTGGGAGATATTTAGGAGGTAACAGTGTTATCTCCTTGGTGATTGATTGTGAAGGGAGGAGGTAATAAGGATGACTAAGGTTTTTGGTGCAATAACAGGGTGGATGATGGTGATTCATTTTGTAAAGAGGAGAATCAGGTCTGGGAAGGAAAATCAAGCTTGGTTTGAACATACTGAGTTCGAGATACTTGTTTTACATCCAAGTGAGAAAAAAAAAATGTTCGTGAACATTTATTAAGTACTCTCTATGTGCTAGGCCCTGTTCTAAGCTATTTTAAAGCTCTCAAGAGAGATCTGGTTGGATTAAAAGATAATGGAATATTGGATGGTATTTGAAGCCTTTGGAGGGGATGAGATTGTCTTCAGCAAACTGCTGAATGAGCAGAGAAAAGGACCTAAATCGAGCTCTTAGAAACTCCAACATTTAAAGGCCAGATTGTAGAGAAGTTGGAAAAGGGAATAGAGGAGATCTGAAAGTCAGGAAGGCAGCAGATCAAGACAGGTTGGTTAACTGTGTCAGAAGCAGCTGAGAAGTAGAACAAGACGAAGAATGAAAATTGTCTATTGGATTTAGCAATAGACAGCTAACTCCTAGTGTTGTTGCAACTTTTACCAGATCCTTCGTCATCCTGCCAGGGATACTTGGTCCTAGAACATCCAGTATACCAGTTGAAGGTACTGGTCGCTCAAACTAACCTTTTTCTTAAAATGTCTGACAGGGTTTTTAAGATACTAAAGGTGATGGGAATAAATATAAACCTTAGTTTTATCATCTAGCCCAGCCTTTTAAAATTTTATTATTAAGGAAACTGAGCTTTGCAAAGATGGAAAGAAATCTTCCTAGACCAAACAGCCAAGTAAAGTTTTTAAATCTTCCCCAGGACTCTGTCCTCTGCTTATCCATCTCTGTGAGGGAAGAAGCTAAATTGGAAACCTGGCTCCATTACTTATTAGTTGTGAGATTTTAGGCAAGTTGCTTAATTTCTGTAAGCCACAATTTTTCTTGCTGTTAAATGGGTATAACAAAGTTGTTGGCAGGATAAAGCTCATAGCACAGTGTGTAGAACCCAGTACCTTTTCCAGTGTTAGCTGCACTTATGATGATTATAGATATATTTGTACAATTTATGAATGTTAGATTAACGTTTATAAGTTTACAAATCACCTTCAAATGCCAGTTGCCTTTGTGCAGTCATAGTGATAAATGCTAGTAGGATACTGTCTCCATAAAAGTGGAATTTTATAACCCCTGTGTGGCCTTCACCCAGTCTCAATAGTCATGTACACTATTATTGTTTCCAAATTAAAATCTACATGTAAGTAGACTGGGGAGTAATTTTCAAAGATGAAAATGGTGTGTTAAGCTTTGGGATTATGTGATTTCCCCCCCACCCCCCCACCCCCCGTTTACACCCTTCACTTATGGTAAAATATGTATACATATTCAGTATATATTTCATTTTTAAAGAAAAATATGAAAAAATATAGTCTTTGAGTAGAAGGTCATTGTTTTTCTTTGTATTTTCCACAGTATCTTACATGTAGAAAGAACTCAGAGTTTATGTTTTAATTGCTTAAAGTTCAAGATAAATCTTTTTTTTTTGAGGAGGGAAATTTTAGTTCAAGGGGCTATTGATCATATCACTTTCGTTTTCTTTGTAGGATTTTAAGCTTGACTTTGGCAATTCCCAAGGCGAAACAAGTGAAAACTGGCACGGAGGTATAGCCACCATTTTTCAAAGTCCCGGCGATGAAGTATGGGGAGTAGTATGGAAAATGAACAAAAGCAATTTAAGTTCTCTGGATAAGTAGGTGGCTTCTAATTTTAAGTTAAATAATTACTAATTTCAAAAGTGGATCATATGCAAGGATATGTATATATGTGTTGGGTTTTCAAAACCACATGCTTTTAGACATAGTGTTTACCCTTTAGAGTTAACATAAAAGGTATAATGTGCTTTCCTAAAAAGAAAAGTCTAACAGGGTTACACTCTCTGATTGAGATTTGGGGGTGACATGTGTAATCTCGTCTGTAAAAGATGGAGGTCCTTATTTTCATTCTATTTGTCTTTTATAAAAATCTTTATAGTTTCATATTATGAAAAGGCATGAATTGTTGCAAACTTTTATTGATTTTGAGAGCAATCGTTCAGTTTTATTATAGCCAGTTTTTAAAAACGAATTTACAGTGGCAATTGAATCAGTAAAAGAGTAATAATAATTTGCAAAAACTTTAACAACGTATTAAGAATGCTTTGATACTTTTTATACCTAGAATTCCCAAGAGTTGTGTGACAGATCATTTAATACAAAAAATAATAATAATAATTAACAAAGGAGTAGGACTTGAGAAGAGATTATCTGACCTGTTTGATGTTTTACCTCATTTGTGAACGAGAATGAACCATCTCTCTACTCTTCTCTGTGTACATAGTCTCTTGCTGTCAGAATATCTAGTCCATTTTTTGTAGCCTAGAGAGCAATGTTTCAGGGGTATACCAAGTAACTACATTGAAGCAGGCTTTCTAATTGAAATGCTAAGTTTACTTTTGATGTGGTAATAGTATAATTTGTTCTACTATATCCCAAAATAAGTAGGGAGCAATACTAGCATATATATTTAAAATTTTAATCCAGTAATCTAACTTGGCCAAGTCAAGTATGGTTAAAATTTGGCTGTTCCTGTTTCAGGCAAGAAGGGGTTAATAGTGGAACATATGTCCCAATAGAAATTACTGTTTACACTCAAAAAGGAAAAGAAATAACCTGTCGAAGTTATCAGATGAAAAATTATGAGAGTGCACCCCCTTCACCTCAGTATAAAAAGGTAAGCTACTTACAGAGATTTTTGGTGATTCCTTTTAATTTTCATTGAGCTGAAATAAAGAATATCTTGGTTTTTAAGGGCTTTGTGTGTTATAAATTCTACACGAAAAATTCATTTTAATCAAAAAATTTTAATAAAAAATAAGTTATTTACCTAAAATGAAAAGCCAAAAATGTTCACATTCATTTTTAATGACAGAACTATGTTCCTAAAACTTAGTTTATTAAAAAAAACTTTTATAAATGTGAGTCGTAATTCTAGACATGTATTTTCTTTCTTCAAGTAGAAAATAACATGTGTAATAGATTTTTAATAGACTGACTCTATGCACATGCATTTGGAGTCTTTCTTTTTCTCTCCACAACACATAAACACCAAGATTCATTTTAACGGGGGAAAAAATATATTTTCTACTGCTGAAATGTTTTCCATCCCCAATGGGAAAAAAAGTCCCACTGCCTTTCATAATCCGGGAAACCATCCCTACTAGCACAGAATAGAGACCCCAGCATCTCTTTACAGAAACCCAGACCCAGGTATTGTTGGCAGGCCCAATAAGGATATGGCACTGAAGTGGGTGACCCAGTTCCCCTGCCAGAGGCTAATTGGAGTTTTCTAGTGTGGGGCCTCGATGGGTTAACCTGGTGTGGACCTGGGAAGGAGCGCTGGACACAGTTGTCCTTTCTTCCCTCATGTTTAATTCAGGGGTAGAGTACACTCTGGGATTCAACTAAAATTGCTCCCTGTAAGCTTTAAATTTTTCTGAAGAATATTTTTTTCCTTAAAAGATCATGCGAAGTCTATACAATCAGCTTTTGTCTTAATATAAAAATATTTTACACTATTGAGTAAAATTGATATTCCATGAGGTTGTATCATGCGGCTTTGAACACTCCCCACACATTCATACTCAATGTGAGAGGAATGACTATAGCTCCATTTTGTTCTGTAACTGTTTATTCTGGAGTTATTCTAGAGTTATCTGAAAGCTAATATTTCATACTTGGATACTGCAAATAAAGCTGCAATATTCTAAGTTAATATTTTGTACCTAACTAAAAGAGGTCTTTTTGTTTATTTTAACCATTTCTAGGTCATTTGCCTGGGCGCAAAAGAGAATGGTTTGCCACCGGAATATCAAAAGAAGTTAAATGCCATAGAAACAAATGACTACAAAGGAAGGGTCTCAGAAGAAATTGAAGGCATTATCAAAAAGGGGGAAGCAAAAACTCATTAGGACATAATAGAACATATCTACAGATATTTTCTCTCTGTGCTAACATATTTTTAATGTTTAGAACAGGGACCTGGGATATCTCTACGTTTAACATATTTTCCACAGTGCTCTGAAGGGATATCTCATTTGAATGATCCCTTGTTTTTAGACTATAAAGAGAAACTGGGTTAAGAGTTAGACAATTGCAGAGGGGGGCGTGAGATACTGGAATGCATGATAAATGGATATGGGTACTTCTTCTGTGAACACTTAAAGTTATTTTCTTGTCGATCTGAAGCGTATTCTTGCTCTGTAACCAAGGGTAGATTTGCAACTTAATGATGGTGCTGGTGAATCACTCTGCTTTGGAATTTTTTTATCAGCTTAGTAAGAGCAGGCAAACTGCAGACATAGTTGGTAATATATGTTTTTAAATGTAAAAGCTGGCATACTGTTCTTAGAGGAATAAATGTAATTGTGGTTTAACCTGTATTCCCTCCTAAAAGAACCACGTTTCATTTTGTCAGATCATCACACAAAGTGGGCCTGGCCTTGGCCATAGACAGTCCACGTGAGAGGATTATTGCACAGACTCTGGAACTAGACAGCCTTGGATCAATGGTTGGTTCCACTACTGTCTATCTGGGAAACTTTGGGTTACTTGACTCCGTGCCTCAGTTTCCTCACTTCAAGAGTTAGAACAGCCAAAACACCTATGTCTTAGGATTATTCTGAGGAGTAAATGTATGTAACGAGCTTATAATAAGTTATCAGCAATCATTACTGTTCTTATTGAAGAATCAAGTTTGTAAGGGCCATCTTTAGAACTGGATTTTAAAGTAGAAGAGTCAGGATTATTAGGGAAGAATGTTTTCTGGAAGCTACAGTTTGATTCTTGGCTTTCCAAGAATTGGTCACCTTCTTAAATTTATTTACTGAATAAATAGAGGAAAGAAGAGTCATGAATAAAACAATACTGGTTATGAAAACATCTCTTATGTCTCTGTGGGATACAGTGAGCTGGACCTTCAAAGCAGGTTATTGAAATGAGAGTGAACTCGCTGTAGGAGCATAAAATAAAGATTTGGTTTGTTCTTTTGGGAAAAATGACCAAAGGACTTTTCAGCTATGGCTGCAGTGCTGTAGTGACGATGAGCCATAGACTACAGGTTAGACCATGTTTTATAGCTGTTACACCTCACTATTTTGAAATATACCTTCCAATATTTTAGTTTCCTCCTGTTGTTAACTCTTCTGAAGATCAAGTTTGTCAGTACACCAGAACCCAGTTATGGTTAATATGGTGAGCAAGGCTCAGTTTTGTTGTAGATACTAAAAATTGAATATTATTCTAATAATCTCTCTCACCCAAAATGACAGTTTTCATTAAGGAATTTAAAACACTAGCAATAAAATCTTCATGTCTGGCTGTTTAACAAAAACCTGGTAATCATGAGGAATAGTTTTCCCAGTTGTTTTCAAGATGATACTTACTACCAAATGTCATACGTAAGGGATTTCTGTTTCTACTAGTGATTTTAGCTCTCTAACCACAATACAAACCAGTTCCTAGATAAAGCATAAAAGCATTTCTGGGCTTACAAGAAGGTAAGGAAAATATTCAAAATATACTAGTCCCTCTCCCACAAAAAGATGAAGAGAGCTGTGAGCTGAAAAGATAGTACTGGTAAAAATATGACCCAGATGTCCTTGGGTACAAATGCCAATATCAGCCCTGGAATTCGACTACTAGCCCTTGAGAACTGCTGCAGGACAAGAAGACAACCTGAGAATTCTGTATGACACTAGGACCCTTGAAGAGAACTAAAATGGTCCTCAGGTAGGACGCCTCGTGGCTCCCAGCAGAGACAGATGCAAATACTGCGAAGAAAGCAATCCTAACCTAGGTCCTCAGGATTTACACTTAAAATTTAAAAGATAATAAGGAAAATGATACATCATAAGTGGGAACAGAAAAAAAAATTTAGATCCCCAAAGTTCTGAGATACTGAAATGATCAAAAACAATATAAAAGTATGTATGGTGACTTGGACTTCTGGGAAGATGGAGTAGACATACTCTTCCTTATTCCTTTACTTAAATACAACTAAAATCCCTGTACATTATATATAAAACAAACAGAAGACTCTGAAACCTGGCGAAAGAGTAGCCAGAAACCTGAGGACCCAAAGCATGACATAGAACTGAATTTCTTGGGTTTTCTTCTGTCTCACACATCTCATACTTCTAGCTGGAGAAGCCAGCAACCCAAAAGCACTCATGAACACGAAAAACAACAATAAAGTTTTAAAAGCCTGCTCTCTCTAGCAAAAGAAATAAATAGATTATCTAGCAAGACAGAAAACCTTAGAGAATGAATGCTCTACTCTAGCCAAACACCACAGAGAAAAATTGTGGACTCCCCACCTTTGGACAGCCAAAGTCAAGAGGGGAGCCTAAACTTCTACCCTCTCTAGGTTGTAACAAGGCACCCTAACCTGGTCTCCTAACATCACTATCAGAGTAATGTCAGAAAATGCCAAGGAGGGAGCCACCAGCAATAACAAGCCTCACCTCTCCCCTCCTCCCATAGTGACCTATTTAACATAGTGCTGGAAGTTGTAACCAGTGCAATAAGGCAAGAAAAGGAAATGAAAGGCATACATATTGAAAAGGAATAAATAAAACAGTCCCTATTTACAGATGACATGATTGTCTATGTAGAAAATTCCTAGGACTCTACAAAGAATTATCCCAAAGAGTTTTTAGAGTTGATACCAAAAGCGTGGTCCATACAATGAAAAATTGGTGAACTGGACTTCATCGAAATTAAAAACCTTTGCTCTCTGAAATACCTTACTAAATGAATGAAAAGACAAGCTAGGAGTGTGAAAGTTTTCAAACCACATATCTGACAAAAAACTAGTATCTAGAATAAAGAACTTTCAAAACTCAATAGTAAAAGAGCAAACAATCCAATTAGAAGATGACCAACAGACATTTCACCCAAAAGGAGATATAGATGGCAAATAAGCATATGAAAAGGTGTTCAACATGATTAGCAAAGTAAAATCACAATGACATATCACTATCACTACACATCTATCAGAATAGCTAAAATAAAACATTGTGATAGCACCAAATGCCAATGAGGATGCTATGAAACTGAATCACTTATACATCGCTGGTGGGAATATAAAATGGTACCGCTACCCTGGAAAAGAGTTTGACAGAAACTAAAAATGCAACTACCATAAATCCAGCAGTTGCACTCCTGGACATTTATTCCAGGGAAATGGAAACTTATGTTCACATATAAACCTGTACAGGAATGTCTAGAGCAGCTTTATTCAAAATAGCCCCAAACTGGAACTAAACAAGATGTCCTTCAACATGTGAAAGGTTAAACAAACTTGTGATAATCTCTTCGGTAATATCATGGAATATTACTTATCAATGAAAAGGAAAAAACTATTGATGCATGCAGTGACCTAGATGAACCTCCAGAGAATTATGCTGAGTAAATTAAAACCAGTCCTAAAATGTTGCATACTGTGTGCTTCCATTTACACAACATTCTTGAAATAATAAGTTATAACTATGGAGAGATTAGTGGTCACCATTGGTTAAAGAGGAGGTGGTATGGTATAAAAGGGCAACATGAGGCATATTTGTAGCAACAGAAATGTTCTGTATCCTGACTGTATCAATATCAGCAAGCTGGTTGTGATGTTGCAAGATGTGACCATTGGGAGAAATTGGGTTAAGTGTACATGGGTCTTTCTGCATTATTTTTTACAGCTGCATGTGGATTTATAATTATCTCAAAATGAAAAGTTTAATGCAAAACCAAAAATAACTACGTATGAATTTTAAAAAATGATGGAATCAGTAAAGAAGAGATTATTAAAAATGACCAAGAAAAATTGGAAATAGTACCAAGAGACTCTTAGAAAGCAAATATATTATTGTTGTTGAAATTAATAACTAAATGGATGGTGTATTGGTTTCCTCTTGATGCTATAATAAGTTATCACAAATTCAGTGACTTCAAACAATACAAATTTATTACCTTACAGTTCTGGAGGTCAGAAGTCTCAATAGGTCTCACTGGGCTAAAATCAAAGTGTCGGCAGGATGGTGTTCCTTCTGGAGGCTCTATAGGAGAATCCATTTCCTTGCTTTTTCCAGCTACTAGAAACCACCTGCATTCCTTGGCTCATGGCCCCATTCCTTCATCTTCAAAGCAAGCAACATCAGGCCAAGTTCTTCTCAGGCTACCATTTTTTGGTTCTTCTGCCTCCCTCTTCCACTTATAAAGACCCTTGTAATTATATTGGTCCTGAAAACCAATAATGCATGATCATCTTGCCATCTCAAAGTCAGCTGATTAGCACCCTAAATTCCACCTGCTACCTTAATTCTCCTGTGCCATAGTCACAGGTTTCGGGTATAGGTGGATGTCATGGCAGTGGAGGACTAGTCTACCTACCACAGATGAGTCAAACATTAGATTCAAATATTTACAAAATAAAAGACAGAACTGAAGAAGTTACTCAGAATGCAGCCAGAGAAACAGGATACGGAAAATCTAAGAGTTTAAAAGACGTGCAGATAACATTCAGAATTCTAGAAGAAAAAGTTTTTCTAATTTTTCTGCCAGAAATTCATATAAGGGTAGCAAACTGGAGAAATTAACATATTTAGCATTTCGTCTTCATTTTGGTGCTTACAAGTTTGTACGTTGTATCCCATCAATCTTACGTTTGCAAAGTTTCACTTTCCAAAGTTTCACTTTCGAGTTATGAAAATACCTTTTCAGAAAGCAGCCTTTGATAGGAATTTAAGTTCATGACCTTATATGGTCATGTGATGGTACTTCCATGTGAATAAGGGACAATTTTTTTTTTACAGCATCCATATGCCTTACGTAAACCTTCCCCATTTAAAGGTTTATAAAGTATTTCGTTGGGCAATTTATTAGTAAGAATATAAAATGCCGAAGACAGATTTAAGGACAGAAAGAAAAATTTAGATTTTAAAAAGCATGAATCAAACTACATGCTCTGGTGTAAAAAGTCTGATTACTTTGAGCTGGTTTTCACGGGAAGCACGTGTCAACGTTTTAACAAGAATTTCAATGTGCCCATGAGTTGCCTCTGGTTACATCTGCTGGGTCGGCACTTTTAGCGGGACGGGCCTGGGCTCGCAGCAGCTGCGGCAGAGCTGGCGCGATGAGTTTTCAAGTGTCACCTCTGGGAGAACTCCGGGGCGTGCCTCCTCGTCCCTACACGGTGGGTTGGCCGCCCGCGCTCCGCAGGACGCGCCCCGGGGGCGGCGCAAGGCCTCCCGCGCCCCGCGCCTCCCGCCGCCCCCGCTCGCCCGCCCGCCCGCCTGCCCCCGCACGGCCTTGGCCTTGGCCACGGCCTCGCCGCGCAGCCAGCCGGAGGGGCGCGGCCGCCGCTGCCACCCGCAGTTCCCGTTCCGGGCTGGCCCCGGCGGCACCGCCCGCCCTGCTGCTCGCTCCGCTGCCCGCGCCTCGCTGGGGCTCGGGCTCCGCGCTGCTCCGAGGTCTGCGACGCTGGCGGCCAGGTGAGTCCCGGGGCCCGCGCAGGGCGCGCGCGCGGCCGGCAGAAGTTGTTTTGGGGTTCTGGGCACCGCGAGCGGGGAGGCGCCGGGAGGCGGGATCCCGCGTGCGGGCGCGACGCAGAGCGGCCCCGCGTGGGACGCGGAGGAGGAACGCGGGAGTTTGAGGAGTGCAGCGAGAGATCAGAGGCGCGACTTCGGCGTCCGCGGAGTCGGTTACCCCGCCGTGGCTGGGCAGCGCTTCGCAGTCCTGCCTGCACCTCAGAATCACCTGGGACGCTTTTAAAATCCAGTTGCCCAGGCCGCACCGCGGCCCGATCCCATCAGCAGCCCTGGGGGTGGGACCCAGCCACCGCGTAGTGTCGACACTCTGCACCCCAAAGAAGGAGCGTGAGACGGTGCTTGGCAGGGTCGTCTGAACAGCGTGTTCAAACGAGCTTCAGTCTTTGGCATAATGGGAAAAACAGAAGGAAAGCCAGAGTAGAGGCCCTTTTGGCTCTGCATTCTGGGAAATGCCTCCATTGTTGGCCTTTGAAATAAGGAGGGGAAATCAATAAAGCCATGGTCTTGACAACTTCTGGGTTTTCTGCTCTAAGGATGAAGCCCGGTGTGCTTGCCACAGAGTCCGGTTTGTCCCCCCTTCTAAAAGCAAATCTAAGATTTACCTGTCTAGGGAACCACAACTCTACCATGGATCTTAGGACTGTACAGGATGGACCCGGTCTCACCCTCGGGTAGGTGCTGGGGCAGATAGCTGTCGTCCCAGCAAGCGGGGCTTCTGGACAGACTTCTACCCAATATGCAGGGCAGGTAAGAAAGGTGGATTTAAAACAAACAGCAGAGAGGTAGAAGAGTGAGCTTCCAAAGGGCCTGAGGTGTAAGTTTTATTTTTGTGGACTGGAGAAATAAGTTCAAGCTTGGGAGTCCAAAATCAGAGTCTGTCACGACATGTGACCATGGGCAAGTTATACGACATCTCTGAGCCCCTGTTTTCTTACTTGTAAAATGGGGGTAAAGCTTGGAACTCTCTCCCGGGGCTAATATAGTTAAGTGAAGATAATGTGTCTTAAACTCCTGACAGGGCAGATTGCATATGGCGGCTGCTTTGTCATTGGTAGTTAATAGGCACAGCAGCGGTGATTGGTGTCTGACAGTTGTTTATTTAGTATAGCTACGAGGGAGGGTGTTTGTCCAAAAATGGCCCCCCTCGAAACACCATTGCTCTGCTCTCCTCCTGCTCTGCTCCGGGGAAGGCTCTGTGGTTCAAGTCCCCCTCCAGGCTCTGGGCACTCTGAGGTCTAGAATCACAGGCTGCCAGCTTCTCCCCAGCAAGAGGGCTCATTAACGGCTCTGGAACATAGTTTTACTCCATATGACAAGAATACATTTCTTGATAAAAGGAAATGGGCTCCCCAGGAAGCGGGGCCGTCTGTGGAGTCGCAGGATTGATGTGGGCACACACATGGCTGTCCTACTGGCAGCATCCTGAAGCCACGCCCTTGCTGTTGCTGTTTTGCTCCTGACTCTTGGCCTGGGAACAATGAATGCTACTTCAATGACCAAGCACTGTTAGGAATTTGAGGAGGAGGGGACCCACATCCTGCAGTTGTCAATGCTGGCAACCCATTGAATCTTTCACCCTAGTACCCACTCTGTGTCATTGACGATCACTTTGATAGTAACAGCAGTGCTGCCTAGATATTGGAAATCTAAACAGTGACATAACGTAGGTATCAGATCAAGTGTTTTTGCAACCGCTGATATTTAATTAAACAAGAATAGCAAATTCTTGTCTCTTTTAATCCAAAGAGTTCAATATTTCTTCAAAATGTAAGACGTAAACCAAGGATTTCAGCTTCACGTTACTAGTTTCTTTTATGATTCTTCTTTTTGGGGGATTTTAAGGAAGATGAAATTAGAAAAGCTAAATTTTTACCTGTGCCGATTTTTGTCATGCAGAAGCTGTGGGTATTTCACAAGTTTCTGGAAATTTTGTTTTTGTTTATCTTCTTGGTAAATTCAGTAGCATCTCACACCAGGGTCCTCCTTTGATTAATCCAGATAGTCTAAACTTATTTTGAGGAAAACTCTTTGGCACATCTAATGCTCATTGAGGGCAAGTCTTCTCCCCCCCATCTGCCCCCAAACTTGACCTTTGTGCTGAGAAATGAGTAGTCACTATTGTTTCAATTAATTGGTGGTTTTTACTCAATGCTAGGAGGTTTGTCAAAGCAAGACTTCCTGGCTTGAATTCTGATTCTGGTGTTTTATCTAGGACTGTCATAGACCAAACTGTGGGCAGAGATTATGATGCAGAGTTGCCACCACCCTCACCCTTTGCCATCCTTCCAGCCTCTGGAGCCACTGAGCCAGCCGGGCTGGGGATGCTGTTACTGTGAGAAGACCTTGGTCCTCTGATGGGCAGAATTCCCCAACAAGGGATGTGCTTCTTTAAAGCCATCAAGGCAATTTCGAGTGATACTTCATTAAAATCAATAGGTTACCTCTAGTTAGTGGCCAGTTAGAAATTTGTTTTTGTCGAATAGTCATTTTCCTCTAAATTATAGAAAATTATAGCTTTAAGGGCTACTAGGTCAACATGATGACCCAGGTAATTGCAAAGTGAGTGCCAGATTAGCACCAGATTTTGGTAGGTTAATATTTTAATAAAATACAAAGTCACCACAGTGATATCTTTATTTCAGGATGTTGATATCCTTTGCACTTCCATGTTATCACCACCATACAGGTTAGGGGTGGAAAAGATGTAGTGATTTGGTAGCTATTTTCAGAGCCATGTGTAACTAGGTAGGGAGGTCATGTATTGCTAAGGAAAATCCTGACATGGTAGAAGAACTGAGAGCTGGTGATGATTTACTTGAGAAAATATTTTTGTTGTTCTCATTCCCCCAGAATAAAAGTCTAATGGCTGAGAACCTCCTTTGATTTGTTTTAACACATTTCCCAGTTGCTGTCTCTGACCCCCAAACCAAACCTTCTAGAAAGAACTGAATGGAAAACTAGGCATTTATTTGGGGATATCCTAACCCCTTACAATTCAGGACAAGGGATGAGCCCTTTCATGGAGAGAGCCATTCCTGGACTCCATTTAACAAGGCCAGTGTTTTACATTTAATATAAATTCAGGCACATTGATAATTTCAAGTAGAGATACAAAATCTCTAACAAGTACCAGACAGGCAGGACTTTAAATGGAGGAAATGACGGGATTTGGTGTCAGAACTGGGATCAAGCCACCGCTGTATTCCTTCACTTACTGTGTGACCTCAGCCAACATAGTTAACCTGTCCAACCTTGTGTCCTCCTTTGTAAAATAGTTATGTAATTCTTTCCTTACAGGTGGTTTTGAGAATTTGATGAGATAATCAATGTAAAGTGCTTAGCACACCACCTGGCTTTCAGTAAGTGGTCATGGTTAGGATAATAATGATTATGATAATTACATGGGTCGAGTGTTGGTTTTGCCATCTCCTAAGCTGTGTGGCTTTGAATAAGGTACTTAGCCCTCATGAACCTTCATTTTATATCTGTAAGTCGGATAATTCTACCAATCTGGAAGGATTGGTTTGAGGTTTGATTAAATGAAATTTAATGACGATACATCTGATCTGGTAGACCCTCGGTGATAATAGCAAACACTTGTATGATTTACTATGTGCAACACTACTCTAAGGCTTTAGATTTGGGCCTTTTTCTTTTTTTTTCTTTTCTTTTCTTTCTTTCTTTTTTTTTTTTTTTGTAGCTCATTTAATCCTCCCAACAATCCTATGCAGTAGTTAGCAATTCCTCCATTTTACAGATGAGACAACTGAGATTCAATGAGATTGAACTAGCTCAAAGTAAACAGTAAGTGCTGCACTCAGGATCTGAAGCAAGAACCCAGTTCCTAACCACTGAAACAGTGACAATAAGGACCCCTACCCTCTATTCTCACCTCCTTGACCTCCCCACGCTTACCTCCTATAATTGACCGGCAGATGTGCATATGCTCTTTGTATACAGAGCTCTGCATACAGGGCCCCAGCTTCCAAAGAACTGCCTGCTTATGAAGTGAAAGTGAGACTCCTCCAACTCTGCCCCAGACTGGCAACTTTTAAACCTCAACCATTGTTTACACTGGATGGCCTAATATCCACAGGGTGGGGGAACTGTGATACTAGTATTGACTGACATTGTGGGTTATGATGTTTATTTTGAGATAAATGTCATCTGAGTGCACTGAGATCATTAGCCTGGGTATAATAAAACACTCTCACTCAGACAGGTGTGCAGGGTAATTGAGAAGGCATAAACCGGGCCTGGTAGTGGGCTCAGGTGGACACGAAAGGACTTAACATCCTGTCATGGATGCAGTGGCCTGTTCCAAGTACACTCACTACCTTTTAAATGATTCCTTACTCATCTCCCCTCTCCTTTACATCCCAATAGTGTTTGCCTCTTATGGAGCTGTGACAATCTTCCAAGAGGCATGAGCCAGTGGAGGTCTGGGCCCAGAAAGGCAAATTCTCCAATGAGTGAGTTCTGATTGCTTTGGCATTTCAGACTGACTGAGGTGGTCACTGTTTTTCTGGCTTTCCTGTGGGTGTGAAGTACTTCGCTGGCCCTCCAGCTGGCTGCGGAATGAAAGCAGTTAGAAAGCTATCTGTAGCTCCCAGTTCCTCCTGGCTCTTTGGGGCTTTAATTCTTTATCACGCTGATTCAACAAATATTATCAGAAGATGGTGCTGGTGCCAGGAGTCTATTAAGTGTTGGGGTATAGTAATGAATGAAACAGACCCGCCCTTGGCAGAATGGAGTTTGCTGGCTATTGGAGGAAGAAGGGATAGGAAACACACAAATTGATACAGTTATAAATGGTGGTATGTGCTGGCAGTGAAAACAACACAATGGCAAATCTGTATCAGGGTTAGGGGAGTCTGGGATATGCCTCTCCACAAATGAGCCTTTTTAACTAATTCTTGGGGATGCAGGAAATAGCAGGTTTGGAGGCTGAAGGGTGAGGAAGAAGTAGGTGTGTTGAGCAGGATGCAGAGGGAGCTAAAGAATGAACCACGCTCGGGCCAAGCAGAGCCTCTTGGACTGGGAAGGACTTGGAATTTTATTGTAAAGGAAGTGGGAGGCCTTGAGGAGCCCTTCTTCCTCTGCTTTTTCTCTATGTTAGTCATCTACAGGAAAATGCTAATCAATGACCTCTATTGACTAAACTTTATAAACCTTGTCTTAATGTATAAAACAATTCTGGAGACAGAAATTATGGTTTCAATTTTCAGATGAAAGAACTGAGCTCAGAAGAAAAGAAAAGATGGCAGAACCAGGATCCAGAGCCCAGTCTGCAAGCACCTGCTCTGTGTTTTGGGGGGGCAGAGGTGTGTAAATGCGTGCCGGCCTCCTAGGGGCCAGCGTCCTTCAGCAGGAGCCTTGATGGATGGGTGTGGGCCGATTCCCATCCTCCCTGGCAAAAGGCCCCACAGAGTGGAGGCAGGTTGGGAATGTGAGTGTCAGAGTGTCAAGGTCTGTAGGTGAAAAATTCTGGGGTCCCTGTGGCCAAAGGAAAGGGGATGGGACTTTTTCATGCTCGTCAGTTCCCTCTCTGGATTTAGCCTGAAAGAGCTGTGTTCCTTGACCTATTCATCTACTGGGGAATTTGCATACACTTAAAAGGCACAGAGTTTGGGAAAAAAAGACATTCTTTATTTGGAATTTTTAGGTCACAGAAAGACCTCCAAGCCATGAGGGGTGCTGACCTCACAGTGCCTGCTGGCCGACTTTAGGGGCTGTCTACACTACCCTCTTTCTCCTCACTCCTGTGAGGTTGTCACGAGGTCACAATGTGAGAGGCAATAGTAGGTCAGTGGACCTTGGCTGGCTGGGAGGGCCTAGTCCTGTGATGGCAGCATGCTGGGTGAGGGCTCTGAGGTGGTCCAGGCCCAGGTGTGCCACCTCTTGGGAAAACTTGCCATCTTCTCGACCTCTCAGTGCCCCTTAGGGTCACCCCAACACATCCCAGGTGCCCTCTGGCTGAGCTTCGGGGTGGATTGGTGTCCTAGAGAGTTGCTGCCTGTGGCTACACATTCAAGCGGGGTAAATAAAAGTCTCAGGCTAAGTGCTTTGGCCAGCAATCAGCAGAGTGTTTATTTACTCAAGGCCAAGTTTCAACACAAGCCTCCGAAGTGACGAATTCATTTTATTCTTGTGGAGTGCCTTTAATTTAGGAAGCCCCAGACACTTTCTATGTCAGTCCTAAATGCCATCTCCAGATGTCCTCTGGCTTCCGGACCTGTTGCTCTGTGGCACTTTCTTCTGCGTAAGCACTTAACCCCACTTACCGAGTTCCAGACCCTGGTTTCTGATTCAAGACTCTGTTGTCTTCTGTTTATTAGGATATTTGTATTCACAGGTCCATCATAGGAATATCAAGCAGGGTGTTTTGGAACTCTGTTTTTTGCAAGCTGAGGCATTGTCACAAACCAGTAGGTGATTCTGTCTCAAGAGAACGAATAGACAGCACTCTGAAAATTGAGAGCTGGGCTCTGGTAAAACTTGTGAAGACAGCAGCTAATACAGATGCCTTAGCGCAGTGAAAAAATACTGGTGCCTGCAAAGTGGAATGTATCCACTGGTAAACTCAGCAAATGACATTCCCTAAATGAGCCTGGGAACTCTGGAAACCCACATAGTCGTTCAATGAGCCCTGATGAAGCACCTGCTATCAACAGGGCCCTGTGCCAGGTTCATTCATTTGACAGTTTCTTATCTAGCATCCTCTATATGCTGGAGATACAGTGACTAACCAGACAGACACCATTCCTCTTAGTCAAGTGCTAGGCCACAAAGATGAACCAGACAAAAGTCCTGGCCTGTGCCACCTTCTTGATCATGATACATGATCATGATACATGATCATGCTTCCAATGTGACCAGTACTGTTCTAAATACACTATGTTTTAACTCATTGAATCTTCACAGTGACCCTGGGGGGTAGGTGCTATGATTATCTGCTTTTCACAGGTAAGAACACTGAAGGGTGGTGGTATCTAAATCACACAGCTAGTGATTGGAACCAGGCAGCCTGATTTTGAGTCTTTGCCCTTCACTGCCAGCATCAATCGTTGGGAAGGGAGAATTTAGGAAAGGACACCATCCTCTGTGAGAAGTGGGGATAAGGTACCATAGGAGGAAGTTCCCTTAGGGAGAGAGGGACTGGGGGAGCCCCCACACTTTTCCTCAACCTGACAGGTGTCATTCCCTGCTGGGAGTAGGGGTAGGAGGTGACACTCAGCAGCCGAGGGAGCTCCTCCAACCTGAAGTAAAAAAAAAAAAAGAAGCATTTGCTTCAGTGCCAAGAGACCAGGTTCTAGTTCTAGTCGATTGAGCAGGGCCTAAGTTTCCTTGTTTCTAAAATGAGGATGTTGGAGAACATTCTATTCTACTTCAGAAGTCCACGGCTTCGGCAGGTAATGGAGGGGCTGGCTCTGCACGCACTCGGCAGGGTTTCTTGACCAGCAGAAGATGCGTGGTTCTGAGGGATGTGGACCCAGACACGTGGCTTCCCAGAAGGCCCAGGCAGCTGAGAGAGGATGTCTGCCTTCCATCCTCTCCCGCCCTGGAGCTGTGGCTGCATTCCTTTCTTCATAGTCAGGGTAGGAGTGTCTGTGTCTAGAGTTCAAACTTTGTGGTACTTTCACAAGAGAGAAAGAGAAAAAAGGAGATAGAAAGATGGAGAGAGAGATAGAGAAAGAGCGAGAGGTGATATTGAGAGAGACAGACTGATGTTTGTACCTGCTTTGAAATTCTGAGGAATTAAAGGCTTTCAGATACTTTATGTAAACGAGTGTTAATAGAATTAAAAGCTTCAAATAATAATTGTAGCCTCATCCATCTGCTAAATTTTCTCAGGAAGAGGCTGTTAGTAGTTTTCTGGTATAGTAGAGGCATACAGGACTGGGCTTGTTTTCCAGGTGAAAAAATTGAAAACAAAACATGAAAAATGAATAGAGAAAAAAAAAACCTCACAAAATACAAAAACCAATCATGAGAGATAGGGTTCTATGTAGACCCAATCAAGAATGGCGGCTTGTGTTTATTTAGTTTCTGAAACTTGGAAGCAAAATTGAGCTAATGATTTTATGGATTATGCAGCAGAGAAAGTAGGAACCAGTCTGACCTGACCCATTGTGTATGTTCTGTCTGCAGCTCTATCAAAATTGCATACAAATATGCTTGATATTAGCTTCCTATTCAGTTGCTGTTGGGATGGGTTAGTCCACCCGCCTCATTGTTGAGCAACTTGAGAGTAATGAAGTCATGCTGTTCACATCACCGCTTTATCCCTGAATATCCAAGTGGCTCATATGAACAAACATCGTGCTATCATGTTTATTATGGTAAAACTGGTCTGAGGAGGCTGCGAATCCTATTCACCCAAATGAATCTTACTCCAGAGAGAAGTAGTTTCCTTGAGGAGAGTCACATACAATCCTTGACTTTCGTGGACATATGTGGTCCCATTAGGCTGGGGTTTACCATCAGTTTGGGGGAGCCTATTCTAACTGACGTTTTGCAGTCTGGGTAATATGATCTCTGATGTAGGCAGGTACCTGTTTGAGGTAGGCAGGGAATGATGGCTTTATTTTACCTTATTAAATCTGAATTCAATAAATAAATATCAATTATCAATTACTATTGTCCAGGACTGTGATAGATAGAATATTTTAGAAGCCCATGTTGTGTTTGCCAGGTTGTGGCTTTGCCAGAGATGGTATTTGCTGGCTACTCTTTAAATTATGCAAGTATATATTCCTGTAAAAAATTAAAGCATTACAAATAAAAGTACTACACCAGTCTTGGTACCTTCTTCCCTGTTTATAAGTAATCTCTCTCCTCATTAAGTGTGTCTTCTTCCAGATATTTCTGTTGCATTTATGTTTGTAAATGTATGCTTACAGGAAATACATAGTGTTTTGTGTGTTTGTAAGGCAGGCAATGTGGGCCAGTTATATGTTATTATACTCTATATTTCTCTCAGCAGCTTGTATTTTTTAAGTGATAATATGTCTTGAAGACCTTTCTATGTCAGTACATATGGCTCCATCACATTCTTTTTTATCACTAATCATGGTGTCTTCCCGATGATGCTGACAGGGGTCATGGCGGTGGACTGGGTAAGATGGCTATGGTTTGGTGTGGGCTGAGTAGCTCGGAAGAGTGAGAGAACAGGACCTGGGACCACAACCAGCAAACATGGCCACCTCAGTACAAATCAAGAGCATGTGTGAATTATGTAAATGTCTAACCACTATGGTGTACACCTGAAATTAGTACAAAATAAAATCTAGACTGTCAACTATAATTGAAAAAAAAATAAGTATGAGTGGCTTACTATCTATTTTGGCCTTTTTTCTTTTCAATAAATCAGTATTTCTCATTTTGATTACTTCTAAGTCTGAGTAAGGCAAGGAATGGTGCTTTATTTTAACTCGAGTCTCTAAATAAAGTCAGTTTTATGATATTTAAAAAAAATTGGAGTGGCTTATCTTTCCCATGAGTGGTTCTTTACTGAGGTGAATTCTGTCCTATAGAAACTGCTGTCGGAAGGGAGAGGACTGTGGGAAGCCAGATTCTTAATGGTTCCTGCTCTGCCTCCAACCATCTGGCCTTTGACAGCTCCCTGAAAACCGGGCCTCAGTTTACCAATGCTTTTCTTGTCCAAAATTATGGTGTCCGTCAGGCTCGCTAGTGGTGCTAAAGTAGCAAATAATTCCAAAAGCTCAGAATCTCAAAGAACAAAGGTGTTTTTTGCTCACACCCTGTGTCTCTCAGAAGTTAGCAGGAGGCTCTCTTCATTGCATTATTGTGGGCCCTGGTGGGATGGAGCATCCTTCCTCCTCAGCCCCAAGCTACACAGGCCCCTCCCACTCCAAGCCTTCCCACCCCTTGGACTCTTTTTGCCTGCCCCCCACCACCTTAAGAGAATGAATTTCCTAAGGTTCTGGGTCCTAAAGCGGGTCATAGAATTAACCACCACAGAAGAGGCGGAATTAATGTCTAATAGATATGCTTGTTTTTAGCGGAATAGTAACTAACCAAGGGTTTTCATCCATTCAAATCTTTTTTGGTAAGGACCTCTTGCCCTTCTATTACTTAATATGTTACATTGTACTATTTCCTGCTCAATCACCCAGGTTATAAAAGGAAAGAAAAAACGAAAGTACATCAAAGACTAGGACACTCATGTGTGACTTGGTGGAAATAAATTTAAGAACCACTGG
>CM053514.1:6700555-6738704 GCA_028627145.1 Eidolon dupreanum
TGTCCACGTCTTCACTGCACAGTAAAGCACAGAGCGGGAGCCAGAGCCACCACGCGAAGCCAGGCCTGCGAGCCGTGGCCAGGCGTCCTCCTCGGCTCCTGAACCCGGAAGGAACATTTGGCTCACTGATACCCCGAAACCTCGCTCTGGAGCTGAAAGGTAAAACCATGACTGTTACCCTAGGTCCAGGGCCACAGAGAGGAATTTTAATAAAAGTAGAATTAGCTCGAGAGGCCGAGGCCTGAGCTCCCACACAGATGGCCTTGTAGCAGTAACACGGGTCCCAGGGGCCAGCCTGGCATGAGTCTCTCAGCCTTAAAACCGAATTTGTGGCACCAAGACCAGCTTAAAACTGTTAGAGGCACTAAGCACTAAGACGGTTAGGGGCCCCCAATGATCTGTAATCCAAAAAAGCAAAAATTAAACAATAGCAAATTATAAAATAAGTGCCAGGATGTTAACCAAATTTCTGATTTTTCCCGTGATGATGACTTGGGTACTTTTTTGGGCAAACAACAAATATCAAAATATCTTTAAAATTTTTTCTTGATTTTTTTTCTTCCTGTCATAGTGCTTTATTTTTGTTATAAAAACAATATCACAATATGAAAAGAAAATTTAAAAATAATGCTTACTCTTTAATAAATGGTGCTGGGAAAACTGGAAAGCTACCTGCAAAAGAATGAAACTAGACCGTTGTCTATCACCATACACCAAAAGCAACTCAAAATGGATTAAGGACCTAAATATAAGGCCTGAAACAATAAAATGCATAGAAAAAAACATAAGAACTAACCCCAAGGACCTTGGATTCAAAGAGGATTTTATGAATGACCTCAAAGGCAAGAGAAGTAAAAGCAAAAATAAATGAAACTAAAAAGCACAGCAAAAGAAACCATCAACAAGGTAAAGAGACAACCATCCGAATGGGAAAATATATTTGCAAGCAACACCTCCAATAAGAGCGTAATATCTAAAATATATAAAAGAACTCATACAACTCAATAATAACAAAAAAACCAAATGATCCAATCAAAAAATGGGCAGAGGACCTGAAAAACACTTCTCCCTAGAGGACATATAAATGGCCAAAAAATATATAAAATGATGCTCAACATTGCTAGCTATTAGGGAGATGCAAATCAAAACCACAATGAGATACCATCTCACACCTATTAGAATAGCTATAATTAACAGGACAAATAATAACAAATGTTGGAGAGGATGTGGAGAAAAAGGAACCCTCACACACTGTTAGTGGGACTGCAAATTGGTACAGCCATTATGGAAAACAGTATGGAGATTCCTCAAAAAAACTAAGAATTGATCTATCATATGATCCAGCAATCCCTCTACTGGGTATTTACCCCAAAGACTTGAAAATCCACATCCAAAAAGATATTTGCACACTGACATTCATCGCAGCATTATTCACAGTGGCCAGGACATGGAAGCAACCGAACTGTCCTACATAGATGATTGGCTAAAGAAGCTGTGGGATATATATACAATGGAACATTACTCAGCCATAAGAAGATGGAAACGACTACTCCCAACAACCCTTTGAAGGAGAATTATTTCATGAAGGAGGAAACCGAGAACAGTGAGCATGGATATGAATCTTGCCTCGCTAATCAGAATGTGTTTATTTAAAAATGGAACAAAGAAAGGGCAAAATCCTCCAGGAAAGGGATTTTGGCAGATGTGGGAAGTTGTTCCTGGCAATATCTAAGATTTTGAGCTTAGCGCAGTCCTCAGTCCACCAGAAAGGAAACCGGTGCTGGAGAGCAAAAGCGCCATGCCCGAGGCCAAGCAGCTTATCACTGGCAGAGCAAGAACCAGACTCAGGCCTCTGGCGGGTTTTATTTCCCCTCTCTTCTGACAGAGTTCGTGACCCTCACGGTCTATTCTGCAACTGACCTTCCTTCTGCCACACCTATGGAACCTGGTCCCAATCCACTAGGGCAAGTTAAACGACATGACCTTTCTCCCCCAGGACACACATGGGGTCTCTTTAGTGTCCCTGTGATTCTTCAAGCGGCCTCATCTTTAATCCTATATCCACGGTGCTAAAAGTTAAGGAGTCTAGAATCACACAAGCCTCACGGAGAGTGGCAAGGATGGGAACGCCCTGGAGAATGCTGGGTAACGCAAGAGTCTGGTTCTACAGAGCCAGCAGCTTCATCACCGGCCACACATCCTCCATCCTCCGTCCATGGGACTGACCGAAGGAAGCAGGTGCACTCCAGAGCTGGAGAAAGTTGTATTTGGATGATTTTCATCACAAGAGGGCAGCATATGTCCAGCAATTATGTAAGTGGAGCAAAGCATTAGACTGTGCAGAGGGGCCCGTTGACTGACACATCGTTCTATCTAAGACCCCATCCAGAGTACACAGCGTGGGCCTATTCATCCATGATTTCATAGACCTTGGTAAATAGGGAGAGTTGGCCCCAAGGCACATTAAAGAACACTATTACAGAAGGTTCTCTGGGTATTGAGCACCTGGGTTCAAATCCCAGTGCAACCGGTAGCTTTGTGACCTTGGACAGGTGACTCAGCTTTTCTGTGCCTGAGTTTCCCACCCATAACAGTGTTCCCCTTGCAGGGTTGATTACCAGTAGCAAATTAATTAAGATAAAGTAAAGTACTTGTAGTAAAGGCTCCAGAAGTAGAAACTCTTAGTATCTAAGTGACCTCTCCTCTCCGGCACTGCCTTAACAAGCATCGGGGTGAGAGGGGGCGGGGATCAGAGAGAAAAGCAGGGCCCACCTTCCCATCTTTAAGAGCCCCTCCTAAACAACATCACTGTTTTCAAACTGATAGCAAACCCCAGACTTTTAAGTAGCTCAGAGACCAGAGCCATTTCCAAGTCTGAATACCTGTGGGATAAGGACTAACCATCCCCTCCACTTGACACTGTCATCATTTTTATTTAGTTAAGAAAAGGCATGTCCAGGTCATATCCACAAGCATGGATCAGGAGAGCCAAGCCCTTTTGCACTTTGATTTCACAGATGTTAGAGGGTATTATCTAGCTTTCCACACCACAGTCATCTGGCCGAAAGTCATTTCTTTCTTTGATGTCACCATGTGGTTCTGTTTCTAGCATTCTTTTCTTTCACTCGTTAACACTGCTGCCTGTAGCAGAGGTGAATGAGAGGAGTCCGGAGAGCAAGCGGGAGAGAATGGAGAGGGAGGCAGAGGACAGAATAAAACGAACTGGGAGGGTGGGAGGTGGGTGCGCTAACTTCCAGAACCCTGACTTCTGCCCTGCTTCGTGCCCTCCTATTGTCCTGTCCGGAACTGGCCCAGTGTGTCTGGGGCCATCAGCCTGGCATCCTGGACACTGAAGTTCTGTGGAGCCGGCAGCTCATCACTGAGCAGGTGCGGGGGGTGTGAAGCCACCCGCCACTGCCCTGGTCCCCAGCGGGCACTCACTAGCTGGGGTGTAAGGTCCTCTCCTTTTGCTGAGACAATGTACTTGTCTGCAAGTCATTGACCCAGGAGGATGCACTGGCGGCCAACAAAATCCTTCCGTCTGAATTGATTAGTCCAGTGTTTCTAAACCTTTATTTCTCCTTTAAGGAGACTTTTTAGACAATTTTTTTCCCTACTGCCCCATCCCACCCTGGAATCTAACACCTCAGATACACCGTATCTATGCGCTTTAGGTACTCCGGCTCTTTGGAGGCCCACAAACCGTTTTAAGAGTCAACTTCATTTTTCTCCACCAAGAACCAATTTTTACCCCCTCAGGGGCGACATTCTCCCTGTTGAGAATGCTTGATCTAGTCAAACCCTTGGTAATTCTCATCACACTTGCCATCTCCAAGAAACCCTCTGTCACCCTAAAGACTGCTCGCCTTTCTACACATTCAGCTTAAATTCAATAAATCTTAATAGTTATAAATTTACCATTCTCATTTTTCCTTTTCGCCGTTTTATCTGCTCTGCAAAGTTTTAATCTATGTGCAAGAACTTTGCTTTTGCTATAAAAAGAAAATGCTGTTTGTGAAAGGGGAAGAGCCTGTCCTAACAGGAACAGTGCTGTCTAAAGCATTCTGGGGCCAGCAGCTTCAGAGACGAATTTCCATAATGAGTCTCCAGCTACTGCCACCAGGTCCTTTGGGCAGAACTTGAGACCAACTAAATTTGCCTTTGCTGTTGTCCCACTTCCCTTTCTCACTTCCTGGTTCCCCTACCTTCATATGCCCTCAAAGGGACCCAAGAATGTCCTGAATTCCCCTTCTGAAACAAACCCAGGCCTCTGACCACCCCAGGGTGCCTACCACACCACGAATCACTAAGCGCAGCTAGATATTAGGACATTACACTGACTGAAGTAATTCAAAACAAACGTGACTGTCTAAAAGGTTTGTCCCTGACAGATAGTTTACATGGCAGAAGAGGAGATGGCTGATCAAAATACTCTCTGATTAGACACATAAACCCAGAGGAATTCACGCCAAATTAATCTTCATGTCTTCTCCATCATCTCCCTCACAATCCCAGAATAATTCCAGAATGTGGTTGGCTCTTTTGAAAGGGTTTGATTCCTCTGCAATGTTTTAAGCAGAGCTGAGAAAGTTTTTCCATCCACCCATCCAGCCATCCATCCATTTCACATTCTCATATATAGGTCTGAAATTAAAAAATGAAAGTCAATTCTATCTCAATAAAGCTGACAATAAAAAATAAGATCAGTATGACTTTTCTTATAACCTGGGCTCATCTCTGAACTAAAGCCTTTAGATATTTTATATCGTTTAACTCTCACAACCTATGAAGGTTGTGCTAATTATCCCCATTTTATAGTGAAGAAATTGAGGTACTATGTAACTGAATCATCCAGGGTCATGTAACTAATTAGCAAAAGTGACAGGATCTGAATGTGGGCATTCTGGCTCTAGCACTCAGGCCTTTAACCGCCATGCTACTCCTCAAGTCACTGTCATCACAGATGTAAAGCCCTGAAGAGCATCTTGCCCTGAGCAATGAAAAAAGCATTCTTCTTTTTTTTAAGGGTGATTCAGTGTGACCTAATAAAGTTAAAGGAAAGTGAGACAGTACTGAGTTTATAACTTAATCATTTATTTACAAGTTACTCTAAATAGGAGTGAATCGGAGTTTAGCCCTTTAAAGATTGCTTTAGTTGAAGGATGGATTTGCTTACAAATCCAAAGAATCCTGAGAAATTAGATTCATTAAGCCTCAGGAAAGAGGGATCTTATTTTGGACCATAAGCTAAAACATCATTGCTATCATGGTTTAAAGAAATGAATGATTCATTTTTTTAAAAGCCAATTCTACTGCCCTAAATTTATGATATATTGATAAATATTTCACTTTTTATATATGGATCTGAAATGTAATTTTAAAACAAAATCAATGATTTCTAGTATAACCAACACTGACGTTAGAATTTAATTCAGGGGTTATGAAAACAGCCTCATAGCTGGACTCTATTAATCAAATATATGGCTGATTTGCCTAATTTGTGCATTAGTACTATAATAACTATGGTAGATTGTTGCAGTAAATGTTCCCTAACAAATTACACTTCCCTCTGTCTACGTGACTTGCACTGGATAACGGTAAACTGGCAAAGGCATGTAAGCAGAAGCCTGAAAAGTACTTGCAGATTGGGGCTCGCCCTCTATTGCTGCTGGGAACCATCCACTACCACGTGAAAAATCCTAGGCAAACCTGCTAGAGACACGGGGTCCAGCCAGCAGCCAGCACTTACCACTGGACAAGTGAGTGAGGCAATGCTAGACCAATCAGCCCTCAGTGGACACACCTGCTGGTTGTAGCTGCATGAACACGTAGAGGCAAGAGCCTAAATTTGTCTCACAGAATTGTGAATTAATTAATACCGTGGTTTTAAGCTACTAAATTTTGGGGTGGTCTGTTACCCAGCAAAGGATAACTGAAATACTATATACAAATTAAGGAAGGCTAACTGCTGTAATAAATGTATCCCTAAAAACATAAATATAATTGAAGTTTATCTACTGCTCATATAAACAGTTCAAGTAAGTTTCAGGTGGGTGGCAGGGGCCTCTGCTGCATACAGTCACTCAGGGACCCAGGCTCTCAGTTTTTGCTATCTTTAATGTATGGTTTCCAAGGTCACCTTAGGCACTGCAAATCAGACAGCAGAAGTAGAATAGAGAACAGCAAATGGGAAATTTTATTGGGCCTGGTCAAAAAATAAGGCATATCTTCTATTTACATTTTATAGGTGGAGCCCAATCATGTGACCAAGGCTAACTGCAAGGGAGTCTAGTGGTGTGCTTAGGAAGATGGTGGCCATTTATGCTGGGCTTAGCAATGCCAGGGAGAAGCTAAGCTGCGAACTGAGGCAGGCTGCTGCTAGTGCCGGGCTTGGGCTGCTTACCAAGAGGTACAAGGCATGTCATGACCAGATGCTGCTTGTCTGGGGTATGTGAACCTTTCAGAGATTTTAGGAGAGTCAGCAGCAAGAGCCAAGACTGGCCATTTGTATGGAAAAACCACTGTAAGTAGCTTGGGTGGGCCCATCAGTTGGGTGGGGTAGAGTCCCAAAGAATCACCAGGGTGGGGTGATTGACAGAGAATCAGATATAATAGGGGGAGGGCTCAATAAAGAAACAATGGCTTCTGCCAGCACTTCTGCTGGGAGAAAGCTGCTGTGGCCCTTGCCCTGAAGTCGGACAATTCAGTTCCTCCCCATATGTCCCAGGGGCCTTTAGAGCTGCTGTCCCAGTACTGGAGCTCAGAGCAAGCTGGTCTATCAGCAAGTAAATCTGTGAGTGGGCCCTTCAAAAGGAGTGCCTGGGACTCCAGTTGCCCTCTGTTTCACTCAGCCACTATTTCAACTGGTTTTCATGACCAGAAGTTATGGAGACTTCTCTTCCTGTCATTGGAACAAGGGTCTGGAGAGCCTGGTGTAGGGCTGGGACCCATTGCTCCCAGCTAAGACAACCCTCCCGATTTCTAACCACCACACCTGGGTGTGAATCCAGCCTGTCCCGTGACTCTACCCTTCCTACCAGTCTCAAGATGGCCTCTTCTGTATGTCCTTAGTTATAGGACTTCTGTTCAGCTAGACTTCAGGAGATCCTCAATGGTGGTTATTCTGTAGTTTTGTTGTAATTCTGATGTGGTCATGGGAAGAGGCAAGCTCAGGATTTACCTACTCTGCCATCTTGATGGGAAGCCTAAAATAATACACTTTAAATACACTTAAAGAAAGGAGGGGGAAAACATTTTATACATACTGGCCATGAGTTGATAATTGCTGAAATTAAGGGGTTGGTTCATAGGTGTCCACTATACTGTTCTACTTACAAACAAACAAAAACCAAAGCCCAAGACTGATCTCCTCTTGGCTTAGAGATTCAAGAAGAGAAATGGATTTGGCTGGCTCATCTGATAACACATTTTTTAGCTGTGATTTTTCTGCTTTGGTGAAAATTTTATTTCTAAAAGGGAAACTGCCATTATCAGCATTATCATTCCTTTCATTAGTTTTTCTGGATTTTGAAAAAAAATGACATATCATATACAAAAATCAGGACTTGACAAGGTTAGATGAACGCATCTACAACCTTTTCTTGACCTATTGATTGCTAAAACTTTCCCCAGTCTTCCCACGCCATATCGCCTTAAGAAAAGCAGAGCTATTTTCAGTGTTTTCTTCAAGCACTATCATATTTAACAGGAGAGAACAGATCAGAGAAAAAAGAACGAGGACTGCAAAAATTATGGATCTTTCTAGTGATGGAGACAATAAGTTTTCGGAAGAGTCACATGTGTATTGAGGGTACCTAATAAGGATATATTGTACATAAAAGATCCTCTGGTCAGCAGCATAAAATAAAGGAGAAAGGTTGATAATTAGTTACTATTTCTTTCTTACATATTTTCCGGAGAAGAAAATCAATCTCTCTTCATTGCATTCAAGGTGTGCATAGGTTTTGCGATCACATTCTATGAATTGGTTGATCTCATCTGTTATATTAACCACATAAAAAGTACTGAGGGGAAAGATATTGCAAACCTTAGAAAAAAAGTCTAGGGATAAAGGGAGCAAGTTTGTTGGCTACAATTAAGCACTCAGTCCAAAAAGAGTATATTTGGAAGGTAACTTTTATAATTAAAATCTTTGTTAATCGGTCTTCATACTCAAATCATGTTGTATCCAAATCGAATTTTAGATTTTCACAAATGTGGCTGTTTTTACCAAAGATGGGTACCACAATATATCCCATTCTTTTTCTCTTTTCCTTCCTTCCTTCCTTCCTTCCTTCCTTCCTTCCTTCCTTCCTTCCTTCCTCCCTCCCTCCCTCCCTTCCTCCCTCCCTCCCTTTCTTTTCTCTCTTTTTCTTTCCTTTTTCTCTCTCTCTCTTTCCTTCCTCCCTTTCTCCTTCCCTCCCTCCCTGCCTTTTTTTTTTTTTATTACCATGTAACATTGGCATTTCTCTCATTGGATAGTGGGGTCTGTCTTCTCTTTTGAAACTGGGAAACCTTGTGCCCTCTATGACCAACTGGGTATAGAAGTGACTCTATGTGACTTCAAGACAAAGTCAGAAGAAAGTCATGCACTTCTGCCTTGCTCTCTTAGGATGACTGCTCTTGGAACCAGACACCACATGCAAAGAAGTCAAGCAGTGACATGGACAGACTACACTGCACATAGGTGTTGCAGCAAATAGCTGCAGTTGAGTCCCCAACCAACAGCCACAATGACCACCAGATGTGAGTAACTGAGCCTTCAGTTGACTCCAGTCCCCAACCACTGAGTCATTGCCAGCTTCAGCTGATACTTCATAGAGCAGAGATGAGCTGTCCCTGCCAATTTCAGCCCAAACTGCAGATTTGTAAATGAAATAAACATTGTTGTTATCCGAAGCCACTAATTTAAGGGCCTTTATAAGGCAGAAAACAATTGAAAGATTATGAAGTTATTAAATTAGTAAAGCTACTGATTTTTTTGTACACAGAGGAATGGATAAATAAAATATAAAATGAGTATGAATAGAATATTTCGAAGCAATCGGGAGGGATGAATTATATTTCTATGTAGCAGCAAAAACAGATCTCAAAAACATACACTGAAAAAATTAATAATCAGAATGATATACACAATGAACATTATTTATATACGTTTTAAAACATAGCCAATAAGCAATCTGACGTATTTTTCCAAGATTCATAAAAAACATAATTAAATATATAGACAGATCAGAAGGACATATATTAAACATACTAGGTTATGTGACTATGGGAGTGGAAATGGGGGTTGAGGGAGAAAATAATTTAAAAAGAACAACAACAAAAAATCCAAAACAAGAGCGTGTTACGTTTTCACTAAACTTAATTCATATTTCCTTCTGGGTTCACAGCTAAATTCTACTTCCCAGCCTCTTGTGGTTAGGTGTGGCCCCATGATTGCATTCTAAGCAATGGAATGTAGGCAGAAGTGATATGTTACTTCCAGGCCAGGCCCTTACAAAGGGAAAAACAGCCTTGACAACTAATAGAAAGGCTGTGACATTTCCACCTGAATATAAAAAGGTTAACATGAAGAGAGTTTCTTTGCGGTGATGGAAAAGTTCTGTATCCTGGTTGTTGTGGTAGTTAGAAAAATCTATGTGGTAAAATTTCATAGAACTATACATTAAGAACGCATGTAAAACTTGGTAAAATTTGAATATGATCCATAGTTTAAAGTATTGTATCAATGCCAGTTTCTTGGTTTTGTTAATGAACTATGGTTATACAAGACCCTACCACGGGGTCATCACGGGAATACTGGGTGAAAGTACAGAAATTCTTTCTACAATCTTTTGCAATTCCTTGTGAGCATAAAGTTAAAGTACAGCTAAAAAAGCTAGCAGGAGAGGCTTCTAAATACAATCCAGATTCTAAAACATCTTTACAAGACTCTTTGCCTAGACCAATAATATGTGAGAAATTTTTAATCTGCCTCACTTGTGGATGCGCCTCAACCCTGCCACACTTCCGTTTATTATCTTTCCTGTCTCTTCCATCTTTGGAACGATCCACGCTAACTCAAAGTCCACGTGAAGAGGCCCCTAATGTTTCCTAATATGTCAACTTCCAGTCCTGGTTACAGTCAAGATCTTCGTGCTACTGTGAGAGACTTCCCAAGTCCCGGCCTGGCCACAGGCTCGGGGCCTTCCAGAGCTCTATCAAGCAGCTCTTCTTTTGACGCATCCAGGAGATGCAAAAACAATTTAAAAAGAACATTTTTGACACTGTGAACAAAAGGGTGACTGGAATATTGTCTCATTTTCGCCTAAAAGAGGAAGAACTAGAAGCCTCTGATTATAAAGAAGATCCAAGGAGAAGTACAGCAACCAAGCTCCAATGATTCCCTTAGCCCAACAAGGAGAATTATCTAGGATGAAAGACCAGAAAAAAAAAAACTTTCAAATTGACACAACTGTTCTCTATAATTGTAGTTATATTTTTCAGAATTATAAGTTTATCAGATGGTAGAGTTCATGTAATATCCCTGATCCTATCTCTTTGGACAAACTGAAATGATTTGTTTAAAGACATCTTGGTCTCCTCACTGATTTACCATGTAAAAATAATGTTAGTACAAAGTGTTAGTTTGTGCAAAGCTTGAATTTAATGTTTTTATGATTTAAACTACCTAAATCTCTTGCATTGGTTTTACGGGTCAAGCAGATTTAGTCATATGTAATTCTTTTGCTACAAACTGTAAGGACTTAATGTGTCAACTTAAATTGTAGTTTCCAGATCCACAGTTAAGAACTGGGAAATTAAGACCTTTAAGAACTTAGGTTAACATTGAGTTAAATTAATGATCTTCAGATATATTAACAATTTCTAAGTAAAGAAAGGATACGAAATCTTGGTCACTTAACATGGTTTTAATTTATCCTTGTCTCTTATTTTTATACATTATAGAATGACTAAATGTAAATGCCTTTGGACAATATTAATTTATTTTTGCCACCTTAAGTCTATGAAAGATACAAAATGTATAGCCATTGAGAAAAAACAGTTTTTATGTATTCTAGCTCTGTGTTTGGAGAACATAAAATGGGTTACTTTGGCTAGGCTAATGTAATAACTAATAAAATGGTTGAGACTATATTATAGCACAGTTACAAAATAATATGTCTTTTACATTTGAGATAATACATGGTTTATCTATTAAGGGAACTGTTAATTTTATTAAGATGATAAATTCAATGTAATATATATGTTGCTTTATTTAATATACTTCAAAAAGGCAACTGTATATTAAAGCTGAATTAAAACTTTAAATTACATGTTTACATATTTACATATGTCTAAATAAGTTTAGGAAGGCTTTAGAAAGGTGCATTAGTAGAATTTCTTTTTAAAGATAAAATATTGTGACATCTTTATACTTTTGGCATACTCTTGAATTATTTTAACAAAAAGTTCCTTCTTTTTGAAAAAATTAATCACCACCACTTACTGTTCTTACATTATCAATTTGCAAAAATTCCTTGCATTGATATTTCTTACTTATGTTTATATTTTGTCTCCTGTTAACTCTTCTTTATTTTATCTTACCCAATTTGAGAATAATAAAACTGCCAATGTGTCTTACAATTAAATGTTCTTTAGGTACCCTGGAATGGCTACAAGGTAGCCTGTGATTTGCTTCTTCACCTTATTAAAGGAAGAATGGAAAAAACTGAATTTGGTACATCAAGTTTTAACATGAAACAATTATGAAAACTTTTTAGTCTTTCAAACATAGGTTAAAAGAACAAAAACTGACAAATCATGAGAAATTTTAAGAAGTGATTTGATATCAGAGAAAAACTACCTTTGAGTCCTGATGACCTTGAGTCTTAAAAATTCTCTAGGAGATGATCTTCAGATGCAGGTTGCTAACCAAAGACCCTCAGATCAAAGAGATAATGACACAAAGCAGATGGCTTCTACCCAACATGGCAGAAGATTCATTTTCTCATAGCTCAGATTTTCTTTTTCCTGCCTTACTGTGAATTTTATTCACTTGTCATTACACTTTGGTGACCCCTAGCAATCACCTAATGGTTTCACGGAATGCTTTTACATATTCTCACCCGTGTGCTTTCATTCTTCCTGATAAAAGGAAAGGCAACTCTCCTATCTTTTTCTCATTCTACTGCTACCGCTCTAAACCTAACAGATTGCTAGATTACTTTCACCCCCTCCCATCTGACCTCACTGATAAAAAATTAATAATTGTTAAATTATATGCTCCAAACAGCAGGTCTCATCTGCTATTTGAATTTTCTTCAACCCATACTTTGCACTTAAAAAAAAACTACCCTCCCAACAATAACCTAACCAAGTTCCCACTAGGATGTGAACCACCTGGAATTCTTACAGTGTGGTAGGAATGCAAAAATGGTACAGCCACTTTTAAACACTGTTTGGCAGTTTCTTATAAAGTAAACATATAATGATCACACAACCCGGCAATCTCACTCTTAGGAGAGAAATGAAATCTTCTTTCACATGTAAACCTTTAGAAGTTAATAGCAGCTTCACTCATCATCAGTAAAAACTGGAAACAGCCCAAATCTCCTTCAACTACTAAATGGATGAACAAAGCATAGTACATTCACACAATGGATTACCATTCAGCAATTAAAAGGACCAAAGTACAAGTCTTTAGGTCAAGTGCCATGGAAAACTGCCTACATTTCTAAGCTGAGAACATTTCTCAGTTTCAAAACATTTTACAGATATATAGTTATCAAGACTGTGTGGTACTGGGATAGGACAGATGTAGATCAATGGGATAATATTAGGAAATTGAGATTTAAATTCTTACATTTATAGTCAACTGATTTTCAACCAGGGAGGCAAGATAGTTCAATGGGGGAAATAACAGTCCTTTCAACAAATAGTGCTGAACAACTGGATATCCACATGCAAAAGAATGAAGCTGGACTCCTATGCCTCATACTACACACAAAAGTTAACTCCAAATGGATCAAAGGGCTAAATAGAAGGGCTAAAACTATACAACTCTTAAAAGAAAACATAAGTATAAATCTTTACAACTTTAGACTAGGAAATGGTTTCTTAGATGACACCTAAAACACAACCAGCCAAAGAAGAAAATAAACCGAATTTCATCAAAATGAAAAACTTTTCTGTTGCGAAGATCACTAGCAAAAAAGTGAAAAGACGACTCACAGAATGGGAGAAAATATTTGCAAATCATATATCTGATAAGGGTCTAGACCAGAACATATAAAAGCCACAATGAGATGCCCCTTCACAGCCACCAGGATGCCTATGTTAAAAAAGTTGAACAATAACAAGTGTTGGTGAGATGTGGAAAAATTGAAACCTTTATACATTGTTGAGGGGAATGTAAAATAGTGCAGTCATTTTGGAAAAAGTTTGGCAGATTTCAGAAAATTAAACAGTCTTGCCATATGTATGACCCCAGCAATTCTGCTAGATACATCCCCAAGGCATCTGAAAACATATGTTCAACACAAAGACGTATACGCAAATGCTCAGAACACTATTCAAGACAGTCAAAAAGTGCAAACAACCCCAACGTCCATCAACAGAATGTGGTGTTGTTATCCATACGATGAGGTATTATTCAATCATAAAAAGAAATGAAGTACGGATATGTGTTACGGCATGGATGAACTTGAGAACACTGCACTAAGAAACCAGACACAAATGGATATGTATTATGTGATTCCATTTAATGAAATGTCCACAATAGGCCGACTGATAGAGACAGAAAGTGAATTAGCGGTCACGAAGGGCAAGGGGGGAAGGGGAGCATGGGAGTGACTGCTAAGGCTGTGGTTTCCTTTTGGAACGATGTGTCTGGAATGAGTGGTGGCGGTCGCACAGCCTTGTGAATAAGCTGAAAACACAGCAGTGTGTACTTCAAAATGGTGGCTTTCATGGTATGTAAATTGTCTCGATTAAAATTTTTAAAAAGAATGATGTCAAACATCTTTCTTGAAGCTATGTAAGACAGAAGACAATACAGGAGCATAGTTAAACTACTGAAGGAAAATAAAACAAAAAAATTACCATCTGGAATTCTATGCCCAGCAAAATGTCTTTCAAAACTGAAGGCAATGATTTCAAGACTTGCAAATCTACAGTAATCAAGACAGTATAGTATTTACATAAGTATAGACATAAATGTCAAGGAACAAAATAGAGCTCAACAGACCCACACGTATAGTTATTGATTTTCAACAGATGCCAAGTTAATTCAATAGGGAAAAGACAGTCATTTTACCAACTGATCTGAAATAAACCAAAGAGTCATATGGATAAACATGAACCTTAATACTTACCTTGATACAATATATAAAAATTAACTCAAATTGTATCACAGACCTAAATGTTAGAGCCATAGAGAAAATGTTTGTGAGCTTGTATTAAGCAAGGATTTCTTAGAACACAAAATGCATGAACAGGAAAAGAAAAAATGAATAAATACTTCATCAAAATTCAAATTTTGCTCTTTCAAAGACATTGTTAAGAAAATGAAAAGGCAAGCCACAGACCGAAGGTATTTACAAATCATATATCTGATAAAAGATTTGTATGCAGAACATAAAAAAAACTCTTACAACTCGATAATATGATACACAACTCAATTTAAAAATGAGCAGCCCCATGAGACTTCAGGAATAACTGGGTAAAGAGTATGGCAAATTTTCTCCCCAAAAAGTAATGATAAAATTTAACAAAATTATCAAAACAATCATTTTAGAACTTTGGAAATTGACCAATGGCATGCAACAAACTGAGAAATGTTTACTCAAGAAAACCTCCTGAACCTTGGTAAAAACAGTGGAATCTGGCATTTCAGCCTGGAGTACCTCCCTCTTCACTCACCACAACCACAAACACTCCCTCCCCACTCCCCGCCGCCCGCAAACACACACACACAAAACCTCCCATGTTCTCCGGCACCGCAGTTCTCCCAAGGTGGGGCAGGCTGTGAGGATCTACAGCCTCCCTGCTGGAGGGGGTTGAAGTGATTTGGAACAAAATGTGGGAAAAACTCAAGGTCAGGGGTACTGGAAACAATATCGATCTTGATAGCCATCAGGGAAGACCAACACTGTGGCTAGCCTGAGGCTGAGATAGTGATTGTGGTCAGCAACAGCGGGCAGGACACCAAAAAAGTTTACACAGCGATCTGGGGATGAGATAATAGTGAGCGAGCTTCCAACACAGCCCAGAATGAGAAGGTATGTACGGCCACATGCATATAACCCGACCATTCTACTTCTGGGTACTCGCCCAAGACAAATGGGAAACTGTTCGCACAAAGACTTGAAGGCAAATGTTCACAGCAGCATTATTCATAATAGCCCAAAACATGCAAATGATTCAAATTTCCATCAACTGGTGGATGAACAAATGTGGTATTTCCATACAACAAAATACCATTCAGCAAAAATAAGTACAAAATTACTAATACATGCTAAGCATGGGTGAAAGAAGTTGGATGCAAAAGACCATATTTTATATGATTTCGTTTACATGAAATATCCAGAAAAGGGAAATTATGGAGATGAAATAGAGATTAATGGATGCCTAGGGCTGGAGGAGGGGGAAATGGAGAGTGATTGCTATTGTGTTTGAAATTTCTTTATGGTGATGAAAATATTCCAAAATTAGATTATGTTGAGGATTGTACAACTTTGTAAACAAATATATTAAAAAACATGGAACCGTATACTTTAAATGGTTGGGTTTCATAGTATGTAAATTATACCTCAACAAAACTGTTAAAAGTAACACAATAAAGATCTGAACAGATATTTTACTAAAGAAGATATAGGAACGGCCAATGAGCACATAAAAAGATGCTTAATAGTATTAGTGTTTAGGTAAACTCAAACTAAGCCACGAGATACATACCCACTAGGACAGCCAAAATTAAAAGGACTGACAACGGCGTGTGTTGACAAGAATGTGGAGAAACCCTAATGCAAACCCGCTGGGGATGTAAAAATGGTACAGCCGCCATGGAAACCGGCGTGGCAGTATCTTATACACAAATATTTACCATATGACTCAGTAATTCCACTCCTAGGTATTTATTCAAGAGAAATTAAATCACATGCTCACATAAAGATTGATATATAAATGTTCACAGATACTTTATTCATAATAGCCCCAAATTAGAAATAGCCCAGGTATCCACCAACAGGGGAATGGAAAACAAACCGCAGTAACTTCATACAATGGAATACTACTCAGCTATAAAAAAGAATGGATTCAAGCCCTCCTTTGATGCCTATCACAGATATGCTGAGCCAAACAAGCCTTACACAAATAAAGTACATACTGAATGTTTTCATCTAATCTACAGTGACACAAAGCAGATCGGTGGCTGCCTGACACTAAGGATGATGGATGGGAACTGACGGTAAAGGGGCTCAAGGTAACTTCTGAGGGTGATGACAGTGTTTTCTATCTTTATTGTGGTGATCGTTATAAAAATGTACGTATGTATCCAAACTCATCAGATTGTATGCTTACAACGAATGTTTTTGTTGTATGTCGAGTATGTCAATTATAACTTATGAGCTGCTTTTAAAAAGCTGTGAAGAAAAAAAAAACACTTTGGTTAGAAATATAACACTGATCATCTTGTGGAAACAGTCCTCTAAAAATGAAGATGAGTTAACAAACACGTGTCTGCCTATTGCTACTGCAATCCTAGTGCCCGCAGTGTTTCCACCTTTGTTTTAGCAGCGCTGACATACCAGGGCCTGGCACGAGGTATAAGACTGTCACCAGACGCACCGTCAGATAAACTGTTTTCCAATGACTTTAATAATCTTACGCCTTTGAAAGATCTGACACAAATGCTTATTCAAGAACTAGGTTTTGCACACCCATGTTATTTATGTTTGCTATGCCGTACCTGATTACCAACTTTTGCTTGGAATACTGAACCATGAGCTTCATAAGGGTTGGAACAATCTTTTTTCCTATCAGTGTACATGCAGCGTCTCATATGGTATCTTACATCTATCAAATGTTCAATTCCTATGTGCTAAATGAATGAACCGACACTTCAGTTCACTCGACATTCCTAGTTCAGGTAACTCCCACACATTCTTCGCCAGGGTGAGAAGACTTGTAAAGATTGCCAACAAAACTGTAAGAATGAAAACCAGACGACAGTTACTCAGATACAGTCACCCACTGTGGCTTTCTAGTCACTGATGTGAGTGTAACAGAATGCTATTTTTGAATTAACTGGCACATTTTTTATTCCCTGCGTTCCTGGTTGCTTATGGCAACTCACTCAGTGACTCACTGGCAGTTGCCACTTCAGAAGGGAGACAATCAGGATAAAACAAAAGACATCATTGCTCTATTTTGAGTGTCAAAGTCGAGGTTTTTGAAGCCAAGGGAAGGGACAAGAGTCTGAAAGCCGAAGGGCTTTTGAGATGTCAGGGCCACGTTCTGGAGGCAGAAAGGGCTCTTAGGAATCTACAAGCTTGGCTGTGCAAATCAAGGGTCTGAGCCTGGCTGAATCAGGCCGTTCACTCTACAAACCAAGGAGCTGGGAAGAATGCGTAATGACATAGGAGTAGTTTTCTCATTCAAAAAGAACCAAGAGTCTAATCACTCAGGAAAGAGAACTGGAGGGGTTGTAGCTAGAGCTGGCTGCGGAGGTCTGAGACATGCTTGGCACTCTCCTCAATGGTGACAGACTACTTGGGGGTGTGAGAAAACCCTAGATAAAGGTTGGACACTGGCTGTAGAACAGTCACACCAAAACAATTAACTCAGACTCTCTGGGATGGGGACAAGGCCTTAATCTTTAAAAAGCTGTCTCTGGCCTTCCCTTCCCACCTTGAGTTGGTCTCATTTTAGTCAAGCATTGAGAATCACCAGCTTATGAGGGTCCCCAAGCAGAAGAGTATAACAGCTGCCTTCCCACAAAATAGCCCATCCTTGTGGCAAACTCCCTGACAATCCTACACCCTAACTCTTCCGACAGGGAGCTTGAGTACAGAATCCCCACACAAGCTAGGGAGCACTGTACTGACAACAGCTTAGACTGGACTACTGTGCCTCTCATGCTGGATCTGAAGAGTTTCAGTTCTGTGAATGAGGGTCTGGTGGACAAGGTCAGCAGTTTAAGCACGGATGTGGCAAAAAGTCAACTACTGGGAGATGGCCTGAAACTCAGGCAACTGCCCCCACAGAGCTCAATACAGGGGACGGCTCAGAATATTCATCAGCACTACACACAATTCCTGTTGGTCATTTGCTAAAACCTCAGACATACACACCAAATGCTAACTGACCAGTCATTCAGAGCCTATGTGTCCTTACCAAAAAACTGTAAACACAGCAAAAGCCAATGACATCTGTGAAAGCACATGGAGAGGATCATTAGGCCATGAACCTCTTCAAGATATTTCCAGCCTTTCTCACTGCAAAAGTTAGGAAACTGCCTTAATTTAGTAACAACATAGAACCAGTTCTGCTCGTGCATGGTAGCTAAATTAACTTTGAGTGACACAGGTCTCCACAAAGCTGGAATTAAAAGATCTTCAAAAATATTCAGGTAAGGATAGCTAGGAGTAGAAAACCAACCTCCTACAGTCATCCAGATCTATGTCAAATACGACAATTACTGGTCACAAATGGCTCTTGAGCACTTAAAATATGGCTAGTTCTAAATACAAATGTGCTATAAATTTAAAATATACACTGGATTTCCAGGGCTGAAAAAACATGCAAAATATTTCATTGATAATTTTTATACTGATTACATGCTAAAATGACAATATGATATTTAAATTCCCTGGGAAGACCTTTAAGTCTTTGCAGTGTTTGAATTCCAACAAGGGATGAACAAACAGTATACTGCTTGACTCCTTGATGGACATCCTCTCAACAGCTGGATAATGAAACCCTTAACATTTACAGATTTAATAACGTTTCAATTATTAATGAGCTACTCTGAAAGGTTCGTGACATACAATTATTTGATACTTTTCTAAAATATAAATTTACATTGCTAACACTTTTATTTTCCATTACCTAGCTACTGAAATATCAAGCCAATCAGAAAGCATTTAAATCTCAAACTGACTTTGTTGGGAAAATATTTTTTGGTCATATACTTTTTAAATGTCACAAAATAATGAATACTGAATTCATAAGTTCATGGAAAAGAACCCTAAGAATAAGATACTCTATGGTAGAATTTCACAACTGTCTTATAATTACAGGGTCATCAAGGTAGTGCAGAAAAATTAAATTTACTGTATTTTATGTGGAAAATCAAATCTTAATACAATAATATTTATGAATATATATTTTTAAAAATATATTTCATGACGATTCCCTGTTGCTAAGTTTCTATCATTCTCATAGGCCTTGCCTTGTAGGAACTCCTGGTCTAGGAAGTTCTACTACAGAAGCACCTTCGAACCAACTGGTAGAAACTCGTGAAAGCTTGGATTTGTGTCCCCATGTACACGTTGTATTAGATCAGGCAATCTGTGGGGGAGATGTGACTTCTTGACCTAATCTAATACAAGGACAGCCCAAAGTTTCTGCTGCTTTCCAGGAGCTAAATATAAGTTTATCAGTCATTTTCTGTCCTTTGCTTAACAAAGAAGATCACCATGCAGCCAATGGCAACCCATAGTCTTCCAGAAACTAATCAACCTCTTCTGGTCCTCCCCTTGCCTAGCCCAACTAACCCATGCCGACAGCAGCACCCACCAGGAGAGCAGAATTCATCCTTCCTGTCTGTCTACTTCTACAAAGACTGTTTCCAACAGTAGCTTTCTTTTGCTGTAAATGGCCAAGAAGACTGGTATGATGGATGGAGTATGGAACAAATGATCTAAAGAGAAAACCTCGAGATGCTTCAGAGTGCACCCCAGCATATTACTCAGCAAACCTGAGGAAGCATGGCTGTACTCCAACAGGCACTTGAGGTTCAGAGGGGAGGTGAGGGGGTTGCTGGGAGAGGTCCAACTCAACCGACCTAAACATCATTAAATGAGCTCAGTGCACCCCACTTATCATGCACTTAATGACTCTTCTAAGGGTGCTGACAACAATTGTGTCTAGACACCTCAGGAATGTTAACAGCCACATACATATACACACTTTCTTTGCTTTCACACAACTTGCCAACTATTCCTGTCTGGCTTCTCTCTCAAGGTTCTGCCTCCCATGTAAGGTCCAATTCCTTCATGTCAAAATTGGTATTCTTTATCTCTGGTTCTCCAGCAGAAACTGCTGGCATAATCGGCTTCCCCAGGTAGAAATATTCTGTCTTTCAGATATAGTCCCTAAGATGTGAAAAAGTACAGCTGGGAGTTGTCCTGGTATTGTCTTTCATCCTTCACACCTAAATAACTACTAAGATGGGGAAATTTTACTCCCTAAATCTTTTAAGTTCTTCTATCTTTGTTTTTCCCTATTCTCATTGTTTTAGTCTTGCCCATCATCTTGCCTGAATTACTATAAATTTCCTAACAGGTATCTCTGCCTCTAGTCTCACCCCTCTCTACTCTGAAGGGCAAATTTGATTACCTTTTTCCTGCTTAAAATCTTTGAATCACACTTTAGCACATATACACCTTTGTGATTTTTCACCTGCTCATCTCTCTAGATATAGCAACTCTCCAAGAATGTCATGCTTGTATGAGCTATGCTCTCTGCCTTGAGAATACCCTTCCCGAACTTTCCACTCCACATGTCCTTCTGTCCATATCTCCTAGAACTAGGATCTGTTCTTAAAATTTATTTTAATCATCTCGTTGCCTCATGTGAGTTTAATGACCCTCCTTACTCCCTCCATAATGCCCTGTGTGTATGTCTGTCACAGCATGTACGACTCTTTATTCTATGCTTGTTTACTTATTTGCTTCACCGACTAAAGATTAAGTTCCTAGAGGCCAGCTATCTTTGATGTCTATATTTTTGGTCCCTAATAGTCCATGGAATCAAGTAGCACTTTCATATATAATTGTCAAATAGTAAATCTCTACATTTTATCAAAAGGGAAGATCGGAACTCATGATCCTCTATTATACTTAGGTTTCTTAAACATATCAGTTAAGGTCTAAGGCATGACTCCTATACCTCATGACTGGAGAGAATGACAAAAATGATTCATTCATAGATGGGCACAGATATTCTTATCGTTTATTACGTATTTACTATGCTTCTGGTGCATACATGTACCTTCCCATTTAATCCTCACGACAACCTTAAGGTAGGCAGTAGTATTACCCCTTTTCACAGGCAAATGCTGTGAAAGGCACAGAGAAGTATCTCACCCAATGTCACGGAGATCGCAAAACTAGGCAGCCTGGTTCCAGACAGAAACCATGTTCTTGACCACTATACAACAAAACTTAACAGCTCTTGTATCACGAATATTGTGTTTCAAAAGATCAATTACTCCACTATTTAAAACATAAATTTCAAAGTATAACTTTACACATGGTTAAGGTAATGAAGGAAGAGCTCTTTATCCATTAACACTACGAAGAGTCATTTCTTCAGTGATTACAAAATTTTAACTAATACTTTTGGGTTCAGTTTTGTGGTTATGGTACAAAAATAGATAAAGAACTGTGACAGCAGTTAATTCGTGGCAACTTTTCAGCATTCAGATAATTCTGTTTTATTGTACTGTCAACTTCTAGACATTGGGTGGAAATGACAAATTTCCTTGAAATCATTCTTCTAAATAATGGGATAATTTGGCAAAATCATTTGGAAGTTTTATTTATTAAAAATACCAATAATGAATTGTTCCATTTTAGTTAAGAACATACTAATACAAGTTGTTCCTAATACAAGTTGTTCCTAATATATTTGTGATTGATGCTTTTGATACCTTAACATAAAAATACTTTCTAATAGAGGAAATAAAGAGGTATTACAGAAGAGTAGTGGAAACCATGAACAAAGCAATAAAGGTAAATATCTATTATTACCTTCATTTTCAAACAATGAAACTCATATAGTCATTGCAAAGAAATAAAATGTAATGAACTGCTGTAATAGTAAAGATTACTATCATCACAAAATTACAAAATCTCTTTTGTATCTCCATGTGGAGCCTGCTACCTGTCTTATATGCACACAGGTGGCTCAAAATGCTATTGACTAATAATGAAATCTTTTCAAGATGCTGGCACCAGGCTCGCTGGTAACAGGGTACCAGCAGAACTGTGAGTTCATAAACATAAATCAGAGCCTATCGACTTCAGCATACCAAATCAAAAAGGCGGGCATAAGAATTGAGTAGTAGGAGAAATCAGTCACTCTGATTCTAAGACTTGGGGTTCCGACAGGTGCCTCACAGCCTAGGGCAGAGCTAAGAAGTACGCTGTTGGTTAATAGGTACTACAATACTACTTTTAAAATTTTCATTTATTTCTGGGATGTGAATTTATGCATGGTGCTCTCTGTTTCTCTATAAACAGGCAACCAACACTCTATCTTCTTAATAGCCACTGGTCTAAAATTTATAATGCCTTAAATATCTAAAAATATACCAACTCTTCTAAGTATAGTAATGTTGCATTTTCAACTAAAACTAAATCTTAACATTATCTGGTTTTCTTCAATGCTTTTTACTTTCCAGAGAGAATCATCTGACTTAAAAGACCAGGTTTTCTCCCATTCAATACAGGAATTCTGTGATTTAAAAAGAACATTTGGTTTCCTGCCTTAAGCACAGCATTTACAGATTATAGTACTCAAAGTATTACCTATTTCCAAAAAAGTTTTACTAGCTGTTCCTGAAAAAGACTCATTACTAGGAGTATACCAAGTAGCAACTTCCTCTAAAGAAAACCAAGCAGCAATTTAGTATTTGAATGAAAAGATCCCAGTAGTGATGAAAAGTAGACAGTAAAACAAAGAATTTAACTACTGTTATTCACGATATAGCAAAGAAAAACATTAGAAGTTATATACTTCAGAAAATAAAGGGGAGAATGGGCCAAGGACAAAATACTGGCATGCTAGAATTTTTTAACTTAGAAAATATCTGTACAAGAACAAGGGACATGTCACATATAACTACCCATTGTCAATATGTACCAAGTTCACCTCAGATAAATAAATTGCAAGGAAATGGCCCAAATGAACTAGAAGACTTTCCGAAACTAACAAACTATACTCATATTTAATATGCAACATTTACCTCTATGTAGTTTTACAAAGTTCCCAATAATTGAATTTATACAAAAACTTCCCATGCGAAAGAATTTAGAAGATTTGGATATTATTATCAATACATAATGTGGGTGTCAGTCAGATGGTAAGTTCAATTATTCTTGAATTTTAACTGTTTCATGCTTTGTTCAAATGTAGCTTATTGTTACGAAATTCCTCTTCTTTCATTCTCCAAGTTAGCAAATACAATTAGGTAGTATTTACATTGAATTTACAATCTTTTTCGTTTAAAGGTATATCCCTATGTCTTGCTATGTTAATTTAAATGATTGCTCTTCAAAGCCACTATACCCAAGGTTAAAAATTAAAATAAGCAATGAAAAGTAAACTGCCATTTTCCTTAACTCCTTTAAACTGATATCTTCTCAAAATACATACTGCAAATATGCCGAGGATGCTCCCCAGGCACTCTGGGGCTCATTCCAGTAATGTTTAGTGGGTGAAAACTGAAATAATTGTATAACATTTAAAAAATATATAAGACTTGTACTAAGAAACCAAAACCTATACAGTATGCGAGTTAACAATATTGTGAATGTTGTATCAGCTGCACAAAAAAAATCAGGTATAGAAACCATAATTTATATTTCAATCACAAACACTGCTCTTGAAACACAAGCTATATCTGATTTATAACCAGATCTGGAAAACATAGATTAAAACTATGCTTACTCAGTCTATTTCTCTGGCAAAAAGTCAAAAGTAAGAAAGAATGATTTGCTATCTCTTATACATTATGGGGGATTGGGGATAGGGAAGAAGCAAAGTCAAAGTAAGATAAGGAGTCAGAATTGACAATAAATCCAATCTGAAGAAAAGAGTGGCACTAAAGTGAAATTTCAAAACATATTGCTTTCTATATTCACAAGTGTGATCTTATTTGAAAATGAGTATTTACAAAGATCTAGAAAGCCATAACCAACTTGATAACCTAGGCTTTCAATCTCATCTCCATAATATTCAGTTGTCAGTAGTTTCAGCTATACAATTAATTATTTAACTTGATTTTATGTCCTACTTACAGTATTCAGTGTTGTGTATAGATTTATAAATATTATAAGTGACATTCTATAGAATGTCACATATTTTCCAGAATAGCAACTATGAATAAAATCTGGAGCATCTGAGCTTTAAAAACATTTTCTTTTCAATTTCTCAGTTCTGCTTTTTGGGATATCATTGATGGAGACTGAATTTAAAGTAAAAAATGCTAACTTTTGTAATTTCTAGTAAAAAAGGGATTACTATAAACAGAATTAAGTAAATACTGTTCTAGACAAACATAATAATCAAGAAGCACTGGACCCTGACAAACACTGAACTTTTTTAAAATACAGGAACTTCTACTGTAGCAGCTGCAGCACAGAACTTCATGACAAACAGAGAATAAGACTGTGAGAATATTGTATAGGATAAAGAAGGAAAAGAGAACTTAAGCCAATACATTTTAAAAGTCAATGAGTAGATCATATCAGAAAATCAACTTCCAGAAGAATATTAACAGTAAACTACCACAGATACAGTAAATCTGTTTCTTTAAGAATTGAATATAACAAAATAACATTATACCAGTAGTAGAAAAAATGAATTATTCACATTCTAAGAGGTTTTTCCTGGTGTGTGTGCGTGTACGTGTGTGTGTGTGTGAGAGAGAGAAAGCTTACAAAATTGAAAATGTGAAATAAAATGGATTCATATTAAGATTTCAGGATAACAAAAAAATTTAAGGAAAGAATATCTTCCTTGAGTGAAAAATATTTTCCATAACTGGTTAAAAAAGCACCTGTGATACTGTGCTGTCAGCTGTCACAATGAAGGTTTGGGATTCTTTTATCAATTGCAGCATAACGAAAGGCATTTCACAGCATAACTTTAGGGAAAATGTTATCTGGTCTAGAATCACAAAGAAAGCAACTAAAAACTATTTTAATTGTTTATGGTACTTTATGGTACACAAATGTTTTCGGGGTAGCAGCAGTTGCTCCTGTATGTGCCCTTTAAAAAAATATGAAACAGAAGCAAGAGAAAAAATGAGAAGAATAAGAGTAGCAGCATTAAATAGAAAAAGCAAATACTTAAATACATTAAAGAAGGCTTAAAATAAGGAAACAACAGTACTTTGCATTTTTCAATTATACTGACTGAGTAAAGTGCATGCTTAATGTTCACCAATAACATTTCCCCTATGTTGAAAAAATGAATCTACTTATTGGTATGTTTGATATTAGAAAAAAAAAAAAGAAAGACATTCACTATCGTAGTCCTGCTAGCTCTCTTCCAGTATTTTTTAACCATTCAGATGTAGTTTGTGGGAATATTTATTCACATAATTTTGCTTAACACATTTCTTTCTACATAAGACTGAATTTAAAATTTCTATAACATTTTCAATTACAGTAATAACAATAAATTATAAATTAACAAAAATCTTCATATTTGCTTTAGAAAACCATTTATCAAATGCTAACCTCCAGATTATCTGGAAAATTAAAGATGCAAATTGATATAAATCTGGCATACTAATTATACTGATTTTTAGAAGTATATAAAACTCCCTCAAATTAGTCCAAGTTCCACTCAAGAAAATTTTATTTTACCTTTTTCATAAGTTATTAAGTTTACAATCCACTAAAGCACTTTACCCAAATGTGGGAAAACTGCCTGGAGATGCAAAGCACAAATAAAATAATTACATGAAAAGAATAAAAATACCCGTTAAAACAAAGTTATTGTAGCTGGCAGCACTTAAAATTGGTAATTCATATTGTTTTTAAAGTTGCATAGCTGCAAGATGATCCACTGCTGAGCAGTTTTATTTAAGTGGAAACGGTATACTTAATCGATTGCAATTGAGCAGACAATCCTAGATTTAATTAATTAACATGTAATTATGTACCTGATTTACTCTTTGGACTGCATTCTGATAATGTTAAACCTTTAATTTAAAATATTAACATATTTTAGCTTTCCTATGTAGAAGTCTATTTTCCACTCTTGGGGGGAAAGAATAGAAGAACTTGAGATCATGGTCTACATTCAGAGAATGTTTTACTGCTTGATTACATTTCTTGGTTTCACATTTAAGACTTTAATTTATACGAATTAAATTATGTGGTCTTCAACTTAAGAATAGAAGAAAGCAGAAACAACCTGTTGAGGAAAATAAAGAGACCCCCCCCCAAAAAAAACTAAAAAACAATCAAAATACTAGTTGTACAGCTCTAGAGAACTTAATAAAAAGTAAATCAACTTTTAAATCAGTTAACTTTGGCGTCTGAATACAAAATGTTTATCAGTATTACCTACGTAGATGACTATTAAGGGATGTGCAGCATTTTCAAAATCCCTGTGTGTCCTTATAAGCATGTTTGGTACACTGAGTTCTGTGGCAAATGTCCTCTCACTAGCAGGATTTTTTCCCTGTATGATTGTCCATCTCTGCCTTGACTGAGTCTCACAGAACTCAGATTTCTGGCTGAGTATGCCTGCGTTTTTTCTTTTTCCAGAGACAGATGCTCGTATCATCTTGAAAAGAGAAGAAAACCTGTGTAAAAGTAGATATGTTTTATTTAAGCAGTGGTTTATAACAGTAACAGAAGTCAAAACACAACATTGATTTCCCCATGAACATTGCTTTAGTTACTGTAAATTTTCATATACTTACTCAGTATTCTAAAAACTCTTAAAATTGGTGTTCTGCAAAAGAACACATCAAGGACATAGAAGGACCAATTAAAGCTTAAAACAGTCACTAAAACTAGCCATGAGATAAATTTCATAAGGCTACAGTTGCCAGAGATAGTCATTCCTCTGATGAACTTGGGCAAAATAAATTGAGAACCTTCTGGAAAGGAGTCACCATTCTAGATGCCATTAAGAACATCTGTGATTCATGGGAAGAGGTCAAAATATCAACATTAACAAGTTTGTAAGAGGTTGCTTCCAACCCTCAGAGATGACTTTGAGGGGTTCAAGACCTTAATGAAGGAAGTAACTGCGATGTGGTGGAAATAGCAAGAGAACTAGAATCAGAAGTGGAGCCTGAAGATGTGACTGAATTGCTGCAATCTCCTGATAAAACTCTAATGAGTGAGGAGTTGCTTCTCATGGATGAGCAACATTTTTGGCAATAAAATATTTCTTAATTAAGGTAGGTATGTTGGTTTTTTTTTAGACATATGCTACTGTACACTTAACAGACTACAATATGGTATTAACATAACTTTTATATGTACTAAAAAATCAAAAATACTGTGAGACTCGCTTTATTTGTTTTGTTGTGGTGGTCTGGAACCGAACCCACAATACCTCCAGAGTACGCTTGTGCCTCAGACCTCCTTTATGTTCTAATCTGCTGCTACTAAATTAAGCTCATGAAGAGCAATGGAATTCCTTGAATATATTTATTATCTCAACATCTCAAATTTAAGACAAAGAGTTATTGAAATAAAGGAAAATGAGAGGACCGCTCAGGACTAGACCTTAGGATATTATCTGCTATAGTTCCCTGCCTTCAGTCTTCACCATTCAGAAAAGATTGTTGTCTGTTACTGTTTTGAGTCTCTGAACAAAGAGAGTCTATTCTATCCCCTTCTGAAAGAATTCCAGGATTGGCTAAGATGTTCTGCCTTGATGCAAAAACTCAATGTTTTATTTCATTTCTGTAAGTCTTCGCATAAAAAGCTTTTCGTATATATAAGATAGCAATTAACTATGTTTTCAAAGCTAAATGATGCCAATTAGTTAACTTCATGGAATATGAAAAAGGGTAATACTCAAGTGAGGTTATCATTCAATTCACTAAACATTTTCAGATAGTGCAGAATTGTGAATAAACTACATGAACAAAAAGTAAAACAAATTCTGGCTTAAAATTCATTTTGGGGGAGGGGGTGCCACTATATAAAGAGGTACTATATTATATGCTGAAGATACAAAAATTAAAGATTAAAGTCAATTAAAGTCAATGAATGAATCTATGATGCAAATTTTTGAAGAAAACGTTCCTACCGAATAAAAGCAAAATAGCCAAGAACACAATCTTGGGAACCAGAATGTCTGAGTTCAAATCATAGCCCTACCAAAGAACTAGCTATGTGACCTTGACCTATGAGTCAAGCTTCTTAACCTTTCTGTAAGTTAATTCCCTTATCTGCATAATGGGAATAGTAAGAGTACTGAGCTCATAATCACAATTATGATTAGAAGTACATTATATTGCATTACCTAAGAACATACCTGGGAAGTGACAGATAAAGTATGGAATTTGGTTGGCTGATTACTGCATGACCTCAGACTATTGGTGCAACTTGTTTCTTAACATCATGGAACTTAATGACCCTCAGGTTTCTCACTGGTAAAATGGGGTCATGATAGGCACGCCATCATTTTTTTTTTTTTGAGTATTAAACCAGCATGAAATAAGCTAATGTGTTTTAAAGTACCAAGAACATAGAAATTACTCTACTGAGTAATGATTCTCTTCAGTAATCAAGAAAGTTGTTTTTTATGTATCTTTTAATGTGAGTTTTCTATACAGTAGCCTAACGTAATGTCTGGAACACACACACATGCCTTAATAAGTAAATGAATGAATAAAAATGGTGTCTGAGAACATAATTCAGATAACACTTTAAAAAGCAATTAAAACAGAAAAACAGATAATTACCTACAAAACAGGAAGCTGATGCTTAATCTGACGGGTGCTCAGGGCAAGATCTATTTACTTCAAACCACTCATCTATGCAGCTAGAAAAGAAAACCAGAAAAAGTAAAACACTTATGTTTAATTATTTACATCATGACAGCCATAATAAAAATGCTTACTTCTTAACTTTAAGATACCTGTGCAGAAGAAAAATTAATATTTTAAATGATCAACATTCAGCATATATAAGTAAAGGATAAAGATGTGTTTATTACATTTTGGTTATTCTAAGCAGTTAAGGAAATAATTTTTGCAAAATTATGCTATACAGTACTTTAAAATTTAAAAATCAATCATTATCAAAAGAGAATCTAAAGAACTACCACTTTACCAATATTCAAAATGAAATGACAAATCTGCAAAGATGTGTCTCTTCAAAAGTTATTCATTTATGCAAATATCCTGTTCATGCCATCTATCAATGTAATCAAAAACAGATCTCAAATTTTAATTCTTGACAATATTGCATCATATTTTAAAAGACCATATATTTAAAGACCATAATACTCATAAGATCATGAGTATTAAATACATATTTTAATTCTATCCCATCCTGCAATACATATAAATTTGTAAAGTAGTTCATGATTGTATTAGAAGTTAAATATTAGGGTGCGTTTAATTATCCTCATGTCGATCTGTACTGTTCAGTGCAGTAGCTAAGTGCTATGTGCAGCTATTTAAATTTAAATTCATATTCATTATGATTAAATAAAAGAAAAATGCAGTTCCTCAGTCACACTAGCCACATTTCATATACTCAACAGCCACATGGCTAGTGGCTACCCTACTAGACACTACAGATATAGAACATTTCCATCACTGCAGAAAGCTCTATTTCACTGTGATAAATGATAAACTCAAGGCCTTGAAAAGGTTAAGTGACTTGCCCAATAGCTAGGAAGTTACCCAAGCAGGATTCAAACTGTTCAATGTTCTCACTGTTGACACATTTCAAGTTTGCATATGCCACAAAGCAAGAAGGCTTGAGTAATGTGCTGAAGGGCAAAATTAATATTTATCATTTTCGTATCCTGAGAGGATATGTTAATAGGTGAAAATGATGGATGAAATTAAAAGGGAAAAAGGTAAAATGTCATCCACGTGATATTCTTTAAAATATCTCAAACAATTTCTGTTGCCATTTAAAACTTTTGTTGTCTAAATAAACATGCTCAACTTGGCTTATGACATACATTGTTTTCAGCCTGCTCTCTGTACTAGTCACTCGGCTCGAGAGGTCCCATCATCTACCAGAACTCCTCTTACTGTACAAAATACTCCAGATGTATTAACAATTCACAGTACATCTGCATAGTACCTATATGATCTAAAGTGGGTACTTCTTATTTTATAAAAATGTCTTCTGGCTCATCTTGAGCAAATGATCATTTAAAACCCCAGGTTGTCTACAGCCATGCCACACTGAACACACCCAATCCCGTCTGATCTTGGAAGCTAGGCAGGGTAAGGCCTGGTTAGTACTTGGATGGGAGACCACCTAGGAAGACCAGGTGCTGTAGGCATAAAAAAAATAATAATAAATAAAAAATAAAACCCCAAGTTCTTCTCACATAAATGGATATCAACCCACGTTATTTAAATGTTATATTCCCTTCTAACTCCAGCAGGAAATCACTATCCTGAATTTGGTGCTTTTCATTCTTAGGCATTTCCTTACTCTGTAGCTATATATGTGTATATTACAAAAAACAAACACACACACACACACACACATATATATATATTATTGTTTCGATCTTTTCAATTTTCTAACTACTTTTTCAATTTGTTTGAGATTTGCAATTACTAATAAGGCAGGCTCTGGGTTTTACTTTTTCATTGTGTGCAGTATTGCATTATGAAGCATACTGCAATCTATATATCCATTCTTTTACTGATGGACACTTTTAATGATGCTGTGAACATTCTTACACATGTCTCTTAGCCCAGCGTTACCCACAGCGTGCTTGCACAGACGCAGTGCAGATCCACGAGCTGTTCGTTACCAGTCCTCAATGAGACGAGGGGGCTTGAGCCAAAATACACATTAATTTTGCCACTAAACACATTGTTTTAATTGATTTTCCTTCTTCTCCCTCTCCCCCTTTCTCTCTCTCCCATCATTGCAAGACTTTCTCGGTAAAGACAGCGTTATGTTGATTAACATTCTGGGCATCCTCATGTTGAGTAGCAGCGCTACCCTACAGCTCTACATCAAGAATTCCCCCACCGCATATACCTAGCGGTGGGATTACTCCTATTACACAGCTATCTGCCAAGTTTGCCAACTTTTATTTGTATTTTACTGGCCACCTGGGGTTCCTTTGTTCTCAACTGACTGTTAACAATTTTTGCCAAATTTTCTATTTTGATCTGGCTTTTTAAAAATAATGTGTAGGAAGTTACTATCCAGATATTTAAGCTGTGTTATATACTTTTTTGATGAACACTTCTGTCTACAAAATTGTACTTTAAAAGTAAGAGGGCTTATGGGAAAAAACCAGGGTAAAGGCAGACCAGTGAAACATCGCAACCTTGTAACTAGAACAAAGATGTGTTTGTTCCAAATAAATGAAATGCTCCTGTAAATATAGGACAGTTCTTTTAAATGGGTTAAGTTAGCCTGACATAATGAGGATTAAGAAAGGATCGATACTGCTGGTTTATGAAGACAAAAGCCAATGTACAGCATTTGAGGAGAATTATGAACTAAGTGAGCACCTGCGAAATAAAGCCCGTGGCCTAACTGACCCAGTGTCACCATGTTCAGTGAACGGGTACCCTGATAGTTCCACACCTGCTTCCCTATAAGCTTTCATCTGCTTTTATTTGATGGAGCAAAACATTAATGTGCTGAGAAATATGTATGAACCAGGAAGACCATGTCAGTCATTATATTGTCACCATTTTCCCAATTACCAACAACTGCAATGAGCTAACTGCATTACATAAAGTTGCTAAAGAAGAGTATTGTTTCAGATACCAACCTTAGCTGTTGTGTAGATTGAAAAAAAACTGAGTCTGAGGTCTAGTTTTTTACTTTTTCGTAGTATTACAATGCAATACAATTTTAAACTTTAATATAGTCAAATTTATCAATTTTCCTTTAAAGTTTCCATTGGGGGACGTATTTTTGCCCTCTCCCCCAATTCCCTATCAAGAACATTTCGCTATATTCGTTCTAACGCTTCAGATTTTCGTTTCCGTAGGCAGATGTTTAGCCAATCTGGAACTGATTCTTATTTAAAACATAAGATAGGGATTCAATTGTTTTTCTTTATCAATAACCAATCAATCCCAGTATCCTTCATTGAACAGTTCCTTCTTTCTCTACTACACTGTAACACCACCTCTGGCAAGTTACTTTTTTCACTTATTCATTTATTTAACAAACACTTTCATGAATTATGTGCCAATACTTTCTAAAATCTAACTCATTTAAAATCTCTTTAACCACTCTACGAGGTTGGTGTTATTGCTTCATTTTACAGATCAAGGGAGAGAAAAACTAAGGGACTTGATCAAGATCATATAGTGAATTTGTGATGGCTGTGGGATTCGAATCTTGGGAGTCTTGGCTCGCAGGAGTCTGTACTCTTAATCTCATGCTTAAGCTGTCTGACTCTCCGCATGGTGTGAGTGTGAATGGACTTCACTCTGCCCCACTGGGCTACGGTATGTCCTCTCTACTGTCTTATAATGAATTTGTATAGGACAAGTGCCTCCAGCGTGACTGTCTTTATGAGTGTCTCGACTGTTCGTGGTCCTTTACTCTTTGGTCATATGTATTTTAGAATCAACTTGTCAAGTTAACATGTAAAAAAGAAATAGCTGAGATCTGATTGAGATAGTTTTAACTATACAGATTAATTTGGGGTGAAATGACACCTTTATGACATCGAGTCTTCCTATCTACAGTAAAGTATATCTCCACATTTACTTTAGATCTTATATACTATCTTTCGATAAAGTTTTAAAATCTTGAATAACTTTGGTAGGATTTATTCTTAATATGCCTTATTGCTGTTGTAGTTTGTTACTGTTAATGTTATCATTCTAAAAAAAGTTATATATTTTTGTTCTTAACGGGATATGAATGCAACTGATTTTCATAAGTTGAGCTCATATCTGGCAATCCTGCTAAATTAATTTTAATAATTTACCTAATATTTATTCTTTGCTTTTGTTTTAAAATCATTAATACATAAGTATAGAATCGTACTGAAAGTTTGTTCACATTTATTGAATTAATATGGTCTTTCTCCTTTGTTAATGTGAGTCATACATATAAATTTTCTAATATATAGTGCCTTTGCATTCCTAGCATAAATCCGTTTTGGTCATGAGGCATTATGTTAGATACATATGGATGAGTTTGGTTTGCTAATGTTTTTGGATTTTTGCATTTGTTTTCATAAATGAGACTGTCTTACAATTTTCTTTCTTATACTGTCCTTGTCTGATTTTGGCATCAAGTTTATACCATTCTCATAGAATAAGAGGGAGAACCTTACATCTTTTTCTACTTTGGGGGGAGTTTATGATTGTTAATATGGTATTCTTTGGGTGTCTGGTAGAACTTCTGTCAAACTACCTTTGTAGGCCTGTTTTTAGGTTTTTGGCTTTTTTCAAAATATTTGTTGTTTTTCAGGTTCAGTCTCAATAACTACTTACAAGAGTTATTAGTTGATTTGGGTTTTCTATCTCTTTTTGAATCATTTTTGATAATACTATATTTTTAATACAATTGCCCATTTAAATTTCTTAATTAAAGATTATAAAATTTTTCACAGAATTTTCCATTTTTTTGAATTTCTGCCATGTCTGAAAGTATGTGTCCCTTTCCATTCTTATACTGTTTTTTTTTCCCCTTCTGGAGACAATTCTGCCAGAGGCTTTTCTACTTTATTAAAAGTCTTTTCAAATAACCAACTTTTGATTTTATTGGTCTCTAGCGTATAAGTTTTTCATTTCATTATTTTCTTCTCTGATCTTTGTTATATTCTTCTTCTATCTGTATTGTGTTTATTCTGCTGTGATATGTCTAACTCCTTAAGTAAGAACTAAGATTACTGATTGCCAGTCTTTCTTTCCACTCCAACACAAACCTTCCAAGAATCACTCTAGAAAACTGTCAAAAATGTATTCGTTATTATTCAGGTCTAACTATTTTCTAAGTTCTATGATTTTTTCTTTAATCTATTAGTTACTTGAAAGTATATGTGAAGATTATTTATCTTTCATTATTGACATCTAACCATGGTCAGAGACCAGCTTTTTGTATGGTAATAATTCTCAAAAGTTTGTTAAGATTTCCTTCACAGCCTAGTACAAAATTTTTAATAATATTTCTTGTGTGCCTGAAAAGAAAATGTACTCTCTAATTGCTGGGTGTACACACCTACCCACACCCCCACACACATACTCCATCTAATCATACCTGTTAACTGTATTCAGTTTTTCTAGGTCTCAACTCATTTTGTATGTGTCTGCTTGACTGAATGAGAAGTGTATTGAAATTTCCCACTATTGTGAGAATTTGCATTTTTTTCTGACAGCTCTATAAATATTTTACTTTGAGACTATGTTCTTAGGTATACAAAAATTAGAAATTTATACCCTTTTATCATCATATCATAGTAATAATACTTTTTGCTATAAAAGTTTATTTTGTCTGATACTAATTTAGCTTTGTCAGTTTTTAATTAAAATTTGCCTAGTTTTCTATTCCTTTACTTTCACAGTGTTTCTATATCCTTATGTTTAAGTATGTTGCTTATCAACAGCATATCCCAATCTTTCAATCTGTTTTCAACTGGTTTGTTTGCTCTATTTAGACTTACTGATACTAAATTTACTTTCCTCTCTTTATTTTGCACTATTTACTGTTTTCTCTATGTTGTTCCCCAACCCCATTCCCGGTTTTTAATTAAGTTGCACCTTATTCCTTTTATTGGTTTGAAAGTTATAGTTTTCTCTTCTTTTTGTGTTTAACTTTAATTTTCCCAGTGTTGCTCTGAAACTAGGCATACTTTATGAGAAACCAGATGGGCTCTGGAGTCACACAGACATGGCTGGAGTCTCAACGCTTCCATTTACCAGGCACGGGACCTAAGAGAGCTTTCCTAGGGCCCTGAAGCTTATTTCCTCGATTGTGAAATGAGGTTGTTAACAAGGCTGACATGAGGTAACCTACTTAAGAAGCTGTGCACAATACCTAGGTCACAGGAAAGCTGAACGAATGGTAGATCTTTGAATTTAAACTGATGGAGGCTTAATTCTTAGTTCTAGCAGGGAAAAAAAAGGACATTATTTTTTAAGAAATAAGAGGAGGAAGTTTCAATGAAGAAGCAAACTTTTCAGCCCGAACTACATACAATGTTGAACACTTTGAGAAAGATTGTTCAGTCTAAGTTGTTTAACAGAAAAATAAACTTACCCTTTATGATATATGCATAGACAAGGCAGTCGCGCTATAGTATCCCCCTGCTGCAGTTCTTCAAGGCATATTGCACATTCCCCAGCATCTTTACTCAGGACATCCTCTGAGGAAAGAGAAAGTGAATTCAGGACAATAAACCTGGAAGAAGTATGTGAATGCTAATTTATAGAATGGTGACTGGCGTATTTTATCAGAAATACAGAAAACTCAGAACTTATATTTGAAATACTATCCATAAATCAGCGAATAATGTTTATCTTCACTTAAAGACAGTACCTCTCATTTCCATTTCATTGAGGCATTACAGTAAGTAAGAACAGTACGGAATCCTCCAGTTTACAAAGGATTTTGCTGTAAAACTTTTATCAGTAAGTCAGTTATTTGTCATTTGGAATTCATTTTCCTTCTCCTACTAATCAATATTAATTTGGTGCTCAAGGTAGTTTTAAAAAAAGTTTAGAGTGCAATGTGGCTGAAAAAACATGAAAATATTATTATAATTTTTAAAGTTCTAAAATAACAAAACTGGATAAATTTAAGAAATCGTCTTGAACATATGGCTTTAAAAAGAAAATGCAAAGGTAGACAGATCACTCAAGAAAATGCAAAGGTAGACAGATCAAAGCTATTGTGCAGGTTCTGAAGGGACTTTGGAAACATGAGGATTTCAGACGCTGGATCCAGCGATTCCTCTTCATTCTTTTCTACGACGATGCTGAGCCTACTCCAGGAAGCAATGGGAGTGGCTCCCAGAGGGCCCTGGCAGAGTATTTTAAATAGTCCCAAATGGTAAAATTCTTTATAAAGCAAAAATTCCTTCCAAGAAAAAAGATTCTCTCACTTTATGTTTTATACTGAAATATTAATTTAAATCATTGTTTATTAATGTTAAATTTTAATTTTTCAAAGGATCTTGCCTAAAATAGATTGTTGGTCAGATATCCTTTGTCGACTCTTTTGAAATAAGAAAAACTAAAACATGCCATTACTCAAGAGTATAGAAAAACTGAAGAGTACATTCTCAGTAAGTTTACAGAATGGAAGCTAAAGCAGGAACATGCAATATGAATTTATATCGCAAATAAATTACTGTTTTTCAAAATAAAAATCAAATAATCTAAAAAGGAAAAACTATACTAATCTCTACCTCAACACTGAAAGACAGAGCAAATAAAGAAGTTTCCAAAAATTCAGTATTTGGTAGTCCCATACCGACTATAAAAACCAGCCAAACTTGTGCACATAACAGTTGTTTGTAGAAAAATTCATTCTGTAAGAAGTAGATCCCCCTTTAGTTATTCATTTTGAGACAGAACAGTAAAAGGAAACAGATACTATTTGGCCTATAAAAAAAGAGAAGGTACCAGCAGATGATTTACCTGTAAGGCTGGAGGGGGTAACAGGGCATCTGCCACGGAAAAGGGAAGGCCTTGGCAAGAAGATTTATGCTTTTAGAATCTAGGGAATGTGGCTGAGGAGATTTTAGCTAACCAGCGGGTGGCTCACAAGCTAATATATCACAACAGAGACTTAACCAGAGAAAGACTTCTGGACAAGTAAAGCTGGGTAGATAGAAAATGCTGCTTATTAATGTCCTTCCCCAAAGTGTCCTGCCGCCATTTTTCTTTTCTCAATTCTGGAGGTCCCACCAACTACCCCCATTCCACCCCATGCCCACCCCAAGCCCCCTGCTTCTTTCTCTTGATCTCCATTTTTAAAAAAATTATTCCGGAGAGCTTTCCACAGACAGGGAACTAGTTTAATGTAAAGCACCTAACTAGTGATAAAGTTAATTGGAATACAGAAACCCACAAAGTGGAGGCCACCCCAGTGGCTCTGCCCATGTCATAAATCCAAACCTACACCAGTCTGTAGCTGTGCGGAACACCTCACTGTCAAGAAAACCTAACACCAACCACAATCCTCCAACTCGGCTTTGGCTAGCTTACCTTATCCTGAAAAAAAAGAACTGCTAGCCTTCTAGGGAAATGCCTGACCTAGCCAGTCATGCCCTTTCTGTGTTGCCTCTTCTGCTGGTCTAGAAAACCCACTCTTGCCCCAAAACCCACAGGAAATGCTTGTTAGGTGACTGGACTCCCCTAATCCCTGGACTGGTTTCCCGTGAGTAAAGAACATCAAACTCATTACTAAGTTGTTTCAGTTTTGTCATTTGACACTAAGATGATAGGAGTAAGAACAAAAAGGAAGGGATGTGAAGGAAACACTAAAAGGTTTTAATAAAGATCTAGAATTCCAAATAATATGGCATATTCTCACCACTCAGATTTTTTTTCACCACAAAGGTATACCTCATTATAACTAACTTCAAAAAAAATAAACCATCACTTTTACTCAAGTCTAAGATTATCCATTAGTTTTAGATACCACCAAGTAAGGAAAAAAATGTCTCTATTAAACTATGATGCAAATCACTTTTAAGACCCATCACATTTTTCAAAGCTGTTAAAGTATGGAAAAGAAGTGTATCTTAGAATTGATGGACTAGGGTGTCATATTTCCCACATTTTGGAATACATTAATAATGCATCTAGATTTAAGTCTAAATGAACCATAAGATCTCAATTACCATAAATTAAGAAAATGAAATAGACCAGCTTTTAAAAAATGAAAGAAAAAAAGTGTTGCCACATTTTTGCCATAAGTCTGTGTAGTATATTCTTACTGCCAAATGAAAATAAATAGAAACTACTAAATACAGGCTTCTGAAT